>CM038679.1:358274532-358454484 GCA_021605205.1 Aegilops longissima | reverse complement strand
GGGGCCGGGCCATGACTTTCGTCGCCATCGCCATTGGCCGCCTGATGCTCAACTCAGAGCTGCGTGAACCCATGGGGTCGGAGGTGCCGTCAGAAGGGGAGGCAGATCTGGCTTGAACTTGTCTCAAAGCGCGACAGCTGCAGCCTCGGGGTGAAGGCGCGACACCAGCCATGGTTGCCGGCCCGCCTCGGGGTGGAGCTTGGTCTTGATGAGGTTCACATGGCGCCACAGGCAGCGGTGCGCGGTCTTGACGAGGCGGCTGGATGCGAGGTGCGGCTTCGCGTCAAGGATTTCTTGGTAGCTTCTCTCAAGGCGCGGCACCGGACGGGCGGATCACGCCAGAGGGCCGCCGCTTTGGTGCCAAGGCGCAGCCTTTGGGCAAAGGTGGTGGAGGCGCCCATGAGCCTTTGTCACCCGTGGTCATGCGGAGGGTGAGGCAGAGAGGGATGGCGCCGGGAGCCTCGCGGGGCGGACGAGCTCAGGCCGACGCGGTCGAGCCACTCTGAGAGGTCGCCGATCGGGCGTAGCGCAGAGCTCATTCGCCGCCGTAGGAGCACAGCCCGCGCCCATGGGAGCACGGCATGAGACGAAGAACCGCCGGGTCAGCCGACGAGTGAGCAGGCGGCCGCCCCGCCAAGACCGACCGATGCAGCGAGGACGCCTGCTGCTGCCTCGCCGCCCGTGGCAGCGCGGCTGGCGGGAGAAGGAGAACAACGAGGTGGCCTGGCCGACCGGAGCCGCTCGAGCAACGCGGTGGTGAGAGGCAGCCCTGCCGCCACTCGAAGGGCGGGGCGAAGGCCCGCCATGGAGACGATTTGAGCGACGAGCGATTAATCGGGAAGGGGAAGCATGGCGACTTTACCAGCGCGCTTAAATGTCGGATATGGGGTTCCGCCAAACCCTTAAGGTTCGAACTGGGTGCTGCCAAGTCTTTTCCTCCCACCGATCCACGCCTCTAGCTCACTAAGATCTCAAGGACTAACTCCACGAACTCGCAACACAAAAAGACACGAGATTTATATCGGTTCGGGCCACCGCTAGGTGTAATAACCTACCCCAATAGGTGGTGATTGCTCTCTAGGTCGATGATGAACAGATAAGGGGAAGAACAGCCTCGAGGTTGAGGTGTTCTGTGTTCACGGTAGGCTCTCGATCGATCAGATCAGGCCGAGCTGCCTCAGTTGAGTTGAGATGCCCCACTGTGGTGGATGGTTCTACTTTATAGGCCCTAGTCTCTCCCCCAAATATTGAGCGGAAGGAGCCAACAACAATGGGCGATTTGAAGGGGGACAGCTAGCAAGCTATCCCGACAAAAGTAGTCTTCGCCACTGAAGGCTCGTGGTGACGCCTGCCTTGGCTCCACGATGACCTCCGCCCCGCCGCCTCTTCTCGGGTCTTGGTCTCAAGTAATCGATATGGCAAGCTTTGCCCGATGCCACAAGACTCTCGCTCAGCGCTTGCCTCTTTAGCACCAAAGAGGAATCAAGGACACTCACAAGGCCGGGCCTCGCCTCGGGCGCCGATTGTCATGGCTCACGTCACGAGAGCCTCGTGAGGTTTGCCCCGCCTTGATATCTCCGCCTCGTGAGCCTGCCTGCTAGGCCACTCCCGAGGAGGTCTCTATGTCGTCCGCCACGAGGCTTGGCGCCTCGCGAGGGTCTTGGATGCCTTGTTGATGAAGATTGGCCGCACGGCCTGCTGACTTAGCCACGCCATGGGCCGCAGGCAGGCAAGTATGGGGACCCCCGTTCCCAGAACGCCGACAGCCGCCCCCCAGGGAGGTCTTGGTGTCGTCCGCCTCGCGAGGCCTGGCCCCTCGCGAGAGTTGTTGTTGTTGAAGCTGGGCCGTACGAGGCCGTCGATGGAGCCACGCCATGGGCCACAGGCAAGCAAGTCTGGATACCCCCTTTCCCAGGATGCCGACAAAAGTTTCGGTTAATGATTAAATGAATGAAATATATCGTCGCTTTGAGAACTATGTGATAAGCAAGAGCTCCCCCTAAATTTGTGCATTATTAAAAATTGCATTTGAATGCAAATGCACAATCGATTAGGATCATGGGTCACTCTTCCATGTCACATACAACTTGGTGGAGCGCGCAGAATGATATGAATGGAATAGTAAGCACGCATCACCAAAAACATAATTGAATGATCATACACAAATAATGATAGAGATAAACATTAAGCATCACATGAAGCATAGTATGATCAGTCACACATAACCAACGTAGTATCTCACACACATAATGAACAAAGTTGCACAATCAAACGGAAATAGTAGCAATAACTCAAGAAAAAACCAACAAGCAAAAGTGAGACACTCTCGCTCGAAGCCTAATTATCTATTCAAATTTTCCCCCTTTGGCAACAAGTACCAAAAAGTTCGAATAGGTATAGAGCTATACGTCTCTATAGGCATGATCCTCAGCAGCTCCTGAAGGTGATCTCTGCGTGGCACCTCCGGTGTGCATAGAGGGCGTGGAGAGAAGTGCATCCGCGAAGGCTTCGGCTAACGTCTGCTGAGCTGCTGGCGTAGAGACTGAAGGTGGAAAAGTAGAAGTAGCAGCAGGTGCAGAGTGAGTAGTCCTCGTGTCTGCAACTGGCACGACAAAAGATTTGGGTGCCTTGGGTACTGTTTGGTATGTCTCAATTGTAGCTCTCTCATCTCCACTGTCATAGGCTCTGACTGCGTCAACGTCATCTCTAAGCTTCTCCACATTGGTCAGGAATCTTTGGCTTCAACTCTCTAAGCACTAGTGGCTCATCATCAATCTCAGCCTCAGGCACTGGGGCCTTGTTCTTCTCACTAGCTGAAATGCTCCTCTTTGATCTCTTAGGTGCAGCAGTTGTAGGCTTGGACTTGGTGGGGGTAGCATACTTCATTGCATCAGAAATGAGCTTCCGAGTCTTGGCTGGAGGTGCATCAGCTGCTGGTTCCTCCTCTTCCTCCTCATAAGTATTATCATCAGCAACCATGGAGGGTTTGCGAATGACATAAGATGTAGTCTTCCTAGCCCACTTATTCTTCTTCTTTCTTGCAGCAGCCTTTGTATCACTTGGCTCCTCAAGTGTGAATGTCATGTGTTCCCTTGGAGTTGTGGCCTTATCTGCCTTGGAGAGTGGGACTTTCCTCACCACTATTCTCTACTTGGCACTGCCTGAAGGTCTTGTGCTGGCTGTAGTGCCATATCCTTAGCAAGCACCTTCTACTTCTCGGATGTAGGCCCACTAGCCACAAAATCCTCATCCTCATCATCTGAGGTTCTCTTCTTTCTGGTATTTGTGGCAGCCTTGGGTAGTTAAAGTGAGCTCCTCACTCCTTCATAATAGCTGCCATCTCGACTGGATCCTTCACTGAGATCCTCATGCTGTGATGACATGTTCTCACTGTCACTGGCACTAGACATCTTGCAAACAAACCCTGCGAACAGATAGGTGTGGGCAGAGTATATGAGTCATCACAAAAGCAGACATTTTCATGAAAACTGAGTTCAAATCTTAGTTTTATGTTTTCACAGAATGCATTTCGGATCCATTGAGTTGTTAATCTCGGTGATGCCGAAGCACTCAACAGAACCTATACACATCATTTGGTTAGACCGAGATGTGATTCGGTGTCTCTGAGATGCTACAGTTTCGCAGAAATGTTTGTTCGGTCTCACAGATTAGTACTTCTCGGTGGCACCGAGACGCACTAGTGCAATGGCCAGGGCCAAATTGGTGACTCCGAAAATTCCAATTTTGTCGGTCCGAGATGCTTTTGGCGGAAACCTAAACCTAAAATTTGTACTTGCATCTGATCTATGGAATAGATCAGGTGGATTTAAGTAGTTCATATGCAGCAAGATTCATGGCAAATCCCTAGTGCATTGAATCCGAAAAATTTGATGCACAAAGGGGGTGGGATTTTTACCCTAACTCAACGCAAATCCCCTGTGGATACAACAGCGGGAGAGAAACCCGTTGACGGTGACAGAGTCCAACAACGAGGGCGCTGGACACAACGGCGAACTCCGAAGAAGAGGGCAACGGCATCAGAGGGGGTGCAGGAACATGAGGTTTGAGAAATTTCAACCGTACAGGACCCGCGGGATATATATACTAAGCTGCTGTCGGTGGCACCGATTGGAACAAATTGGTGGCCCCGAGACTTGTAACTACGTGAACTTACGAAAAATCGGTGATGTAGGATCATAAGTAGGTCTAGAGCGGGGGTGATTAGACTACTTGACCAAATAAAAAATCTAACCTTTTCCCAATTTCAAGTGTTTGCAAACTTTAACAACTAGTACAAGTCAAGCAATCAACCTACACATGCAATTCTAAGAGTGTACCAGCGGAAAGTAAATCATTGCATATGAAGGTAAAGGGAAGGGTTTGGAGAAGGCAAACGCAATGTAGACACGGAGATTTTTGGCGTGGATCCGATAGGTGGTGCTATCGTACGTCCACGTCGATGGAGACTTCAACCCACGAAGGGTAACGGTTGCGCGAGTCCATGGGGAGATCCACCCATGAAGGGTCCACGAAGAAGCAACCTTGTCTATCCCACCATGGCCATCGCGCGTGAAGGACTTGCCTCACTCGGGTAGATCTTCACGAAGTAGGCGATCTGCTTGACCTTACAAACTTCTTGGTTCAAGTCCATAATCTTGTAGGAGGCTCCCAAGCGACACCTAACCAATCTAGGAGACACCACTCTTCAAAAGGTAATATATGGTGTGTTGATGATGAACTCCTTGCTTTTGTGCTTCAAATGATAGTCTTCCCAACACTCAACTCTCTCTCATAGATTTGGCTATGGTGGAAAGATTATTTGAGTGGAAAGCAACTTGGGGAAGGCTAAAGATCAAGATTCCTGTGGTTGGATTGGAATGTCTTGGTCTCAACACATGAGTAGGTGGTTCTCTCTCATAAATTGACTAGTGGAAGTGTAGGCACGTTCTGATGGCTCTCTCACAAATGGAGAAGGGGGTGGAGGGGTATACATAGCCTTCCACGCAAAATCCAACTGCATACACATTTGACCCAACTCGTCGCATCAATAGGAAGAACTCGGTGAGACCGATTCAGTTAAAAATGTGAACGTTAGGAACTTCGATGGGACTGACGAGATCAACTCGGTGGGACCGATGTGCTAGGGATTAGGGCAAACATCAACTCGGTGGCCCCGATTGCATCAACTAGTTAGACCGAACTGAAACAATAAGAAAACACAGATGATGTCAAGCAAACTCGGTGGGACCAATTTGTGATGCCCAGGGGAGATCTCAATCCAGAATTGGGGATGAGGGAGAGAGAATGGAGTAGGTGAGGAACTTGGAGAAGGGGAAAGGAGGATCGTTCAACCACTCGCTGCCATTTCCTCTGGTGATGCGTACATAAGTAGCTGCCCCATCGGGCCACCCTTACAAGGCCTATGGCCCACCATTACTCAACCCAACACATGCACTCGGCCCGTAAGCCCACTCACTCGATGTTGCGCGTTTAGTTAAGCAGTTAACTAAACTACACTTGATTAGTCCGCTGCTGATGCGTTAGCAGCATCTGTAGGCGCGACATTTCCCTCTTGTGATGAAGCCTCTTCCCAGTTGCAAGCTGACGGGTACTGATGGCGAAGGACATCGTTATCTTCCTAGATTTTGGCTGACGGTGGCATGTTTGCCCATTGAACCTGCAGTTGCACCAAAGGAGCACCCCCCACCTTCTTCATCATGCGCCGTTCCAGGATTGCCACTGGTTCAGTTTACTCGCCGGCGAGGTCCGACACTCGCGGTAGTTCAGAGAACACCGGAGTATAGTCTGGGGTGAACGGCTTCAATTGAGAGACATGAAATACTGAGTGGATGCGGCTGTCCGGTGGTAGTTGCAGTCGATACGCTAGCGTGCCAATGCATTCTGTCACCAAGAAGGGACCTAAGAACTTGTTAGCGAGCTTCTTGCAGGGGCGGTTGGCGACAGAGGACTATGCATACGACTGCAGCTTGATGAGGCCTTGTTCGCCGACGTCGAAGGCTCGTTCTGCTCGGTGTCGATCGGCTTGTTTCTTGAAACGAGCTTGGTCACGCGCAAGCTGCGTGCGCAGCAGGTTCGTGTGCCTGGTCCAATCCAGATCGCCCGACGCCGCGTCGCTGGGTAGCGCGGCACTCAGGTGTGGCAAGCCCTCCAGGTTGGGCTCTCTGACATACAACGCCTTGAAGAGAGAGCAATTCAGGGAGGCGTGATGTGCAGAGTTGTAACAGAATTCTGCCGTCGGCAGCCACTTGCACCATTGTCGTGGCGTGTCGTGGACCGCACGCCGCAGGTACCTCTCCAATCACTGGTTGACCCGCTCCATCTGGCCGTCCGTCTATGGGTGGTACGCGGTGGAGTAGAGCAGTTTGGTTCCTGCGGCGGAGAGCAATTCGCGCCACATGGCGCTAGTGAAGATCTTGTCACGCTCGGAGACGATCGAATGAGGGATGTCGTGAAGCTTGATGACATGTTCCCAGAAGGCGCGAGCAACTTCGACGGCGGTGAAGGGGTGACGAAGCGGCATGAAGTGGGCGTACTTGGTCAGCCTGTCAACGACGACCATGATCGCGTCGGAGCCCTCAGATTTCTGAAACCCCTCGACAAAATCCATGGTCAGCTCCTGCCATGGTTCCTTGGGAATTGGAAGGGGTTGGAGCTTGCTGGCAGGGCGCGTGTGCTCGTGCTTGGTGTGTTGTCACACAATGCACTACCGGACAAAATCCTCCACAGCATGCTTCAGACCTTGCCAGGCGAACAGCTTGCGGACGGGGTGGTAGGTTGCTGTGGCGCCGGAGTGTCCACCCACGACACTGTGATGGAGGGAGGCGATGAGCTTGGTCTGCAACGCTGAGTTGGCCCCAATCCAGAGTCGGCCACGCTGCCTGATGACGCCATTCTGTAATGTGCGCCCCTGGTCGTCGACGGCGGTGACCGCGACCTTCGCCAGCAGCTCTTGCGAGTCGGGATCAGTTTTGTAGGAGTTAGCCACCTCCTGTAGCCATTGGGGCTGGCACAACGAGAGAGCATCGAGTGCAACAAGATGGCCGATGCGGGACAGCACGTCCGCTGCACTATTGTCGACGCCCTTCTTGTAGCGGAAGGAGAACTGCAGGCCGACCAGCTTGGACATGACTTTCTGCTGGAGGTTCATAGCAATCTGCTGATCTGTAAGCGCGCACAGGCTCTTGTGGTCAGTGACGATCTCGAACAGGGCGCGTTGTAGGTATGGCTGCCACTTGCCGATCGCCATCATCACTGCTAAGAACTCCTTCTCGTATGTTGAAAACTTGTGATTCTTGACGCCCAGGGATTTGCTGAGATACACGACGGGGTGGCCGGCTTTGCGAAGTCTGGGAGCGCAAGCACCGGCGTGGTCACCATGGCTTGCTTCAGCATCTCGAATGCCTGCTAGGCCTTGTCATTCCAAGCGAACCCTTTCTTCGTCAGGAGCTTGGTAAGCGGCTTTCTGATGATGTAGTAGTGAGGTACAAATTTGCGGTAATAGCCGGTCAGGCTGAGGAACCCGCGAACCTTGGTGACCGTCGTTGGCACGGACCAGGCCTGCATGGCGCTGGTCTTGTTCATGTCGATGGGAACTCCGTCCTTGGATATCACGTGCCCCAAGTACTTGATGCTAGTGTGTGCGAACGAGCACTTGGTTGCCTTGGCGAAAAGCTGATGTTCGCGGAGCAGTTTCAAGGTGAGACGTAGGTGCTCCTCATGTTCCTCCAGGTCAGTGCTGAAGACTAAAATGACATCAAGAAATATGATGATGAACTTACGGACGTATCGCCCAAACACGATGTTCGTGAGGCACTGAAATGTCGCACGGGCATTGTACAGGCCAAGTGGCATCACTATGAAGTGATAGTGCCTGTGGTGAGTTTTGAAGGCTGTCTTCTCTTCATCCTCCTCGCGCATACAGATCTGATGATATCCGGCACGCAGATAAATCTCGGAGAAGTAGGTAGCACCTTCCAGTAAGTCCAGCAGCTCATCCACAATCAGCAGCGGAAACTTGTTCTTAACAGTTGCAGAATTCAGTCATCTGAAATCGACACAGAATTGCCAGCCGCCATCCTTTTTCTTTACCAACAGAACGGGTGCAGCGTACGGGCTCATGCTGTGAGCAATGACGCCTCTCGTCAACATATCTTGCACCTACTTCTTGATTTCTTCCTTCTGAGCAAGTGAGTATCGATATGGCTTGGTGTTGATTGGGACAGTGCCCGACTCGAGGTGGATACCATGATCATACTATTGATGAGGTGGTAAAGTTGTTGGTTCAGCGAACACGTCCTGATATTCTGACAGCACTTTCTGAATATTTGGTGGAACCGGTTTTGGGATCCCTTTGTCTGACCGCTCAACTATAACTAGAGCTGCAGTCCAAATATCGTTCGCCACTTCCATGCGATGGAGTTCATACGCATCTAATTCTGTAATTGGTGGAAGGTCTGAGGTTCTAATGTCCTGGAGATTGATACGTCTCCAACGTATCTATAATTTTTGATTGCTCCATGCTATATTATCTACTGTTTTGGACCATATTGGGCTTTATTTTCCACTTTTATATTACTTTTCGGACTAACCTATTGACCGGAGGCCCAGCCCAGAATTGTTGTTTTTTGGCTATTTCAGTGTTTCGAAGAAACGGAATATCAAACGGAGTCCAAACGGAATGAAACCTTCGGGAACGTGATTTTCTCACCGAATATGATCCAGGAGACTTGGACCCGCCGTCAAGAAAGAAAGGAGGCGGCCACGAGGGTGGAGGGCGCCTCAGGGCGCGCCTCTACTGTGGGCCCCCTTTGCTCCACCGACGCATCGCTTCCTCCTATATATACCTCACGCACTTCAAACGATCGACACGGAGCCAAAACCTAATTCCACCGCCAAGAACCTTCTCATACTCCACGAGATCCCATCTTGGGGCTCATACGAGTTCACCGAAGGGGAATCCACCACGGAGGGCTTCTACATCATCACCATAGCCTCTTCGACGAAGTGTGAGTAGTTTACCTCGCACCTTCGGTCCATAGTTAGTATCTAGATGGCTTCTTCTCTTTTGGATCTAAATACAATGTTATCCCCCTCTCTCGTGGAGATCTATTCGATATAATCTTCTTTTGCGTGTGTGTTTGTTGAGACCGATGAATTGTGGGTTTATGATCAAGTTTATCTATGAACAATATTTGAATCTTCTCTGAATTCTTTTATGTATGATTGGTTATCTTTGCAAGTCTCTTCAATTATCAGTTTGGTTTGGCCTACTAGATTGGTTTTTCTTGCAATGGGAGAAGTGCTTAGCTTTGGGTTCAATCTTATGTGTCCTTTCCCAAAGGAGAGTAGGGGTAGCAAGGCACGATTGTAATGTTACATCGAGGATAACAAGATGGGGTTTTATCATATTGCATGAATTTATCCTCTACATCATGTCATCTTGCTTAAGGCTACTCGCTTTCATTAACTTAATACTCTAGATGCATGCTGGATAGCGGTCGATGAGTGGAGTAATAGTAGTAGATGCAGGCAGGAGTCGGTCTACTTGTCTCGGTCATGATGCCTACCTATATACATGATCATACCTAGATATTCTCATAACTATGCTCAATTCTGTCAATTGCTCAACAGTAATTTGTTCACCCACCGTAGAATACTTATGCTCTTGAGAGAAGCCACTAGTGAAATCTATGGCCCCCGGGTCTATTCTCATCATATCAATATTTTATCACTTTATTATTGCTTTGCTTTTTTACTTTGCCCTTTTATTTTACTTTGCATCTTTATACCAAAAATACCAAAAATATTATCTATCATCTCTATCAGATCTCACTCTCGTAAGTGACCGTGAAGGGATTGACAAATCCTAATCACGTTGGTTGCATGGAGCTATTTCTTTTGTATAGGTACGAGGGACTTGCGTGTAGCCTCCTACTGGATTGATACCTTGGATCACCCTTTCCTCTTCAAGGGAATCCAACGCAGTGCTCAAGAGGTAGCAGAGATGCACTGCTTTCCCTTCTGTTTCGAATGTGATCGTCTTTAGTTTCCAATGACAGTTCATGGGACTGTGTGAGGCTAACCAATCCATGCCGAGGACTCCATCATATGCTCCCAGTGGCAGTACTCTGAAGTCTGTATGAAAAGTGTGTCCAGGTACTTGCCATCCCAATTGCTGTACAATCTTGTTGCAATGCAAATGCTGCCCGTTAGCCACCTGGACTGATACCGGTGGTAATGCCTCGGTGTGGGCTGACACGCGATGCACAAAGGAGTCACTGATGAAAAAGTGTGAGTTGCCCGAATCCACTAACAACAGCATGTATTGGTCTCCAACTTGTGCGCGCACGCGAATGGTGGAGGGCGCTTCCTCTCCAGAAACTGCATGTTGTGATATTGCACAACATTCCGGCTCATGGGCGTCAGGCGGGTCCAAGAGTTGCAGAGCTTGCACTGTACCATCTAAAAGAATTTCTCCAAAGTCACCCACTTCGATCATCAGTATGTGTCCAGTGCGCTTGCACTGATGCTCGCGTGAGTGTTTGTCGCCACAGCGGAGGCGGAGGCGGAGACCGTTGGCTCTTCTGAATTCTTTGAGTTATCGTTCAAGAGCGTACTAGTCGCCGCCTAGACGAGGTTGGGCGGTTGCGTGAGCCTACGTAGCTGTTGCGGCTGCTGGTGGTGGTGGTCGACCCACAGGAACAATGCGGTTGCACGGTGCCCTTTGGTTTTCCAATTCTTCCTCTTGAATTCGTGCAAACACAGCTGCTCGGGTAATGCTTGTGGGGGCTTGTAACCTGACGCCCAGCCGTAGTTCATCCTTCAGACGAAGTAGGAACTGCGATATGTAGAATTGTGTGCTCAGGGTTGGATCCAAGGAGAGGAGATGGTACATGGAGGTCTCGAACTGCTGACGGTACTCCTGCACACTGCCCGTCTGACGCAATTGGACTAAGTGGTGCATATGTGCCTCAAACTCTTCGGGGCTGAACTCTACTTCTACAGCTGCTCTGAACGCAGACCATGAGATAGCAAGGTGTGTCTATCTATACGCTTGTAGCAACATTGCTGCGAGCCCATCCATGTACAGACCCGCTATTGTGACCCAATTATGTTGTGGCACTTGGTAGAGCTTGAAGTAGGAGGTGCATCGCTCAAGCCAGATGCATGACACGTCGCCGTCGAAGCGGGGGAAGTTGTGCTTGGGGGGCTTGGTGCAGTGATCGACCCCCCGATGTTGCCCGTACGCGGTTGGTGAGTTATGCAGCAGCGGCGGCGGCTCGTGGTTGATGAGCCGTGCAAACGGAAGCTGCGCGGCGCCCTCTGCGTAGAGCGGCGGGGGTGGTGGAGGACGAGTCGTTGGTGGGGGAGGGGCGGCGCTTGGATGGAGGAGCCCGAGGCCGGTGTCGTACCGGGTGCGGATGTGCTGGGGTCGAGCGGCAGAGGGGACTTGTGGGCCTCGTCCACATCTTCTTACGTTAGATCGATCTGTTTGGCCACATGCTTGAGCTCGTTGGAGACCTGGTCATTGTATGCAATATGGGCTTGGTCACGCTCGTCGGACGTCTTCTAGATGGCATCAAGGCGGCAGATGACGGACTCGAGCAGGTTCTGTAGCTTGTCCGTCGTCTCCGTCATCGCGTCCAGCGCGGCGAGTATGGGATGAGGGTTTGGATAGCACCATGGTCGCGCTCCAAATCAAGGCAAACCTCGAGTAGGATTTCGAGCGAGCTCGCCGGAGCGGCTCGCACCTAGCTCGGTGGGTGTTACCGCTCGATCTGGAGAGTTAGCGAGCAGCAGAGGCCGCGGTCGGAAAAAATTGGGAGGATTTGAGGAGGCTCTAATTACCAACTGTAATGCCCAGGGGAGATCTCGATCCAGAATTGGGGATGAGGGAGAGAGAACGGAGTACGTGAGGAACTTGGAGATGGGGAAAGGAAGATCGTTCAACCACTCGCTGCCATTTCCTCTGATAATGCGTACATAAGTAGTTGCCCCACCGGGCCACCCTTACAAGGCCTGCGGCCCACCCTTACTCAACCCAACACACGCACTCGTCCCGTAAGCCCACTCACTCGATGTTGCATGTTCAGTTAAGCAATTAACTGAACTGCACTTCATCTGTCCCATGCTGATGCGTTAGCAGCATCTGCAGGCGCGACACGATTGCACATTTCAGTGGGACCAAAATAATTACAACATGCAACAGAGAGTTTGCGAGGCCATCTCGGTGAGACTGAGATCCGTATCGGTGTGAGCAAATTGTCTAGGGTTTCTGGCAGTGGCTATGTCAACTGAACTCGGTGGCGCTAGATAGATCATTTCACTAGGGCCAAGTTTGATTTGGAGTTTTGGGCATACGTGGAAATGAGAAAGTGGCTGAGGGTTGTTTGGAGCAATATCACTAAGCACTTTGAGCAAGTAGACCATTAAGGAACACCTCATCCCCTTTTAATATTATTGGCTTTCATATGGACTCAATGTGATCTTGGATCACTAAAATAGAAATGAAGAGTCTTGAGCTTTTGCCAATCTTTGTCCTTAGAAATTTCAAGGGGTTCCACATCCTCTTGTCCTTACCATGCCATTATTAAACTCATACTGAAATATACTAGACAAAAGTATTAGTCCAACAAGAGATATGTTGACATTTATTACCAAAATCACCCAGGGAGCACTTCTGCTTTTAGGTGACGCCGTGTTGGTCTAACCGGTAGCACCGAGATTGAAAAACCTAGATCAATCAAATCGTTTCAGTGAGTCTGAGTTGGAGTGAGTAGGTCACACCAGAAACAACTTTGAAGGTTTTGGAGGTTAGACCTTTCAAATCGATGGCTTTGAGTGCGCCTTACCCGGAGAGTCCGAAAAAGACTTGTTCAATAATTGTGATGTATCATGAATATAATTTGAGAGAAGAAAGCATAGATAGCTAGAGAAGGTTCTGTAATTCCCAAGACTAAACTCTTTCACAATCTCGTGATGAATTCGAGGTCATGGGAGAATCCCGTTTTGGAACGCATAGCAAGGTGGCATACAAATACATACAACCAAATGAATAGACAGAATAGGAGATCAAGGCATACACTTACCCCAGAATAATATAAATATTACAATCATCATACAATCATCCATAACATATAAATAGAGTATGACTATGGACAAGATAAACATGAAAACACCACCTGCTACTATCCCCGGCTACTCGGTCTAGGGCCTCTATTGATTGTCCGGATACGTAACGTAGAAATGCCCATGATCCTAGTCAAACTCAATGGTACCTGCAGATGTGTTTTGTAGTATACTGTGAGCCACGGGGACTCAGAAATCCTATTACCCACGGTGTCAAGACTATCAAAGCTTAAAATAGGCATGGCATGGTTAAGTGGTGAAGTTGCAGCAAGCTCTAAGCATTAATATTGTGGCTAACTTACAAATACAAGAATAAGATGAGAAACTACGCAAATGGTCGCAAACTAGTAATGATCAAGAAGTGATCCTGAGCTACTTACGTTCAAACATAACCCCACCGTGTTCTCTTCCCGAACTTCATCGAAAAGAGAATATCACGGTTACACACACTATTGGTGTATATTAATGAGTTTAGTGTCATGTTCACTACAACCGGATATTAAAAGCTCCCATCTGCCACATAACCGTGGGCACGGCTCTCGAAAAGATTAAACCCTGCAGGGGTGTCCCAACTTAGCACATGATAAGCTCTCACAATCCGCGGAGGCAATTCTCCATCTCGGGACCACCCGACTGTTCTCGGAATCCCGGTGCACAAGTTCTTCGAAGAAAGGAAAACTATCCCAAGGTGATCTCCTGGTGAGTTAGATCCGGGTCCGGAGCCGCCCCTCTCTATCTACGGACTCACCCATCTATGCTAAGTGGACGATAGCCAAATACCTCGAGTTGCCTCGAGGCAGCACTGCCAACTACTGGGTTGGTGGACAAACACTCATGTCGAGCACTAGCCCGGGGTTGTTGATTAAGAATCCTCGGGTTAATTACTACCCATGTAGTTTAGTTTGTTATTAGCCAAATGGCAAAACCAAAGTTGGATCTCCTTGGGAAAGATTTACTTTAAGCGAAGAATCAAGGGAGCCCATAAACCCCGACCGCGTTATAAATGCAAAATTCAAGGAACATAACACCGATATGACGGAAACTAAGGCGGCAAGAGTGGAACAAAACACCAAGAAAAAGGCCAAGCCTTCCACCCTTTACCAAGTATATAGATGTATTAATTAAATAAGAGATATTGTGATATCCCATGATATCCATGTTCCAACATGGAACAACCTGCACTGCACCTGCAACTAGCAGTGCTATAAGAGGAGTTGAGCAAGCGGTAACATAGCCAAACAACGGTTTGCTAGGAAGGTGGGTTAGAGGATTTTCATGGAAATTTAGGAGGCTTGATAAACAAGTGGTAGGTAGCACACCATAGAGATAGCAACGAGCAACTAGCAACTAGCAAGCAAAGATAGTAGTGATATCGGTGGTAATGATCATCTTGTCTTAATTGTCCTCAGTGGTATCGAAAGCTTGCTCCTGGTGAACGTACTCGACACGGTCCTCGGACTCGATCTAGTCTCCCGGAACTACCCACAAGAAAGCACGAGTGTACAATAGACAAACAAGGCATGGCAATGAACGTATACTACATGCAATTCTATCCTAAATGCATATGAAGAACGTTATGCACGGAGCTAGGGTTCTATCGGGATGAGGGATACGTCAATGGGAAGGAAACGGTTGAGAAAAAATGGTTACGGGCAGAATCTTTGTAAACCAAGCATGCCACTAGAAAGATTGGAAGATTTCAGTTGAAATCGATATAAAGATCATTGAAAACGGATGCACGGAGCCCAAACGGTGAGCAAAACAATATGCAATGCAAAACTGATCCTAACAGCAAGATGGCACTTTAGATGCAACATTTAATTATGATGCAGAACTTAAACATGGAAACAAATGACATGGATTAAGAGTGCATAACATTGAATACAAAGCATGATTACTGGTCTATTTCTAAATCTCACTAGATCATCATCAAAACAACATGGCAAAAAGGCAAATGATAACAGTTTTACAGACTTCGTAAAAATACTGGACATGGCAGAAAACAGGTCCAGATTTCAATGTTTAGAGCTAGAGTTATATGCTACAGGAACTTATCATGGAAAACAAGAACCTGGCATTCATGGCAAACAAGATCATGCTCCAAAGATCTACAGATTGATGATAGCATCAATGCAAAATGGCAAGTTATGTTGACAGAGTTTCAGACTCGGCAAAATAAGCATGAGTTGACAGAAACATATTCATGTTAACATGTTTTCAAGCTTGTTGCACTTACTACAAGGCAATTCATGGCATGAAACAAAATCTAGCAGTAATGGCATGTCTATGCTCCAAATCATGTGATAATAATGCTCATATAAAAATCACACAAAATCATACAAAAATGATAACATGGCATATGTTGTAAAAATAACATGTTCCAAAACTTGCTCAAATGATGAAAATAATGCTACCAATGGATTAGTGGGAATTTCCTAGCACAAAATGATATATAACATGTATATATTGCTGTAGAAAAATGCTCACAAATGCAACATATGCACTACTGCCTAAAAAGGAAATTGACAGATTTGGTAAATTTCCATAATTGGAATGTCTAGATTTGGACTTACCTGAAATGGAAAACTAGCATATTCCGGAAATGAAATTTTGCAGGATTTATAATTAATAGAAAAATAAAAGGGGCCTTATGAGGATGACAGGTGGGGGTGTCGGTGCAACAAACCCTGTGTCTGTTGCCCAGACTGTGTATAGGCCTAAGATCAAGATTACAACACCCAAGACCAAGACCAAGCCAGAGAGATCGGCTTATTAGGGAATCAAGAGGGTGGATCAAGAAGATCAAGTCAAGACAAAGGAATCAAGATATCTCTAAGGGAAAATCTCCCTTGCCGGCCAGGCGAGTCTAGCTAGGATGAGGTCGCCCCGAAGACAAAACTCCAGACCGCCCCGGCAGGCTTGACAGGCTCGGCAAGGGCGAACTACCCTGCAAAGGATTCGCCGCTCCACCTCACAGCGACAGAAGTCACCGTTCGGTGTGGTGTCAAGCCCACAGGTGACTAAGTGGCTATTTCTTGCCACATGGCAGCCATTTCCAATAGCAACAACCTCCAGATGACACCCGTCCAAAGACGTTTCAATTATGCAGGCGCGAAACTGGCAAAGCGGCCCGGCAAGGCTTGCTTGGCACACTATGATGTGACACTAAGCGGCGCATTTAATATGCTCTATCCGTCTGCAGAGGTATGATAGCGTTGTTTGCTATCTAACCAGTGTGTAATGACTGATTTGCCACTGTGGTGACCCCTTGATCTATAAAAGGAGGCCTATGGCAACCGTAGAAAGGATTCGGACACTCGCATACTCATGCGCACGTCATCGCTCCCGCCCTGAGGCAACCCTGCCGGGCAAGAGCGCTGCATTTTCCACCATAATCCACCATTAATCCACCAAAGGAGGAGTAGGGTTTTATGCCTCACGACATCCCGAACCTAGGTAAAATTGCCTATGTGATCTCTGTCGTGCGGTGTTACGCTCCTCTGCTGTTTGTGCAACGTGCCCATCCCCCTGCCGAACCACAAAGGGGCTCATGGGCCCATAGGTGGTTGTGGTTTCCCACGACATCTTTGGCGCGCCAGGTAGGGCGATCACCTGCGTGCACCCGAGAGTGTAAGCATCGCGTCATCTTGACCGCCATTTTCTTCATCGACGGCTCCATCAATCATGGCGCCCAATAAGAAGCCCAATGTCGCGGCTCACCCGTCCACCTCAAAGGCCCCACCGCCCGCGGCCGCCGATGCCACGGGGCTGCGGGGACACATGGGGATGTGGATGCTGCGGGGGACGTAGTCGACGCGTTGTTACCACCTCCCTTGCAGCCGATACAGGAGCGGGAGGCACCTGAGAAGGACAACACCAACAGCATCCCGGCAAACACGCTTTGTGAGGTACGGGCAGAGAAATTATTCCTTCTATGCCTCTTCGCCCAGCCGAGCACGGTCCCAGCGGTGGCACTTGCTCTGGGGCAAATCGCATGTGACGCCCGGATAATTAAGCTATAGTGATCCCCCGCTAAGGATGCCATGTCACCTCGGTTACTGTGGATAAACTCGTGTCAGTTCGAAACCCAGTTCCAATTTCAATTTTAAAACAAAGGCAAACAAATGAAAGTTTTCAAATATTAAAGCAAAATTGTTCTGGTAGTGACAAATAATGCATAAGTAGTAATGGTGGAGAAACCAACATCTTTAAAAGTGTTTGAATGTCCTAAAATAAATAAAACAATAGCAAAAGAATTAATTGAATGCCTTTTATAGTTATTAAAATGTTAAACTATTTTAAATGGAGGTTTAAACTTTTTGTAGTAGAGGTATAATTAGTGGTACTAATTTTTTAGGTACAAACTTTCTGATTTATAAAACTAAAATAAAATAAAACAGAAAAGGGTAAAAATAAATAAAGGGAAAAAGACAAAACAGTAAACAAAAAGAAAAGAAAAGTAGAACCCCTTCCCCCCCCCCCCCACTAGGCCTCGGCCCCGCTGGCCATTGGGCCAACCAGGCCGGCCCATCTACGCCTACTAACCTCCCCACCCTCAAACCCTAGCGACACCACCCCACTTCCCCACTCCTCCCTCGCCCCTCCCCGATCCAGATCGGATCGGGTGCTCGACGGCGCCCCTCAACGCGCCGACCGTGTCGCCATCGCCCCTGACGCCCCTGGACATCGACGACAGCCCCGACGCTGCTGGATCGCGCCGTCGCCCGAACCGCCACCTCACCGGACTACCTCCTCCCTTCCTCGTCCTCCTCCCCAAGTAGCCTCACCAAGCCTCGCCAACAGACCGTGATCGGGGTGAGAACCCGACCGCTCCGCCTTCCCTTTCCTTCCTCAGACAGATTACCTCGGCATTGCCGCCGCCACAAGATCCCTTGTAGGTCCCCGCACCGCTCGCTCCCCCCCCCTCGTAGTACGAGCTGCCCGCGCTCGTTGGTGCCGTAACGTGCTTGAGCACGCTCTCACGTGGCTTCGCGCACGCCCGTGCGTTGCCTCTCCGACGCTGCTGCCGCCCGCACATGGCCAAGCCCTGCCCGCTGCATCTCCCGTGGCCGCTCGCCGTGCCCGCCGGCTGCTGGTCGCGCCTGCCTGCGTTGCCGCCTCGTGCTTCCGTCGCGGTCACCCACAGCCGCCACCACACGCTAGCCTGCCGCTCGCCTCCTGCACCACCTGCTGCTGTCGTCGGCTGCCCGTGTCACGCTGCTCGCTGCCGCACCTCGCCACCGCTCTGCTACTGCGCTGCGGCCACCGTCGCAGCCTGCTGCTCCACCAGCATCGAGGCTCCCGATGGCCTCCCCTGCTGCTCGCGATTAACCGCCGGCCAAAACGGCCTAACCCCACTCACTAATGAACCCACATTGACCCACTGACACCGGGACCCACACCCACCTAATTAATAATTTAATAAATTGAAACTCTTAAATTAACATTAGTGTATGACATGTGGGTCCCCTGTTAATTAAACTTACTTAATTAAAATCTATTAACTTTGAGTCTATGACATATGGGCCCCACTGGACATTTGACCAATCATTGGTCCAGTCAAATGCTGACTGGATAGTTGACCAGGGCCCCACCAGTCAGCCTCTATGCTGTACTGTTGGGTACCTTTCTGAGTACACCTAGCATTTTGCATTTACAATAATTGTTTTAAAATAAAATAGAATAATTTCAGATTTTTTTGAAAACTTTAGAAAATCATAGATAATAAACGGTAGCTCGGATGAAAATACTTTATACATGGAAGTTGCTCACAACGACGAGAAGAATACAGATACACTCTCCGTTCATCAGCCACACATCCCTAGCATAGCGAACATGCAACAATCCACCTCCGTTTCATCTCTCCGAAAATATCAAACACCGAGAATACTTTCCCGGATGTTTCCCCCCTTTGCCGATATCACCTACTACCGCGTTAGGGCACATCTAGCACCGTGTTTGTCATGGTATGCTTTGATTGCTCTGTTATTTATTGTGTTCCCCCTCCGTTACTTCTTTCCGGTAGACCCTGAGACCGCTTGCATTAGAGTAGTGTAGCATGTTACTGCTTTCGATTAATCCTATTCTACTGCATAGCCTCTCATTGTTGCTACAGTTGTTACCCTTACCTGCAATCCTAAATGCTTAGTATAGGATGCTAGTATTCCATTAGTGGCCCTACATTCTTGTCCGTCTTCCATGCTATACTACCGAGCCGTGATCACGTGGGAGGTGATCACGGGTATATACTTGTATACATTATATGATACATGTGGTGACTAAAGTCAGGTCGGCTCATAGAGTACCCGCAAGTGATTCCGATGTGGGGGCTGAAAGGACAGGTGGCTCCACCCCGATAGAGGTGGGCCTGGGTTCCCGACGGCCCCTGACTATTACTTTATGGTGGATCAACAGGGCAGGTTGAGACCACCTAGGTGAGAGGTGGGCCTGGCCCTGGTCGGCGTCCGTGGTTACTTCAAAAATAACACGCTTAACGAGATCTTGGTATTTGATCTCAGTCTGGCCACTGGCTATACACACTAACCAACTACAAGGGAAGAGTTATGGGCACTCGACATCGTGGTATCAGCCGAAGCCTTCTTGACGTCAGCAACTGAGCGGCGCGCGCCGGGTTGGACCACGTAACGCAACTTCCTTTGTGATGGAGGTTGCTAGGTCTGCTCACCGGCCGCCCACGCAACATGCAGGTGTGCAATGGGCGATGGGGCTAGACCCCTGCGCGTGTAGGATTTAGACCGGCGTGCTGACCTCTCTGTTTTGCCTAGGTAGAGTTGTCTTCTGAGGCCGGGCATGACCCAGAAAAGTGTGTCCGGCCAGAGGGATCGAGCGTGTTGGGTAATGTGGTGCACCCCTGCAGAGAATCTTATCTTTTCAAATAGTCGTGATCCTCGGTAACAGGACGACCTGGAGTTGTACCTTGACCTTATGACAACTAGAACCCGATACTTAATAAACCACACACTTCCAAGTGCCAGATATAACCCAGTAATCGCTCTCACATAGGGCGACGAGGGGAGAACTACTAGGAAAAGGGCTATAGATGATATGGACACTAATTGCGCACCAGACATGTGGTGTGCCACTACTATATAGCAGTGGCGCACCATGTGTTGGTGCGCCATTAGTGTGATAGACACTAATGGCGCACCACACCCATGGTGCGCCACGACTAACATTTTTTTAAATTTTTCCAAAAATACTAATGGCGCACCAGGGCATAGTGCGCCATTACTAGTTTTAACTAGTAATGGCGCACCACTCACCTCGTGCGCCACTACTATCATTTTTTTTTGCAAAACTACTACCATTTTTATTTTTTGAACTCATGAATATTTTTAAATTTAATTCATGGGCACTTTTTGAATTCATGAATATTTTTTCAAATTTGATGATATTTTTTCATATTCAATATGAAAAAATATTTAATATTCATGAGGACACTCAGTCTCAATCCCCCTCCATCTCGATCGCTATCCCCCTCGCCAGATCCCCTCGCCCCGCCAGATCCCTCCATCTCGATCCCCCTCGCCGCCGACGACCTCCCGCACCCTCCCCTGCTCCACCGCCGCCGATGACCCCCCGCATCCTTGCTACGTCTTGAGCTTGCGTTGGTTTTCCCCGAAGAGGAGAGGATGATGCAGCAGAGTAGCGTAAGTATTCCCCTCAGTTTTTGAGAACCAAGGTATCAATCCAGTAGAAGGCCCCGCGCAAGTCCCTCGTACCTAGACAAAACAAATAGCTCCTCGCAACCAACGCGAATAGGGGTTGTCAATCCCTTCACGGTCACTTACGAGAGTGAGATCTAATAGAGATGATAGATAATATTTTTGGTATTTTTGGTATAAAGATGCAAAGTAAAATCAAAGGCAAAGTAAAGAGCAAAATCAATAATAAAGCGTCGGAAGATTAATATGATGAAAATAGACCCGGGGACCATAGATTTCACTAGTGGCTTCTCTCAAGAGCATAGGTATTTTACGGTGGGTGAACGAATTACTATTGAGCAATTGACAGAATTGAGCATAGTTATGAGAATATGTAGGTATGATCATGTATATAGGCATCACGTCCGAGACAAGTAGACCGACTCCTGCCTGCATCTACTACTATTACTCCACTCATCGACCGCTATCCAGCATGCATCTAGAGTATTAAGTTAATGCAAACAGAGTAACGCCTTAAGCAAGATGACATGATGTAGAGGAATAAATTCATGCAATATGATAAATACCCCATCTTATTATCCTAGATGGCAACAATACAATACGTGCCTTGCAACCCTTTCTGTCACTGGGTAAGGACACCGCAAGATTGAACCCAAAGCTAAACACTTCTCCCATTGCAAGAACTACCAATCTAGTTGGCCAAACCAAACGGATAATTCGAAGAGACCTGCAAAGATAACCAATCATACATAAAAGAATTCAGAGAAGATTCAAATATTGCTCATAGATAATCTTGATCATAAACCCACAATTCATCGATCTCAACAAACACACCGCAAAAATAAGATTACATCGAATAGTTCTCCACGAGAGAGGGGGAGAACATTGTATTGAGATCCAAAAAGAGAGAAGAAGCCTTCTAGCTACTAACTATGGACCCGAAGGTCTGAGGTAAACTACTCACACTTCATCAGAGAGGCTATGATGATGATGTATAAGCCCTCCATGGTGGAATCCCTTCCCATGAACTCTAACAGGCCCCAAGATGGGATCTCGTGGATACAGAAAGTTGCGGCGGTGGAATTAGGTTTTTGGCTCTGTATCTTATCTGTTGGGGGTACGTAGGTATATTTAGGAGGAAGGAGTACGTCGGTGGACTTCATGGCCGCCTCGTGGCTTTCTTGACGGAGGGTCCAAGTCTCCTGGATCTTATCTGATGAGAAAATCATGTTCCCGAAGATTTCATTCCGTTTGGACTCCGTTTGATATTCCGTTTGTTCGAAACACTAAAATAGGCAAAAAACAGCAATTCTGGGCTGGGCCTCCGATTAATAGGTTAGTCCCAAAAGTAATATAAAAGTGGAAAATAAAGCCCAATATAGTCCAAAACAATAGATAATATAACATGGAGAAATAAAAAATTATAGATACGTTGGAGACGTATCAGGCATCCCCAAGCTTAATTCCTGCTCGTCCTCGAGTAGGTAAATGATAAAAACAGAATTTTTTTTGATGCGGAGTGCTACTTGGCATAATTTCAATATAACTCTTCTTAATTGTGGTATGAATATTTAGATCCAAAATATTCAAGACAAAAGTTCATATTGACATAAAAATAATAATACTTCAAGCATACTAACTAAGCAATTATGTCTTCTCAAAATAACATGGCCAAAGAAAGTTCATCCCTAACAAATCATATAGTTTAGTCATGCTCCATTTTCGTCAAACAAGAATGCTCTCATCATGCACAACCCCGATGACAAGCCAAGCAATTGTTTCATACTTTAGTAATCTCAAACTTATAAACCTTCACGCAATACATGAGTGTGAGCCATGGACATAGCAACACGGGTGGAATAGAATATAATGATGGGGGTTATGTGGAGAAGACAAAAAAGGAGAAGGTCTTACATCAACGAGGCTAATCAACGGGCTATGGAGATGCCCATCAATTTATGTTAATGCAAGGAGTAGGGATTGCCATGCAACGGATGCACTAGAGCTATAAATGTATGAAAGCTCAACAAAAGAAACTAAGTGGGTGTGCATCCAACTTGCTTGCTCACGAAGACCTAGGGCATTTGAGGAAGCCCATCATAGGAATATACAAGCCAAGTTATATAATGAAATATTCCCACTAGTATATGAAAGTGACAACATATGAAACTCTCTATATGAAAAACATGGTGCTACTTTGAAGCACAATATATGAGACTCGCTATATGAAGAACATGGTGCTACTTTGAATTACAAGTGTGGAAAAAGAGATAGTAACATTGCCCTTTTTTTGGGCCTTCTTTTTTTCTTTGGCCTTTTTTTGGCACAATGCTCTAGAAAATGATGATCATCACACTTCTATTTATTTACAACTCAATGAGTACAACTCGATACTAGAACAAAGTATGACTCTATATGAATGCCTCTGGCGGTGTACCGGGATATGCAATGAATCAAGAGTGACATGTATGAAAGAATTATGAACGGTGGCTTTGCCACAAATACTATGTCAACTACATGATCATGCTAAGCAATATGACAATGATGAATGTGTCATGAAGAACGGTATGGTGGAAAGTTGCATGGAATATATATCGGAATGGCTATGGAAATGCCATAATAGGTAGGTATGGTGGCTGTTTTGAGGAAGATATAAGGAGGTTTATGAGTGAAAGAGTGTATCATATCACGGGGTTTGGATGCACCGGCGAAGTTTGCACCAACTCTCAATGTGAGAAAGGGAAATGCACGGTATCAAGAGGCTAGCAATGATGGAAGGGTAAGAGGCGATAATCCATGGACTCAACATTAGTCATAAAGAACTCACATACTTATTGCAAAAATCTACAAGCCATCAAAACCAAAGCACTACGTGCATGCTCCTAGGGGATAGATTGGTAGGAAAAGACCATCGCTCGTCCCCGACCGCCACTCATAAGGAGGACAATCAAATAACACCTTATGTTTCAAATTTGTTACATAACGTTTACCATACGTGCATGCTACGGGACTTGCAAACTTCAACACAAGCATTTATCAAATTCACAACTACTCAACTAGCACGACTTTGATATTATCACCTCCATATCTCAAAACAATTATCAAGCATCAAACTTTTCTTAGTATTCAACGCACTCAAAAGAAAGTTTTACAAATCTTGAATACCAAGCATATTATTATTAAGCAAATTACCATGCTATTTAAGACTCTCAAAATAATCTAAGTGAAGCATGAGAGATCAATATTTTCTTTAAAACAAATCCACCACCGTGCTCTAAAAGATATAAGTGAAGTACTAGAGCAAAAATATAAAGCTCAAAAGATATAAGTGAAGCACGTAGAGCAAAACTATCAAGCTCAAAAGATCACTACAAAAAAAAGACACATCCGTGACATTTTGGGCCAAACGAAAAAAAAATTCTGTCATACATGTGACACTTCTATGACGATAATTGTGACAAAACCTGGTATCATCATAGATGTGGTGGGCTCCTACTTCTATGAAAAAAAATCATGACAGGAAATAGGCTTCGTCCTGGGCGGGCCAGAGACGCAGCTGCATGACATTCTTTGGGCCGTCCATGATGGAAAAAAACCATGGTAGAAGCGAGGGGAGGAAAATTTGAGGGAGTTGCTCGTTACGGTGGGAGGTCGGGGGCGAAGCGATGCTGCTTTCTCAGACACGTGTAGGCGTTGGTTCTAATCGCATTCGAGCGGGCGTTGGGCTCTAATCGAACCCGAGCGACAGACTACAGCCACGTCCATCGAACCCGAGCGATCGATCGATGGCTGTTAATCGAACCCGATGGAGCGATTCTTCGCCATCGCCGCTAATCAAGCCGATCGATTGATGAACAAGTGAGCGCTATGGGGGTTGGATGAGCGGAGCGGTGGCGTTGCCTCTGGATGAATAGGACCCCCGTGGTGTGGAGGGCTGAATGAGCAGTAGACGGTGGAGGGGTGGCCGTGGAGGGGTGGTTGAACAGGACCCCGTGGTGTGGAGGGCTGGATGAACAGTAGATGGTGGAGGGCTGGATGAACAGTAGACAGTGGAGGGCTGGATGAACAGTAGAAGGTGGAGGGGTGGTTGAACAGTAGCCGGTGGAGTAGCGCACGGTGGAGGCGAGATAAACAGGAGCCCGTGGAGGCTGGAGGAGGCCGACGGTGGAGATGAACAGTATCCTGTGGAGTCCTGCTTATGCACGCCACACCCTCACGATGAACAGACCCCGCTTCCACCGTGGCGCTCCAACACAAGTCTGTTTGGTCTGTTTTGCGTACGCCACACCCTCCCGGCGAACAGAACCCTGTTTCACAGAAGCGCCCAACACAAGTCCGTTTCGTCCGTTTTGCGACGCCAAACCCCTCCCGATCAACGGGACCCCTGTTTACGACCATAGGAGGTCCGTTTACGTCCGCTTTTGCGGATGCGGCACACCCCTCCCGATCAACAGGACCCCCGTTTTGACCGTAGGAGGTCCGTTTCCTCCGTTTTGCGGTACGCCACACCCCTCCCGATCAACAGGACCCCGTTCCAAACGTAGGAGGTCTGTTTCCTTCGTTGTGCGGTACACCAGGCCTCGTTTCCATCGCCTGTTCCGTCCAAGCCTTCCCAATGAACACGACCACGCATTCCGTTCCGATCTAGCCGGTTGGCTCCCCATGAACACGACGACGACGCTGTTTCTTCGTTCTGACCCAGCCATGTACATATACGCGAGTAGGCGTTCGAGGCCCTGCCCGTATGTACGTACGTGGCCGTATTTTCTTTCTTGCACCTTCGCTGCTGTACTTACGTGTACATGCTACGTGCGCGCCTCTAATACGACACGGCGCCGCTCTACATCGACCAAGATGTACGCATACGTCGCGACCGAATGACAACGCTTATGTACGCTTCGACCAGGTGGGTCCCGACCGTCGAGCACTTCCTTGCTGCGAAGATGTAGCTGGTGGGTCCCAGCAATGTCGGGGTGAATCGCTTTGTTGTTGCGGTCTTGACGCACTTCCTTGCGTCCGAAGATGTAGCTGGTGGGTCCCAGCATGTGGGGAACGTTTTTTTGAATACGGTGGCCTGTCCGGTGGGTCCCCGCTGTCAGGTGGAGGAATAATTATTTTGCGCGTAATAAGGAGGCACTTCCTTGCTGCGGCCGTGGACCCAGCTCTCGGCCTCTCCACGTACAGTCCACGTCCGATGGAAGCCATTCTTTGACCACGTTGACCACGCCGCGCCGAGAGTACCAGGGCGGTGGACGGCGGCGAGGCCTAGGAAGGGGCGACGCGGAGCCGAGGAAGACGCGGAAGTGGATGCCCACGCGCAGAGGAGTATGAGGGTTCACCATTCGATCGGTGTGAGGTTGCCGCCGCCACGAATAACAAGGGGTGTGGGTGCGTGAGGGATGGATCGCCAGCGGTGGGAGTACCAGGGGCGGTGAGGCCTCGGCAGCATCTGGCCGCCACGAGGCGGGCGGAGCAAGCGGCACGACCGGGCGCTGCTTTGGGCGGCCGGAGCAAGAAGACCAGAGGTTGAAGAAGCACTACGGCCGTTGGATGGACAACGTACAGTCATTGGACCTAGAATCGTTCATATATTGACTAAAGTTGATAAAGGCCTCCGTCCCAGTCTACTTAGTAGGCCCACAAGTCAGCCTCCCACCAAGGTTGGTCCCAGCTAGCAGGGGGTATTCATTTTTTTGTGCGTAATAAGGAGGCACTTCCGGTGGGTCCGAGTGACAATGGGGAACATTTTTTCACGAAATACGGTGGCCCGTCCTGTGGGTCCCAGCAGTCAGGGGGAAACGTTTTTTTCGCGAAATACTGGTGGCCCGTCCGGTGGGTCCCTGCTGTCAGGTGGAGGAATAATAATTTTACGCGTAATAAGGAGGCACTTCCTTGCGGCTGTTGTGGACCTAGCTGTCAGCCTCTCCACGTACAGTACTCTTCCGATGGAAGTCGGTCGTTGACCACATTGACCACACCTCTCCGAGAGCACCACGGCGATGGACGACGCCGAGGCCTAGGAAGGGGACGAAGCGGAGCAGGGGAAGACGCGGCAGTGGAAGCCCGCGCGGAGAGGAGTACGAGGGTTCACCGGTTCGGCTGCGGTGTGAGGCTGCCGTCGCAGCAGAATAACAGGGGGTGTGGGTGAGTAGAGGGATGCCCTCGCAGCGGTGGGAGTACTAGGGGGCGCTGAGGCCTACGCGGCAGCACAGACGGCCACGGGAGGCGGGAGACGGTCCCGCCGGCGCTGCTTTGGCGGCTGGAGCAAGAAGATCAGAGATTGAAGAAACACGACGGCCGTTGGATTGACATCCAACGGTTACGTCTGCTAGAATCGTTTGTTGACGTAGTATATAATAACTAAAAAAATCTTGCATACGCGTCAACTAAACAGGCCCACAAGTCAGACCACTCCCTCTTTTTTAATAATTTATATATAGCTCATGGCAACTTCTTATGCAATTTATTGCGGTCATTTTTTTTGGTTGGCCAGGGCCAATTTTGCATATTTCTGTGGGTTCCAAACTATTTTTAATACCAAAATGTTGAGCCAGATTTAAAGTACTTTGAAGATATATTTAAATTAGGTTAATTCCCAGTGAAATAGGAATCTGAAAATGTGAAAAAAAATCAGAAATTATAAAGTAATTGCCAATTTGTCATCTGTTTTTATATTTACAACCCATTTCATATTACTTTCAAGATTTGCAGGCGTCTTGAAAGAGTTGCAGCCCATCGTATATGAAAAATAAGTTGGCCTGGATTGGGTATTCTTGAGAAAAAATAAACCGGGCTCATTTTCACAAAGAAAAAATAGCTGGGCTGGTCACATGGTGAACATAAAATATAAGCCTGGGCTAGACGGGCCACATCCAGTTCAAACCCCGCTCCGCCTCAACAATACCAAACCAAAAAATATCGCCGAGTAGCTACATCCTGTGTCACCGATCTTGTGTTGTTCTCTTGTCTATTGACTATATACGCCACAATGTCGTGGGTCCCGGATGTCGAAAACACTAGGAGGAAGCATTTTATTTTTCCATACTGCCGACGTGGGCCCCTACCGTCATCCTCTCCACGCATTTCCGCCGATTCCTGTTGTTTGTTGACCATGTTGACAACGCGAGAGGGAGGCGCTATGGCGAGCGCACCAAAGCGCCGGAGGACGCCGGTGTTAATGATTTAGAGATGGTGGGCGGCGATACGCGCGCAGCCAGCCATGGAGGCGGAAGCAGCGGCCCCACGGCGCTGGTTTGGTTTTGGCAGCTGGAGGAAGACAGGATCAAGAAACACGACAGATTGTAAAGGCAGCAGGAGTACTTAACAACCTTAATCAAACCAGCAGGGCACTTAACAACCAAAGCTGAAAGCAAGATGAGTACTTATACAGGTTCAACTGCATAAAGCACGCCTCGAACAGTGCTACTTTGCCTACAGTTAACCAAGGGTGAGGCCGCCAAGCCCTAGGACAAGGCCCAGGCGCCACCCCGCGCATCCGCAACCTTCTGAAAGCGGCTTCATCTCGCAACGTGGTCAATAAACAGGATATTCGCTTTAGAGCCATGGAAAAGCATGGACATAATCTTCTGTCCTATTCTCCAAGATGGACGGGCCTTCATTATTTGAGACCACCCACGAATAAGTATATTTTCACCTCCAAGGGGAATTGAGTAGGTCGACATAAACATCATGTTGTGACCAAGCTCAAGTCTAACCCGACCATGGTCGGCAGTTCCTGTTTCAAGAAGATCACAGCTGTAAAACTGTGTATAAGCAATAGTTTATGAACAACATATATAACAGAAAACAGCTAGTACCATTAGTTTCTCGACACAGTTGGACCTGTTCAACGAGTGCAGCAGTGGCACACATATCCCACGTGGCCGTCCACCATTGAAACGCCCCACAAGGACCTCAAGACGATCAATAAAGTGTAGGAACTTGTGGATGTCGATCCAGTCAACTTCAGTGCCATTAGTAACAGCCGAGTTATTACAGAGTAACAAACGAGCAGACTGCTTAACTCTGGAAAAACCTACATGTTCCACCAATTATAAGAACATATTAGTTAGAAGTAGCATCTTCGTGAGAGATTCGTTGATACTTCTAAAGTTAAATTGTGATTAGTTAGACAGAATAGGTGGATTCAGAAGTAATCGAGGCAACAAGGAAGAACCAGATACAAAAATAACATGGATGAACAATTGGAACGACGTCGGGGTGAAAGATCACAGTGAAGATGAGACCAGGTTCTGCTATCTGCATCAACATTCGTACGCCAACTTTCAGTCCGTAACACTTGAGAAAGGTTATCCAAGTTCGGCCATAAAAAAAGCAGCGATCTTCTTGGTTCATGAACCCAACTCGGAAGTAATTTCCATGGATTGTCTTCACTGTGACCATTAAACTAGTGTATTCAGTTATGGCAAGGCCGAGCATCTTGAGTACATGTGTTCTGGCAGAGCAAATAATACACTGCAGGAAAAATAATATGAGAACACAGCATGTTCAAAAAAAACCCACCCTCCTGGATAGAGAAGAGGATTCTAGGAACATACTATGCGCGTTTCAAAATGTTGTGGTAGGATGAGAAGGAACAAGTGTGGCGTCTCGCCGAGGGCGCAGAAATCTGTAGGGTACTAGCAGACTTTGGGTCTGCGTGAATCAAACACACTAGATTCAAGACGAAGAAAATGCATCAGCGGCGGCTGCCATCCTAGGATTATCTACGCACCAAGGGACTCGGATTTATGAGGGATGGATGAAGAATTGTACCTGGTTCTTCATGAGAAAGCCCTATGCAATCGCCGAAGCGGGGTTTTCTCGAACAAGCGCACGAGGGAGAAGGGGATTCAGCCCAAAGTGAAATATTGCCGCTTCGTCCGCCCAGCTTATCGCTAAAGCTGGAAAGGGAGTTGTGATTTGACGGCTCATTGGGCATTCTCGCCGCGCACAACCGGGTGTGTCTACTGTGAAGTTGTGCACTCTAATTTGTGCATATGGCACGTGGACCCCGTTGCCGGTTGCCCCACATATCAGCAAAAGGAAGTAGAAAGACAGGAGTAACTAGTTACACATAAGTATATTTTTTTGATAGAGAGATACTGCTTCTGTAAAGAAATATACAAATCTTTTATATCACAGGCTCACCTTGCCGAGAAATATACTCCCTCTACAACGCACGGGCATTATGGGGGTTCAGCTTTTTTTATGGGGGTTCAGCTGAGAATATAATACTCAAATAGGCTCACGGTTCTCGACTTTGGGCCGCAGCCGACCTCGCATGTTTGGGGGCTATCTGTTCTACCTCGCCGCTTTTCATATTGCAAGCGATCGATGCTGCGCTGGTTTTAGATCTGTCGCAAGGCTTAATACACAAAATTGAATAAAGCACGGCAGATGTTGGAATGAAATCGAACTACGCTTCCTAACCAGCAATCGAGTTGCAATTTATCAACGATATACCATGTGATAAATAATACTGTCGTATTACTTATACACACAGGACACTTGTTTCACCATGCCAGATTATTACATAAAATCTCTCTGAGGATAGATCAGTTCGGCAGCTATGCGTTGCCATCAAGAATTTCCAAGTTGATTTGGACCAGCTCTCCTTGACGAGAAAGTTCGATTTGACATCATCCCCTACCGCAAGATATGATTTAGATTCGAACCTTGACCATCCTTTAGCATCAATCATCATGCGACCATCCTTTGTACTTACGGTATATTGAGCAGGTTCATTCACACCAAGGCTGCGCATGGTAAGAGAAACTTGGCGCGATCGCTGGATTGTTGAACGACTCCTCGTTGTTTCTAGGAATTCTCTGTTTGCAAACAAGAAGACATACCCAAACAGTTAGATCAACACAGTGAATCATGTGAAACAACATGGAAAGAAAAAAGAAGGAAGCACTTGGGCGGCCAATGCTTACCAAGAAGGTGGACATGTCGGTTTTTGTAAGGACTTTGGTATATGAAGTGCGAACTGCAGCCCAGTCTGTTGCCGGTGCAACTGCATGGGCCGGACCAAATGCAAGTGCAAGTGTTGGTGCAGGTGCCGAAGCCACCGCTGCTGCCGGAGATGGTGCTCCTTGTAGAGCCGGTGCCGGTGTCGATGCCCGATCCTCCGTAGATCAGACTGATCCGCTGACGCGGTCGGTGCCCAATCCTCAGCTGGATCAGACTGAGCTGCTGCCGCTGTCAGTGCTAGAGCAACTGCCGATGCTCGATCTGTGCGAGACAGCGGCGATCGTGTCTGGTCTGCTATGATCAGCTTTCTAACTTGACTAGGATCCATGACCGTGATCCAGTTTTTTCTTCATTTCTTTTAAACGCGAGAAGGACTAATTGTGGCGTTTTTGTTAAACCAAACAGCAATTCATCATAGGGATTCAGCTTGTACTCAGACAACAGACTGGTCCATATTTTTCTAGTAATATAAGTGATGGACAGTGCCTTCATTACTGACACGACATAAGAAGTGAAACCTGCAAAAATAGCCATCGAGAGCAAACCAAACGGTTTATTCTGTGATGAATCTCACATGGCAAAACCTGCATCGTAAAATTGCAGGAAAAGAAATAAAACATGACATTAAATCAATAAGATTTAGACAGTAAATCAATAAGATTTACTTGATGTGACATGAGTGAATCCTTACCAGGAAATCACTATGTTGAAGTACTAAACAGAAGATTGATCGTCCAACTACGCGTGGGATGCAGGGGCCCTTCCTACTCCCACAAGCAGGACAGTCCAAAGGTCGTGACAAATCGTATGGACCGAACATCCATGGGACTGGAAATCCTGGTGGGTGTGATAAACCCTGCAATGCATACAGATATTGGAGTGTAACCATAATTGATAAACCGTCCTCACAAAAAAATATGATCTGGATACTTCAAAATGTATAGACTGAATTGAGTGGACAGACATTAACATATAACGTCTCAGGACTGACCACACACCAAAAGCGGTAGTACTAATAAACAATACAGGGTTCATAAACACAAATCAAGTAATCGAACAATAGTACTTACTACGCACAAGCAAAGTTGCACTAACTAAACTCAGAGACTATATCTTGCCACCGACCCACGGATGAACCCCGCAGAATCGATTAGGCCATGGACTTCGTGTGAGATGTCTACATGCACCATCACCATCTTCTCAACCTTGGAGAACCTAACAAAGTGGTCTTTCCACTCATAAACATGATGATGAAGATAGGCCGCATCAGATTTTCTGGGAAGCTTTACAAGAACCGCACCCTTCGTAATCGAAGGCACAACCAGTAAATTGTTGTGGTCAAGTACAGCCTCGAGAACACGCCTAACAACAATGCTACAGGAAAACACTAGTTCAGGACACATGGCGACAAGGACACAGCAGCTGGATAGTTCAGCAGTAGAACTCATCATCAGGTCTTCCAGTTCACACGACATGACTTTGAGAACTTCATCTCCACCGCGGACCTGGTTCTAATTCAAACTGAAACCATATTTTATTACTACCTCCGTTCAGAAATATAATATGGTTTTCGATATTATACTCCATATATGACTACATAAACCCACAGAAATGAGTGAAAAAAGACACTAGAACATGTCTTCAAAGGCATGAGAGCAGAGGGATTACATGCAATATCCATAACACAAGTTACTGAGGCAAATATACCCTGTTAAAAGGTAGCATTGATATTAATAAAGTACTCTCTCCGTCCCAAAATGCTTGTCTTAGATTTGTCTAGATACGGATGTATCAAGTCACAATTTAGTTATTAGATACATCCGTATCTAGACAAATCTAAGACAAGAAATTTGGGACAGAGGGAGTAGTTGAAAGTAATCTATAAGAAATCAGTGTCAACCTCTCGCATGTTTTGGTCAAAAGAGGAATTTAGAACCGTCATTTGGCACACGAAGATCACATGCAAGATCACCCAGAAAGTTGTACTACCAGTACTAGTACTGCGTGTTAGATGAAAAAACACGATCAAGATCGAGAAAAGATCGTCAACAAGAGACATTACCGGACTTGCTTAATGAGGGACCCCGAGAGGGGGCTTGGACAGACAATGGCTTTGAGCTTGTCTCATGTAGTCTTGGCGGGGTGCTTGCGCTTCTTCGCACCATGAGCCTCGACGGTTTTGGCGAGCCATAGACATCACGCCGGCCGGTGCTCGACGCCCATCCAGAGAGAGGAAGCTAAGAGAGAAGAGTGAAAGGAGGAACGAGATGAGGGCGAAAGCGCGAGTGGGGTTTTCTTCAAGAGAGGAAGTTGAGAGAGAAGAGTGAAATGATGGTTTTGTCATCCAACTTATCACTTTGGAAAGGAGGGGTTTTGTGATTTGATGGCTCATTGGGCATTACGCGGCGGTTCGATCGGGGTAGTCTACCGTCACTCTACTACGGAGTAATTTAGTGCATGGCTGGTGGACCTGTGTCTTTGGCTGTCCCACACGCCGGCGAAAGTGAGTAATTTAGTGCATGCTCGAGGAGGATCCGACGGTAGAGCGTGTCCACTGTTGTCGGATTTTGGGTTCCGCAGACCCTTAAGGTTCGAACTCGGGTGCTGCGGAGATCCAACCCTCCACCGCCTCGCACCTCACCGAATCGCAGGGACCTAAACTACTACAAGAACAAAGACAAGAGACGCAAGATTTATATCGTTGAGGCCACCATCATGGTGTAATACCCTACCCAAAGGTGTGGTGTGTGGATTGCCTCTGGGCCGATGAGGAATAAGATAGGAAGAACAGCCTCGAGGGTCTGTTCTTGGTGGGTGTGATGAACTGCTGAGTGGTATCCCGTCGCTCTAGCTTGAGGATCGGGTCTCTATCTCTCTCTGGATTCCGAATGGCGGATCCTCTCTCTCTCTCTGGATTCCGAATGGCGGATCCTCTCTCTCTCTGGATTCCGAATGGCGGATCCTCTCTCCCCTCCTATGGTGCCTAGCTCTACTTATATAGGCGAAGGCCCTGGGCCTCTTTCCAAATATTGAGCGGGAAGGGCGCCAACAATTGGCCATTTTGAAGGGGAACAGCGGGTACACTTATCCGACTAAAGTTGGTCCTCGCCGCCAAAGGCTCGTGATGACGCCTGCTTGGGCTCCACGATGACTGCATTCCAGCCGTTGGGGCTGGTCTTGGTCTTGTTGCACCGAAACGGATGCCTTTGCTTGATGCTCTCGGCTGCGCTTGCTCCCTTTGCACCAAAGAGGAAAGGAGGACGCTGCGCGGGCTGGCGCCCGACTGGCGCCCTTGGTCGTCATGGCTTGCGTCACGGGCACCTCGCGAGGTACCCTGCCTTGAACTCTCCACCTCCTCATGAGCCAGCCTGACGAGGCCGTGCCTGAGGAAGCTCTTGGTCGTCCGCCCCGCGAGGCTTGGCCCCTCGCGAGGGTCTTGAGCCTGTGTTGATGAAGATGGGCTGTCCTGGGCCTGCTTTGAGCCACGCCATAGGCCGCAGGCAGGAAAGTCTGGGGAGCCCCGTTCCCAGAACGCCGACAACTGTTTGTCATTCTGAAGAAAAAAATGATTATAGCAAGCGTTTCCACTCTTACGACGGAGGAGTGCGAAACACGGCAGCCACTTGAACATACACAGTGCTCCTACTACTAGGCATGTGCAGTGGTTGATACGTCAGTACTACACAATCTTGTTGCTAGTGTAGTAAGATATGACGATAACAAATGATGTTGTGCACTTGTCAACTACTCCTATATGTAACATAGTACCGCTTTTTTGACTGTCCGGTCGAGAATGAACGGTGAGATCAATGTTAACAAAACTAGGTCCACAACAAGACGGAGAGTACGGTGCTACAAGACTCACTTAAACATGAACCATATGAAGCACATCCTATAGTGTTAGACAGGGTGTATGAAGTGTGCACGGATGGGAGCAAAAGTTCCTTCTCGACCCACTTTTGGGTGTTTGGCAGAGTGCATGAACCATGAAGGGTGCATGAGTCCACACTAGTAGGTTGACAAAAATACACGAAGAGGAAACAACTATATTGAGATGAGAATGCAACCAAACACACCCACACGCTTTGTGCTACAGTGACTGATCTGCACCGTCTGAGTTTGATCCAATGGTCATGTTGCACCGAGACATGGACATGCTCATGCAGAGGGCACCTTAACACCACCGAAGTCCCTCTGCTTCTCGAGGCGCACGACGTTGGTGATGCAGGGTGCAACCGCCCGCATAGCCCGCTCCCGGTCGACGGGAGCCAGCTCGTCAAAGACGGCGTCCAATGGCACGAATGGATTCCAGTGATGGAGCCCTGAAAGGATTCACCCGGCAACGGCAACGGCAGCCCGCAACCCCTCCTTGTCCAGCTCAGCCCCCACCATCGCGCCGAGACGGCTCAGCTCCTCGGGGATATAGGTGAAGAAGGAGACCAGGTCAGGAAGTCGCAGCTCGTTGAAGAAGACCGGGTGGTCGAACGGGTTTAGCCCGACGGTCGGCATCGTCACGCTGGCACGACGGTAGGCATCGCGCAGCCACAACACGTGCGTGGCAACTTGGTTCACCAAGTGGTCGAGGCAATCCTGGACCTCGTCAAGATCGGCCCGCTCGCGCTCCAGTCGGCTCCCTTGACGGCCTATCGATCTCCCCTTTCGCAGCAGAACGCCGACGCCGAGCATCTTTGTGGTGGACGCCGCCGCTTTTGAAGCTCCGTGAACTCCCGCACATAACGGAGGAGCATGGCACTCCTCTCCTCCTTGAGCTCACGGAGCTCCACGCCCTGGCCCCGAGCCCGCATCCTGGCATGGAGCTCTGTGTCGGCGCCTCACCTCGGACTCCGGATCTCGCATACGCCATGGCACCAGGTAGAAGAAATGGGGAGAGGAAGCAAAGGGGGCGAAACGGCTGAAAGGCAATGCAATCTACGGGAAAGCGGAGAGAGCCAGCCGAGGTGCGGGGAATCTTTTGGTTTTCACCATGGTAAAACACCAGTCGACGACTTCTCACATCAGGGAGCAGTGGGTTTTTACAGGCGGAGTCATCATGACTAATTGCTGCCGCGCCTGCTCCCGTGAATCAAAAAATTAAAAATCCTGCCACGCCTGGTGCCATCAATCAAAAAATTAAAAATCATGCCGCACCCAAACACCAGAGCAATGCCGCGGTGGATATTTAAATTTATCTGCCGGCAAGTAGATAAAAAAAGGGGTGAAAAAACAAATGTGGCGGCGGCCTAGCTAATCGGTTGAACTAGCCCAACTAGCTAGCCACCATGCTTCACAGGCCCTGTTTGGATACTCTAACTCAGTTAGAGGTTAGAGTTAGATTCTAACCATGAACTAACCATGAACTAACTCTAGCCAAAGAGGTGTTTGGATGGCAGGGTTAGATGGAGCGGGGATATGGCGAGGCGCCTTCACGGATGGTGCGAGAGGGATGGAGGGAGAGGACGAGAAGCTTCGAGGAAGTGGGAGAAAAACATGTTTTTTAGTGATCCTGAGAAGAACTAACCGAAATAACCACCTCTTGGGTGGGTTAGATTTTTTGAATGGGCTAGATGCATCTAACCCAAACTAACCCTCCTGTTTGGATATTTTTGGGTTAGTTGAGTCCAAACTAACCTATACTAACTCTAACTCATGGATCCAAATAGGGCCACTGATGTACTCGGCAGGAAAGGTGGTCTTTCGTGATTTGATGACTCATTTACTTGCTTCAGCGCTATGACCAAGGAGGACCAAGAAAACGCGTGGTAGAGCGTCCCTTGTTAGGAAGAATATATGCGTGCACCACCCGGGAGGACCCCGAAACCGCGCGGTAGGGTGTGCCACGTCTCGGCACGGAGGAAAAATGTGCGTGTAAAAATATACTGTATCAGATGTAGTACCTATGGTTCGACCTCGGGACCCAGCCAGTCGGTCAAAAACACCCCACTAGCCACACAACTTCATCATCCAAACGTGGCACGGTTAGCTCTGTCTCGACCAGCCACAACGTCTCTTGTTCTAGGCGATTCTTCTATTTTCCAAGCTTTTTTTAGTTGTAATAACACCACGGCAAGCTAGCGCCGCTCTTCGTGTGTGCCCGTGCAAAGGTTAGACGATAGAGAGAAGAGAGATTGAGATTGCAGACCTGGGACCCACCAGTAAGTGAGACAACGGTCATGCACGTGTTGACGAGGCACTACCTCTACTCTACTCAAAGCAAGTCTCAGATAAAATCAAGTTATGGGAAAAGCCAACAACCGCTCATTTTTTCAAGGCTATCGACTTACACTTTGTAGTCCAGGTTGCCGATTCGAGTCTCTAAATCTTTCAGATTTGTTAGTTTTAGGTCCAAATTTGATTAATGACAAGTGGGACCCCCGTGTGTTGTTCCGATATTTCAGTGTAGGATGGTTTTTTTGAACAAACACTTTGCACGGTTAGACAAGTAACGGCACGAGTTACACGTATTTTGCAAGTTTACGAACAAGAATGATAGCGGCATAGAATATCACATCCACCCCGCAGCTTAGATACTATGGTGATACGAGGTTTTACACAGTTGGAAGTGAGATTCAATGGCTTGGGAGTAGTCTTTGTGATTATGCGCAATTTCCAAACTCTCCAAAGGTTTTTTTTGCAAATAAAACATCCAGGCCTCGTGTGTGCCGCAGCATCTTTGATCCAACGGCTCCCCGGTGCTCATATTAGGTGCTCCCCGTAGCTTAATTACCCGCCACGGTGATATGAGCATCTAGGTCGATGATCGATGATCGATGGCACATGCATAGTACTTGTACTTTCTGCGATTTCCCAAACTCTATCAGCCGATATTGCAAAAACATTCAAACCTCCTACTATGGGCCGTTAGATTCGGTGAACTCATATCACCATAGAATCTACGGTGCGGGAGCACCTCATACTCTCCCGTGCGAGAAAACATAAGGTGCTATCGCAGCTTGGATGCTACAGTGATACGAGCTTGGAGGTCGTTTGATCTTATATCCAATGGCATCTGAGCAGTCTTTGTGCTTGTAAGCAGTGGCGAACTCTTTTGGGGCTTTTCTCGCAAAAACCATTGAACCACCGAGGAGGTGTTGGGTCACAAAACCAACGCCTCCGAAGAGCTTGTATCACCAAAGCATCTAAGGTGTGGTAGCACATGATATTCCTACATACAGGAGAATATGATGTCCTCCTTCATCTTAGATGCTACGGTGATACGAGCTTCGAGGTCGTTGGATATGGGATCAAAGGGCATCTAAGTAGTTTTTGTACAAATTGTGTGCAATTCTCAAACTCATCAAGGTTTCCTGCAAAAAAATTAAGACATATCATGTGAGCTACTATATCTCAGATCTACAAGCTCCAAGCAACTCGTATCGGCATATAGCATCTAAGGTATGGGGGCACATGATATTCTCCCGGGGAGGAGGGTTGGGGCGTGCACAACCAATCGGTGGTTGGGAGGGTGGGGACAAATATAATCTAAACAACCCTAAACAGATCTCCACAATTTTATCTAAGGTCGAGGGGTTGACCCCCTACAATCATAGCTCCGCCTAAACACGACATTTGCATGTACTGTAGTACTAGACTTAATATTCATGTTTTAGTTTCATGTTCATTTTAAATATTGAACTGTGGACCATGGATGTCTTACATTTTACTCCCTTCGTTTCTAAATATTAGTCTTTTTAGAGGCTTCAAATGGCTGGCACATACAGATGTATATAGACATATTTTAGAGTCTAGATTCACTCATTTTGCTCCGTATGTAGTCACTTGTTGAACTCTCTAAAAGACTAATATTTAGGAATAGAAGGAGTATTTTGAATTCGTGTCATACATGCATGGGTTGGAAAAATAGATGCACTATACGTATTGGATTGTTGTTGTGTTCGTGTGTGTGTGTGTCTCTGTGTGTGTGTGTGTGTGTGTGTGTGTGTGTGTGTGTGTGGTCATATGCTTGATACATACAAAGTTTTCTCACCTCCATATTGTTCATCTTTTAAATTTGAATTTGCATTGGAAAACTTACTAGGGATACCATGAAATGTGAAATCCATGTTGAGATCACTATATCACAAACTCACTCTAATTCAACAACTCGTCATAAATCAATTACCACGTTGAGATTAGTATTTGCAAGGAAAATACGGGTATTGTAATACACACAGATTCGTTCGGCAATTTAAAAGGTTCCTTTCGTATTCTTGAATGGTAGGACCCAACGGCGTACCAGCCAGACCTTGGCTCGTGTTGATCCAAAAAAATGGGCTTGTGTCCTTCGGTGGCTTGCGTGGTACGCACATTAGGCAACCCCAACCAGTCGAGCCTCAGCGTTTCAAGTCGAAATATCTGGCGGCCAGAATTCCAGCCCTAGGAAATTCCCCTCATGTCCCCGGTCCATAATGACCGCCGATGAAGAACGGAGGGGTGCTTCAGTAACTAGACAACATTACCTACCGTGCCGAGCACAGTTCAATTCCCTCGGTCGCCGCTCGTCAAGGTCACCCGTCAACTGCATTGCCTAGTGCTACTACTACTACACCAGGATGAGCACAGAATTGAGCCCGTTTGTTCGTGCCTAGTACTTGAGTTAATACATCAGGCAATGCACTGGTACGCAGGGATTATCCTTTTACTCCCTCCTTTCCGGTTCATAGGGCTTATCTCAAAATTTTAGTTTTCCCATTTTATAAGTCTCAATTTGGTTGTTCCCCATCACATGTTCAGATTTCAAGGTGCAATCAATCATTACATGCAAGAATTAAGAGAAAATTGACCAATGCATGTACTTTATGCATGCATGCATTGCAATTAATGCATTCATAAACACAATTTTTGAGGAAAACAAGCGCATTAATTGAGTGGTTTTGCAAACTACAACAATTGTTCCACCACTCACCATCTACCTTGGTTGGTGAGATTTTTGAATTGAGCCCTATAAACTGGAAAGGAGGTTTAACTAAGCAAAATGTTTGACCAAATCCATTCTTAAGAAATACAACAGGACAGATGTACGGCTTGAAAATTTATTGCATGATGCAGGTTATGATATTGTTTCGAATCCTGGATCTTAAATTTCAGAAAATCCAAAAGTGAGCATAAATTCTTGAAACTGAGCATGGTCACGTGATATGGCACAAATATTACTTCGTAAGTTTTTTCTTCAATTCGAGACAAGTTGCTTATGACAAGTTGCACAAATGAAGAGCCAAGGTATTTTGGAACAAAGATCTGTCACGTTAAGGCGAACGCTTTCACTATTGAAACCGTGGGCATTTACGTGCCGGCACGAGTCCCCGCTTCTCATCGGCAGGTGCCGTCCCAGCAAGCGTGTGAGTCGACGGGAGGCCTGCGAGCAGACCACTGCGCCGGCTGTCAGGGAGGCGTGCGAGCAGACCGCTGTGCAGACTCACCGAGAGGCGAGCCCGTTGACCAAGCTCCGCCGCCCACCATCGTCCCAACTGCTCCCACTTTTAATGTCGCCGGCGCCACAGTTTAAAATCAACCCAGCACTACCCGGTATCGGTACAATCCTCTCTCTTCCTCTCCGATTCTCCTATCGTCTACCTCCAACTAGCCTGACCTAAACGTACGCCATGCCGCATCACGATGGTCTGACCTTAGTGTTCCAGTTTCATGAGGAAGACATCCATCCGGAGTCTCAAGAACATAAGGCGCTTTGGGACGAGCTTGAACTGGCCTTGCGGGAAGACACCGCGCTGCCCCCGCCCTGTTCCGCTCCTGTCGCCCGATCGCGCCAGCGCCCATCCCGTGGCATTGATGGGCTGGGAGCCGCACATTGTCGCCGAGCTTGATGCCACGGGTTCCATGAGGTCCCCGCCGACTTTCACGCTCGTGCACCTGCCGCGCATGCGCCACGCTGCGTGCTCGACGCAAGACGCTGCCGTGCGGTGCCGTGCACCTGCCGGCGCATCGCGCGCGCTGCATCGACACACACACCGTGCGGTGCCCATGCACTGCCGCGCATGCGCGCTGCGCGTGCATCGACGCGCACGCCCATGCGGTGCCGTGCACATGAATGTCTCCGCCGCGCCGCTGAAGGCGCTGTCTCGCTGGTGCGGTGCCCCTCGGCGGCATGGATGGCGCCGTTGACCGCTTCCTTGCACCAATGCGATCGCCTCCTCCCGCCAGATTGACTCGCTCTCAAGTCCGAACATTTTGCCTTCCTTGAAGCTAGGCCAACGCCCGAGAGTACGCCAACAACGGCAAGAAGACGCCGTTGTCGCCGTCGGTCCGGGTCTGACGGCGACACGAGCACGATAGAGAAGCCGCTTCCCATCGCGAGACGCCCCGCCGCCGCCAGATAATCTAAATTTTCCATGAAAAGTTCGGATTGCCATGCTTAAAATCCAATGTTTATCATTTCCGTTTATTTTATATCGATCGTCAGATAATTTAAAGTCGGAGTCGACTGAACGAAATGTATGGTTTGATCGATTGAATGTTCTGCTAGAGCCGTATCAAATTAAATATAAAACGTCATCAAGCCACATGTATTCCTTTTCATCCAACGACCTGCTTCAATGTCGAGCGCTCAACACGTTTAGCGTGCAGTTAATTTCATGCCAAAAATAGTGCTAATCACATGACAACACGCAAATAATATCCTAGTAGTTAATATCCGCATGCACTTAATATACTTCCAAATTAACGTGCATTGCACGTACACACTGACTAGTGCTGCTAGTACGTCAAACTGGTGCCGTGACTTGTGAACGCGTCCAGATATGGTCAACGGCAACATCGCCCATGAAGTTCTTCCTGTTTGCCCGCAAGGCCTAAACGCAGAAGGGAGAGAGAGAGAGCACACATGGAACCCACCAGAAGTGAAGGCTAATAGTACTAAAAATAATATTACATGTTATCCATTAATTAGGCTGTGGTAATATAAAACATTATGTGAACAAAGGGGTACAACAAACATTGCTATTCTATGTATGTTGCCTATTGACGTCTTGGCTTGAAGGCCCGGTCGCATGTTCGATCCTCGTCCTTTATTTTTTAATTTGTATATGGGTCCAAATTTGTTTCATGACATGTGTGCCCTCGATGTGTAGTTTGTAGCACTTCAATTTGTGGGTCGAAATTTGTTCCATTCCAACTGGACTATCGGTGTGTAGTTTTGTAGCTTATTTATAATAATTAAAGAGAACAACATAGTTTTTTCAATAATACCATGGTGCGACGTTGAAGGCGAGAAAGGATGTGCGAGAGAGCGATGACCGAGCCAGAGGGAAATCAACTAGGGGAGTTGCGTGGGTTGCAACGGTGTTTGGAGTAGTTGTGGGCCGAATGCTACGAAAATATAATCTAAACCGACCGAAATAAATGCCTACACAAATTAATCTAAGGTTGGAGTGCCCCTCGCAATGTAAATAGCTCCGCCTTCGCGAGGGATGGAGAGGTAGTAGCTTCAACGCGTGGAAGATACGGTGTGAGAAAGCAAGGTCAATCGAGAGACATATAGATAGAGAGACAAAGTGAGTGTGGTCCGACTTCATTGAACAAATATATATGATCCGGAGAGATATTGTCTGATTGAGATTTTGGTAAGGGTGAGGGCTGTAAGATAGAGCTTGAGAGATGATCCAGTCACAGACGTGTAGATATATTTTGTGTGTGGGAGGAAGCAAGGTCAACCGATCACATAGGGGCCGTGCGATCGAAAGAGTGAGATGGGTTGGAGAGAGTGACCTAGATAGACGATGTGCGTGAGAGAGTATACAATGTGAATAGGTAGAATTGGGCTCAAACATGGTGATATATCATTTTTGTCCGAGAAAGAGCGAGGTCAATCGAGACATACAGATATATATATATATATATATATATATATATATATATAGAGAGAGAGAGAGAGAGAGAGAGAGAGATTGAGTGAGGTTGGCCCACCATGAGGTCGAAAGAGTGGCGGCGGCTTGGATGGACTGACCTAGATAGACAATCTGTGAGAGAGTATAGAGTGTGTCGATCGAGGCCCTAACAGGAGATATATCATTTGTGTGTGAAAGAAAACGAGGTTAAACGAGACTCAGATAAAGAGAGCGAGATTGAGCGAGTGTGGCCCGCCGTCTTGTGAAGAAAGAGTGAGACAGTCTCGAGGGAGTGACCTAGATATACAACGTGCGTGCGTGCGCATGAGAGGTTGGGGGGGCTAGATAGGCAATGCATGTATTTAGCGAGAGGGTGAGAGGGAGAGGGGGAGAGAGAGAGCTCGGCATGGAGTGCAATGGCGGGTGTGTGAGGTAAATACATTTGGTAACAGGAGTGGAAAAGGGGTTGTGTAGTTGAGAGACTTAGAGATCAAACATGGAGAGAAAGAATGAACGTGTGTTGGAAACCGATAGCTTGCTAAGGTGGTTTGAGAGGAAGATTGACCGATACAGAAGTATCTAGCGTTTGTCTTGCGCTGGGGGCTAAAACAACATTTGAATGTACATAGTACGAGACTTAATATCGATGTTTCAATTCGGTGTACATTGTAAGATTTGAACCGAGGACCAGGCATACGGGTAATTATTTTGAATTCGTGCCATACTAAGTTTCGAAAAGTTGACATTGACTCAATTTGTTGTGCTATTTTGTAGGTCATATGTTTGAATCCATCCAAAAATTTTCTCACTACCATGGTGTTCATCATATACATATGAATTTGTATTAAAAAAGTAGCGTGGGTACAGTGAAATGCAAAATCCACGTTAGAATTGGAGATCGCTACGTGACACACACTCTAATTAAAATAACTAACTACATGACACTCTAATTCAAATAACTAATTATGTGACACACTCTAATCCACGTTAGCATGGGTACCGTTTTGATTTTTTTTTCAAATAACTTCTCATTAATTAATTTATAGTACTCCCTCTGTTCACTTTTATAAGACCTTGAAGACATTTCAGACAATGTGCAAAACAGTTCATTTTAAGTTGTCTGAAACGACTTACAAAAGTGAACGGATGGAGTATCTCGTTTCGAATGACTAATTATTGCAAGCAAAACACAGGCATGGTAATACATACAGATTCGTTTGCAAATGAAAGAAGATTCGTTTGCATTCTCAAATGTAGGCGCACCAGGCAGACCAGGGTCGTGACGGGGTGGATGCTGCCGGTGCCTTAAAGGCAACTCGCCCTTAGGATCGACATGTGGGCCAGCCACCTGTTGGGCCCACATGTCATGGACACAAAGGCAGGTGCCTTAAGGCACCGAAGCATAGTCCTGTCGAGGTGGTCGTGTGTGTCGGACGGACGAGTAGCACCCAGCCACCCACCCCCTCCCCCCCAAAAAAAGGACGACGATAATATAAGTTCGCGCTTCCACGTTTCGGATTGAAATATCCGCGCCCCAATTCCAGCCCTGCAAAATCTCTCTTCTCCACCATCCCCTTCCGCGCCCAGATTGCTCAAATCCCTAATTCGCCGCCATCCCTCGAATCGCCCCTCGTCTCATCTCTTTCCCCACCATTCCCCACCTCTGTGCCGGACGACGATGATGAAGACGACGGTCGCGCTTCACCACCGCACCGGAGCTACCTCATCTACGCCCTCGTCCACCGCACCGGTGGTCCATAGACAACGTCGACCGCCGCAACCGACGTGCCTCACAGACACCGAGTTTCCACCGCATCAGTGCGCTTCACCGACGCCGTCTCCCAGCTCACCGGGGCTACTTCACCGAGCACATCGTCGCACCTCCGCCCCCCGAGGCCGTTGGGGCTTCACCAACGGTCTCGTCCACCGCATCATAGTGCTCCGCTACCACTCAAGATCTGCATCCGTGCGCGGCCAGCCAACGCCATCACATTACCCTCAACGGCTCTGAAGTGACCCGCACTCTAGCTAGGCGAGCATGCCCAAACGCCGGCCCAAACTAGCTATCCACACATCACTCCCGTGTGCAGTGTTCCGACGATGTTTGGATATCCTTTCACTACTCTCTTAGCTTACACGCCTATGCAACTCTGACTTTAACTCTTATTTCTTCTAGAGATATCATCTGAAACAAGCAAATCCATTTTTTAGCGAAGCATGAGGTGCTACGGGATCTGGTACACATCCTGCACACCCGTATAACCTTGTAAGTATCTGTCCTCCGGTACAACATCAAGGTCGATTCCTCTTATTTGATCAACCATTCGCCGTGTCAAAAATGCAGAGGGGGATCCAAGGAGCACAAGGCCTGCACATCCAAGCAAGTGGTAACATGGACTTGTACATGGAACATCCCAAGCGCAAGCAGAGCTGCAGTGAGCCTGTACAACGAGCTAGCGTAAGTCCCTGCATTTCATTTAATTTGTACTGGCATTCATTTATGATTTGTGTGTAGTGGCTGATCCACGAATTCAAGTTACCAGGGGCGAACATTTAACTTAAAAAATACGAAGGCACTTGCACTCCGGAAATCAACATAACTTGAGAAATGTGAAGCTACATGCACTTTGAAAACCAGCTAATGATCCAAAGTAGTTCAGATTATAAACACTAAATGATGCAAGCACCAAAAAACACAAAATTCAACATGGTATACAAGGACTACAAACATGGTCTGTACCGCTTGAATTATTCATTCTCCGCTGAAAATATCAAAGTGTAATTGCACGTATAACCAGCGCAAACTGCATATCAATATATCTATCCTGCACAAGTATGCCAATAGTTTCAAACAATAGATTAGAAAAGTATTTATGCTATGTTGTCATGATCTGAGGACTTTTCGGTAGATGGCCTCGACGCTTCCTCAAGCTATGAAAATGCACTATAATTTGCTTGTCATCAATGCCCGCAAATCTCTGTCTCTCTCAACATAGTAGATCATCATTAGACACTAAATCCTTCAATGATCTTGCAAAATGCTTGCATTAGATCCCTCATTAGACACTATATGTTCATCACCAGGAGCATGTAAAATGTTTGCATCAAATCCTTCATTAGTAGTCTGTTCATTAGACACTTGTGCTCAAGAACAACATGAGCTTGTATGTTTGCACCGAAACTTGATTAGATACATCGATTCATCGATTCAAGATTGATTGGGGAGTTATAAAATAAGTAGAAATTGGTTTCATTTTCTCATAGATTCCCTACATACAAGCAGTTTTACAACACCGTCCAGTTTAACTATTGGCCAGAAATTGAAGAGTTGAATTAGATATAATCAGGGATGTGATGTACCTGCTCGCTAAGATGCTACTCTTGCAAGCGATCGTCTGCTTATGCAAGCTCGATGCCATGCCCGTCTTGCCGCCGCTGCCTCCCACGCAGGCTACACCTGTGCTTGGATCTTCATCTTCTTGTCCTTCCGTTCGCTTGAAGCCCGGCGACCGTCCTCCAACGATGGCGCGAGGAAGTGCTGTGTTGGTCTGTCCAGCGGCGGCTAGGTTAGGAGTGAACCAGACTGGAGGCTGGAGTGAATGAATTGGGATTTTTCCTGCTGTCGATCGATATGGGAGGCGCCGATGGGCCATGAGCCTGCTATAGGGCCTGCCTTGCACTTATGTTATTGGCCCATCCAAATTGAAACATTTTCCTTCATTTTTACATTGCCTTCTCGCATGCGTTGGACTAACAAAACTAGCGTGGGCCAACTCGACGACTCAAACTAGGTGCACACTTTCCAGCCACCGAGGCGGCCGCCCATACCAGCCCCTATGGTGGCGTAGCCCTTTTTTCGTGTATGATTGGATAGTGAAGAATATTCCGATGGCGCTTTTGATTTACCCACGAATGGTTGAATTGCTTGTTTCTATGAACTGAGTTCGCCAATAATGTGAAGGATGCCATCTTTTCATCCTATTGTAGATTGCTTAGATCTCGATATGCCAAAAGTAATCGCATGAAATATACAAGAAAAGCCCGTGTGATGTGTTTGGCTACAACTAGTCTAACTACACGCCCTCATATAACATATCAAGGACGCACCATCTTACCAGATTAACCATTCGACTTACCCATGCAGTGTGGGAAGAAAGAAGTATTGGGACTGCGTATCCAAGCAATTGATGCCATGGACTCCTTTGTACAACCTTGTAAGCGAAAAAGAAGTTGTAGTGTGCCTGTACAAAGAACTAGCATAAGTTCAGTTACCTGCTTCTTGGAATTTTAGTTAGCCACTTATTGCAAAATTGTTCAATTATGTTGCTTGGCTTAATTTAGTTTGCTACTGATTACATAATGGCACAGCCTGTTAATCATAATGTAGACTGCGCCTATCTATGTGTTTGATACTTACTTTTAAGAATTACCTGTTTTCCTTAACTTAAATATCTACTTGTTTGTTTAATCGCTTTGTTGCTGCAGCAATGGGTTACAATGATGTTAATAACTGTACTTTTCAGCATCCAATTGAAACTCTTTAATTCCTTATTTGTTTAACTGGTTTGCTGTTATAACTCCCATTGAGATGTTTTGCTAACTTCAACTTTTCTGAATCCAATCGAACTTTAATGGCAAAACAGGTTAGCCCAAGATCATAGAGCGAGGTCCCCATGGACGTTGCATCATCCCATAGCAAAGGGCACCGCCCAATCGCATTATGAATTGCCAACTGCTGATGCTCTAGAGGCTAAACTAGTGATAGAAAGAGATTATGCTTTCGCACTTAGAGATGAAGTTGACATGTTGAGGAAGCAAACAGCACAATCACAAGCAGTACTCAAGACAACCATTAAATATTTGGTGGATTTCAAAATCAAGCAAGCTGAGACCGACTAGATTGTTAAGGTCTCAAGGAAAAAGGAAATTAAATTCCTACTTGGTAAATCATAGGTGAAATGTTCTTTCCATAGTTGAATAACCTTTGTGTTGTCTCATTCATGTAATCAATCAAACCATTTGTTTTAGAGATCATGTAATAATTGTTTTTTGTTTGTAATTTTATTTGAGCACAAGTCTGTATTAATTGATAAGACTGGAGACATTTCATTTGGATTGTTGTGCAGCACCTACAAATATGTTAATCAGGCTGAATGTGCATTCAGCAATAGTAGTAGTATAGATGGAGCATAAGTGGCACGATCGGAAAGGGCCAAGATGCTGGCTAAAAAAGGATGCTGTTGTAGCCAAAAAAAATACAATGCCTGGCTTATGTATGTTATTTGATATTATTGATCCATATACTCTATAAGTGTTTATATGTCTGTTAGTTCTGTGCATTCTTGGTTGATTGACTCGGTATTTGAATCTTGATACATCGCTTGTGTACATATCTAAATGGGAGTACACATTATGCTGCGTGTGACATTTGAGTTGGACATGAAGTGTTCCAAATATTCGAATTCACCTTAAACTGGATTCTAGTTTCTGAATTTGAGTATCGGCATTTGTAAACCATATTGATATATGACAGTGGAATACATCTTTGTCGTCCTTTTGAAGATATATAAAAACACATAGAATGATTTATAAAGATTCATATAGGAATACAAAGTGGATTCAAATTTAGTTGCCAGGGTAAACGTGGATGCTTATTGTCCCAAAATTCGAAAGAAGCAGCAAAATGTCCACTCCCATGTCGGCTGCCAAAAGTCAAGTGTTTGGGAGATGGAAATTACTGTCTACCCATTACACGGACAATCCATCGGCCCGATTTCCACTGCTCTAAATAGGGGTAGGTTAGTAACTTCAATTAGACGTGACATGACCGCCTCTGAGCCCATTCCGACACGGTGGGCGCCAAACATGGGGCAAAACACATTTGATTCAAGCTCGTCCGAAAGACCTCTGTTTCTCCCTCCATTCCCCATTCATACACGGTGGGCGGCAAAACAAACTCGACTAGGCCGAAATCGATGTAGGAAAAATTTCAATAGGGGCAGGTTTGTAACTTCACTCAGACGTGACACAACCGCCCTACCTATCAGCCCCGTTCATACACCGTGGGCGCCAACCATGGGTGCCAACCACCCTCTCCTCGCCCGAAATCGCTCTGGGCAAATATTGGCGAGATGCGAGATTACTGTCCTATCCCCAACAGACGAGACGTCCAAATTTTAAGGGGGGACTAAGTTCATAATTTTCCCATATTTCAGACAGGCGGGTCCCAAAAACATGGTTCCGCGTACCTCTCCCTCCATTTTCCCATTCATACACCGTCCGCGCTAGAACACCCCATCCCCACACCAGCCTCCGTCCGCCACCCCATCCATCGCCGCCGTCCTCCACCACATCCATCGCCACCGTCCTCCACCATGCCGGAGCGCCTACCAAGACCGCGTCATCCACTGCTAGATATGGACGTTTCTCATCCATGGCGACGGACCAATAGCCTTGCATCGCGTCCTCTCGCTTCATCGGCGCCGTCGTCCTCTTTGTCGGGGCCGCTCACACGACCTTCTCTTCCACCGCAACGGGACTTATCCCCCGATGCTCCCGTCTACCGTCGCAGATCTGCTTCAACGCCACCGACAGCCATGGCACCCCCGATGCCTACACGGTGCCGCAAGAGAGGTGGTACTTCATATCTCCTCAACATTTTGATCTCAACCAGAAAATAGATCTTAACTTGCTTACTCTACTTTCTTTTCAGCTCTTAGAATTTAGTTCTTAGTTCGAAGCAAACAATGGATGCTAAATATCATTTCTCCCGTTTGCAGCTTCAAATCTGCCATGGCACAGCCATAATACGGTTTAATTGATCATGCTTAGGGTTTAATTGATCATGTTGGTTCCGTGGTGGTTTCTTTAATAGAAATCGGAGGGGAAACCCGCTTTTGCTAAAAAAATATGCTTAGATTTTCCCCCTTTTATGATCACTATACGATCAGATACGTGCTTCGTGTCATAATAACACTGCTCCACCCATCAAGCTAAACAAGCTTAGATGTTCAAATACGAATATGATATTATTAAAACAGAGTTGTTTAATTCGCCAGCTAAATGTTCCTAAATTAGTTTCAAAAATGCATGGTCACCGCTCGGGTGTGTATCTCTACAGAGTGCCCACAGTGGGCCGGCCCACCCTGGGATTTTGGGTCGTCCCAGGCCCCGATTCCCCTTTGTTCTCTGCAAGGCTCGATCTCTACTCGCCTCACCACCGCCTCATTGGCGAATTGCCGTCCCCGGACGGCATGACTGTAGGAGGAGACGCTGGACTAACAGGAGGCCAGGAGCTGCTCGCCCAACAGCGTCACCGCTGCCCGGGCGCGCCGCCGTGCCTAGTTTCCCAGTCCGTTTAGTGCTCAAGCGTGCAGCACCCACCAAGCCAACCCGATTTATCCTGAGATACGTCCTCAACACTCAGCAGCCACTCCTCATCACCCATTTTCTAATTGATTCATTACTCATTAGGCAGGACTGTCATTAGGGTTTGTTGTGTGCTCAGTGCTACCTACACTTAATGGTTCAGATGTATTTGGTAATCTTTAGTACCTCTAAAGTTCATAGGGTTTTCAAAATTCGCCCTCGTAATGTAAACTAGTCATTTTGGATTGTTGGTTGTAGTGACATTGACCCAGATTACTACTGCAAGCCAGGTTTGTTGACAATTTTACTTGTCTTTATTACTCATTCGATATAATATCCAATTATTCACGTCGATTAGTTGCAAACAATAAGTGCTAGACAAACTTCTTCATTCAGATTTTGGACGGTCTCTTACTGCAGTTACAATTCTGCATACTTGTCCTAATAATCTCACAAGTAAATGATTGATTCACTACATCTATGCTTGCCTTGTCATATTTGTTGTCAATATTCTTTTAGGGTGGACCACCCTGTTTCTAAATACTGGAACCATAGACATGAGTGAATAGTATTTCTCTATGTGATCTCTTCCATCATGTGTGGGTAACGAACACTTCATTGTATAGAAAGAAACTGTCATTTCCAGCTTTTACATAGGTTTCGATCTTTTACATGGAATACAATCTGCCTACTTGCTTTGTGTCGCACTACCAACACTCCACCCTTGAAGCTAAACATTACGCCACTCATAATTGCTTAGTTTATTTGTTCGACTTCTTCAGTCCCAAGTTCTAGCAGAAAGGCATTCTGCAACTCAACTTCGACTTGAAGTCCTATCTCTAAGAAAGATTGCGGAGAACACCAATGAGAACCTCATCGCTAAATAGCTACACCTGGAAGCTATGACCGACATGCTAGGCCGGTCTCACAGCCTTGCTCAGCAGCTTGCGCAGCAGTTCCCCCGCAAGGCTAACCTTTCTTGAACTATCTTGGAAGTGGTCTCGGTTCAGTATTATTTTGTTACGCTGCAATGGTGCCCAGTTTTTGTAATCTGCTTCTTCGTTGCGCTTTATGATCACTGGTGGCGAACTTCGATGCCGAGTGGATGTAATATACCTTAAATCCTTTATTGTATAGTGTAGGTTTATTCTTAGTTACTATGCCGTAATTTATTTATTGTATAGAGTAGGTTTGTTCTGAATTCCTACTAGTTACTACCATCATTCGCTATATGAAAAAAATCAGATGTAGTCGACCGGGCCGAAACATTCGACTCTAACGGGCCAGGTTTTTAGCGGGCCACAATTGGGCCAGCCTGCGTCTTTATTGGGCCCGAATGATTGGGGCCTTCACACATTGCATGAGCCCAAACTTACACCGCCTATATTTTAGTTGGGCCTTTTGTCGACCTAGCGCTTAGTTTGGCCTGTAGCGTTGGGCCATTAATAGGCTGAATATTGTATCGGCTCGTTACGGCCGAGATGAAACCACGGCCTTTAGCAGCCAAAATGCATGTTGGGCCTCAATTTTCACTAGTCGTCGACGGGCCTTCAAAGAGTCGAAATGTAGACCGGCCATTATGGGCCCGATTAGCTCACGGCCTTTACCAGGCGAAACATATCTCGGGCCTTAGTTGGCCCACTGATATCATGGGCCTTTAAGAGGCCGAAAGCTTAGTACAGGGATCAACGGGCCGAATTACGCGACAGGCCTTTAACAGGCCCAAAGTCACGTTGGGCTTAACTGTTTCCACCTTTAGCACGGGCCGTTAGTGGGCCCGATGTCCCGTTGGACCATATATGGCCCATGGACAGCACGGGCCATTCCCAGGCCAAAAGTCACACCGGGCTGAAATGGGCCCATGTCTACATCAGGCCTCTAACAGGCGGAAAGTCACTGGGCTGTAGTTGGGCCCGAATATTCAGTGAACAATTAACGGGCCAGATCTGGCTTCGGGCCACAAATGGGCCCAAATATTGGGCGAACAATTAACGGGCCAGATCTGGCTTCGGGCTGTAAATGGGCCCAAATATTGGGCGAACAATTAACGGGGCAGATCTGGTTTTGGGCCGTAAATGGGCCTTTATTAAGCAGGTCGTTATTGGGCTGACCCACTAGTACCTGATTAAGTTCTACGGGCCTTTGACTGGGCCGGCCTTTTTAACCTATATGGGCCTCTGTTGGGCCCAGCCACGTGTCGACGTACCATAGGCATGTCTCCTCCATTGGACGGGCGACATCTGGCCCACTGACGAGCTGACAGGTGTTCCCTTCGGCCAATCAGAATTTTACACGTGGAAATTTCCCATTGGTCGGGGCTGTTAATGGGTTATCGGATCCAAAATCCGACCCGATTGCTTAACGGTTATGGTGGATGCCACGTGTTGGTCACCCTTGACGAAAGCACTTCTGTGACGCGCGATTTATCGTCATGGAAGTGGACACTTCCGTGATGATAATTTTGGTAATGTCATGGAACACTTCTACGACCGCACAGGTATGACTATCTTGATTCTGTCATAAATTTGTCATGGATGTACATGCATGACAAAAAACGCGACCTACTGTGACAAACACGTATCATCACGGAAGTGTATTTTTTTGTAGTGGATATAAGTGAAGCACGTAGAGTATTGTAACAAATTCCAGTTCATTTATGGCTCTCTCAAAAGGTGTGTACAGCAAGGATGATTGTGGTAAACTAACAAGCAAAGACGCAAATAATACAAGACGCTCCAAGCAAAACACATATCATGTGGTGAATAATAATATAGCTCCAAGTAAAGTTACCGATGGAAGTGGATTTAAAGAGGGATGCCTTTACGGGCATCCCCAAGCTTTGACTTTTGGTGTCCTTGATTATCTTGGGGTGCCATGGGCATCCCCAAGCTTAGGCTCTTGCCACTCCTTGTTCCATAATCCATCAAAAAAATTCACCCAAAACTTGAAAACTTCACAACACAAAACTCAACAGAAATCTCGTGAGCTCCGTTAGCGAAAGAAAACAAAAGACCATTTCAAGGTACTGTAATGAACTCATTATTTATTTATATTGGTGTTAAACCTACTGCATTCCAACTTCTGTATGGATCATAAACTATTTTACTAGCCATAGATTCATCAAAATAAGCAAACAACACACGAAAAACAGAATCTGTCAAAAACAGAACAGTCTGTAGTAATCTGCAACTAACGCAAACTTCTGGAACTCCAAAACTTCAGCCAAAATAGGACGACCTAGGCAATTTGTTTATTGATCAGCAGCAATTAGAATCACTATTTTATCACGTTCTGGTGATTTTTAACAATTGTTTTCGTGAACCAAAAGTTTCTGGAAATTACAGCAAGATCAAATAACTATTATCCAAGAAGATCCTATAGGTTTAACTTGGCACAAACACTAATTAAAACATAAAACCACATCTAAACAGTAGTTATATGGATTATTTATTCCTAAATAGAAACAAAAACAAAAAAACTAAAAATAAAATTGGGTTGCCTCCAAACAAGCGCTATCGTTTAACGCCCCTAGCTAGGAATAAAAGCAAGGATAGATCTAGGTATTGCCATCTTTGGTGGGAAATCCTTCAATGAGGCATCTATCTTCCTTAGAAATTTCATTCTTTCTAGTAATTATCAAATTTTAGGCAAAAGATCAGAAAATTCATTCGTGGCAAGTGGTTCCTTAATGATAGCAAAAAGATTGGGATGAATGCTTATAGATTTAAGATCCGCAGTTTCCTTACTAGAGGATTGACCCTTATTCTTAGGAACATACATGAGCTTAGCAACTTTAGTAGGGGGACTTGGAGTATTTTTTACGAAAGAAAAAATGGTTCCCAAGTTGGTAATAATACCCTCAAGTTTATCAATTCTAGAGGAATCTTGATTTATTTTCTCATTAACTATGGGTTCCTTCTCCTTAATATTTTTCAAAATTACTCCTACATTAGATCCATATTGGGTAATTTGATTGTGGATCTTTTTATCTAGATTTTCAATTAACTCGACGGTAGCAACTTTATTTTCAATAATTTCAAGTCTTTGCATTACATGCTCCAAAGTTAACATAGTCCCATTAACCAAAAGAGGTGGTGAGCCAATACATCTATCATAGCATTATAAGAATCAAAAGTATGGCTACCCAAGAAATTCCCTCCGGTAATGGTATCGATGATATATCTATACCAAGGATTAGCACCTACATAAAAAATGCGGAGAAGAACTGAAGTAGATTGCTTCTTGGTAGATCTATTTTGAGCATTGCAAATTCTATACCAAGCGTCTTTTAAATTTCTCCCTCCCTTTGCTTAAAATTTAGAACTTCATTCTCGAGAGACAACGGAGAAGATATAAGACTAGACATAACGACAAGCAAACGAGAAAAAGGCAAACAGAAAAGAGAGGGCGAATAAAACGGCAAGGGTGAAGTGGGGGAGAGGAAAACGAGAGGCAAATGGCAAATAATGTAATGCGAGAGATAAGGGATTGTGATGGGTACTCGGTATGTTGACTTTTGCGTAGACTCCACGGCAACGGCGCCAGAAATCCTTCTTGCTACGTCTTGAGCTTGCATTGGTTTTCCCCGAAGAGGAGAGGATGATGCAGCAGAGTAGCTTAAGTATTTCCCTCAGTTTTTGACAACCAAGGTATCAATCCAGTACGAGGCCACGCGCAAGTCCCTCGTACCTACACAAAACAAATAGCTCCTCGCAACCAACGCGAATAGGGGTTTTCAATCCCTTCACGGTCACTTACGAGAGTGAGATCTAATAGAGATGATAGATAATATTTTTGGTATTTTTGGTATAAAGATGCAAAGTAAAATAAAAGGCAAAGTAAAAAAGCAAAGCAATAATAAAGCGTAGGAAGATTAATATGATGAAAATAGACCTGGGGGCAATAGATTTCACTAGTGGCTTCTCTCAAGAGAATAGGTATTTTACGGTGGGTGAACGAATTACTGTTGGGCAATTGGCAGAATTGAGCATAGTTATGAGAGTATCTGGGTATGATCATGTATATAGGCATCACGTCCGAGACAAGTAGACCGACTCCTGCCTACATCTACTACTATTACTCCACTCATCGACCGCTATCCAGCATGCATCTAGAGTATTAAGTTAATGAAAACAGAGTTACGCCTTAAGCAACATGACATGATGTAGAGGAATAAATTCATGCAATATGATAAATACCCCATCTTGTTATCCTCGATGGCAAAAATACAATACGTGCCTTGCACCCTTTCTGTCACTGGGTAAGGAAACCGCAAGATTGAACCCAAAGCTAAAAACTTCTCCCATTGCAAGAACTACCAATCTAGTTGGCCAAACCAAACGGATAATTCGAAGAGACTTGCAAAGATAACCAATCATACATAAAAGAATTCAGAGAAGATTCAAATATTGCTCATAGATAATCTTGATCATAAACCCACAATTCATCGGTCTCAACAAACACACTGCAAAAAGAAGATTATATCGAATAGATCTCCACGAGAGAGGGGGAGAACATTGTATTGAGATCCAAAAAGAGAGAACAAGCCATCTAGCTACTAACTATGGACCCGAAGGTCTGAGGTAAACTACTCACACTTCATCAGAGAGGCTAAGATAATGATGTAGAAGCCCTCCATGGTGGAATCCCCTTCCGGCGGAGCTCTAGAACAGGCCCCAAGATGGGATCTCGTGGATACAGAAAGTTGTGGCGGTGGAATTAGGTTTTTGGCTCCGTGTCGATCTGTTGAAGTGCGTGAGGGATATATAGGAGGAAGGAGTACGTCGGTGGAGCTTCAAGGGGCCCACGAGGCAGGGGGCGCGCCCTAGGGGGGTGCGCCCTCCACCCTCGTGGCCGCCTTGTGGCTTTCTTGACGGAGGGTCCAAGTCTCCTGGATCTTATCTGATGAGAAAATCACGTTCCCGAAGATTTCATTCCATTTGGACTCCGTTCGATATTCCATTTCTTCGAAACACTGAAATAGGCAAAAAAAATAGCAATTCTAGGATGGGCCTCCGGTTAATAGGTTAGTCCCAAAAGTAATATAAAAGCGGAAAATAAAGCCCAATATAGTCCAAAACAATCGATAATATAGCATGGAGCAATCAAAAATTATAGATACGTTGGAGACGTATCAACCCTCCCCCGCCCGGAGGTGGAGACTTCGGCGGGGCTACTCGCAGTCCATCGACGGCTGACAACGAACGCCGACACGACGCGACGAGGCCGGCCCACGACCACGATCGACCACGACCGGCGTCCTCCTCCTTCTACGGTCTGCATCTCCGATGCGACGCCAACCACCGCCTCTTCAAAAAATGTAAATGCTCCCTCCCTCCCTCCCTCCCTCCCTCCCTCCTCTACTCATCTCTTCTATATAGTGTAATAATTTTTATCAATAAAAAAATAATAGTAAAAAGTTACTAATGGCGCACCAGGAGAGGGTGCGCCATTGTTATCAATAAAAAAAAGTTACTTATGGCGCACCCCTCGGAGGTGCGCCATTGCTATGGATGTACTTATGGCGCACCCCTGGGTGGTGCGCCATTGCTATCCCCCCTCTATCCCTTTCTCCCTTGCCCCCCGCGCCAGATCCCTTTCCCCCTCGCCGCCGACGATCCCTTTCCGGCGCGCCCCGCCCCCACCTCTAGCACTCCTCCACCCATCACCACCGCAGCTCTTCCACCCCTCACCACTGCAAGCCGCCGCCACCCCCGAGCATCCCTCTAGTTTGATTTGAACTCATCAGATCGCACGGTGACCGCGGTCCCCTCGTCGTTGCCGCGACCACCGTCATCGTCGTCGCACGGGAAGACATCCAGGAGGATCGCCGCGTTTGACTTCTTCCGTTCAGGGAACCAGCTCGAGCCGGGGTCTCACGTAGCCACCGCCGTCGCCGTCTTCTTCGTTCGGCGGCCCAAATCTCGTCGCCCCAACCGCTGCTCTTGCCCGTCCCCGGCCTCGTCGAGCTCTCCTCTGGCCCTCTCCGTGGTGAGCCTCCTCCACCTCCCCCCCCCCGTTCCCCCCTCTGTCGCGTGCACCCGTCGCCCCCGTCGGCCGCCCCTTCCCACTGTTGCTCCCATCGCTGATGGTTCTGCTGCTGTTGCTTTGTTGTTTTGCCGCCACTGCTGACGCTACTTGCTCTGCTGCGCTGCTGCCTGTCCTCGCACAGCCGCCCGCGTCCCGCGCGTCCTGGCCTCGCGCCACGCCGGCGCCCGCCTCTGCAAGCCGGTGCACCATCCGCCCTCCTGCCCCATCGCATACTGCCTCCCCTTGTGCGTGTTGCTTGCTGCTGCTGCTGGCATATTGACGAGGACAATAGGCCAGAAGTGAATAACCATGGCCAGCAAGGTTTTGGTCGTGGTACATTGATACACAACATGCAGCTGCAGCCCCCATAGATACTTTTTTTGTTTTGAAAAAGACGATATATGAAATGTGAGAATTCTTAAAAAATGAATTACCGTGAAAAAGACGATATATTTTGTAGATTTTTAGGAGCTAGGGGAAATAGGGTTGTAGTTGTAAACTGAAAATGGATCAGAATGGAAAAGTGGGTGTTTCTCTCAAAAATTTCAAAAGAGTAGGATGGGTCTTTGTTCAAAAATGATTTATAGGAATTATAGGGTCGCCCAAAAATTTTGTGGCAATTTTATAAAAATTATTTGAATTAGTTTTAGTGCAACAGAGGCAACTCAGAATTTGAAAATGGCATTAAAGGAATTTGTTTTTGGGGTAAATCCTACTATGAAATAATTCCTACTGTTATTTAAAATATAAATGAAATGATTTGGAACACCAAGCAAGAGTTACGTTTCAAGTTGCTGAACCTTTTCATATAAGCTTGCAGAAGATTTAATTGATCATACAGAAAATGAAAAACGAAGGTCATACCGATCCTAGTTGGTATTATTTTTCTCAATTTTAAGTGTTGAATGAACACGGAAAGAGAGTGCTAAGTGATTTCAATATATCAAGTTTCATAATAATATATAGGATTGTTTGTTTTTAACCTTGGTTGCCGTTTTTTCTATTTGTAACGGTCTAAAGAATGACCCATGATGTTTGTGCTATCGGCTACCTAACAATCTCTAAGTGAAAGAAACCAGCTGGAGTAGATTTGTGCACACAATACTCCTTCCAAGACAATTTGCTTCCAAGGAGTAGTTTCAATTTGCTTCCAAGGAGTACTTTCAGTAAAGTTTCAGCATGGTTTCAGTATAGTTTCAGTAGCCGATTTGCTATTCACTTTGTGCTATTAGTTTGCTTCCATCTTTTTGCCCACTCTAAAGAGTATTCGTATATGCTTGGAACTAAACAGAATTATACAATGAACTTCTGCAGGCTGATCTGAGTTGGACCATCCTCTACAGCCAACTTCTCTTCGGCAAGAGGAAGAAAGGAGAATCAGGGTACGGTTTCATGGCTAGAAGATATATTGTTGTACCCCGAGTGAAGGGAAGGAGTTTGCCGGGTATTGTCTCTGACCATCGTGTCGTGATGATTTTGCAGGTACCCCGAGAGGCCCTTGAGTTTGCCGGAATGTCGATTAACTTCCGTTCCAGCAAATTTGGGTACTCCATATGTCCTATTTTCAGCAAAGGTCATGCTAAAATTTTTCGTGAATTTTAGCATGACTTTGCTAAAAATAGGACAAATGGGGTACTTGCGACAAATGCATGGGCCGGGCTATCTTAGTATTTAATTAAGTAGGCTCAACTGCCTCTTGTGTTATACATATAGAATTGTGATATCAACTCATAGTTATTACTAATGTCAGTTGCTCGTCATTGATAAACCCTAATCTGGTAGGATGACCTACTAAAAAAGCCCATACCACATATTCTATTTGGATGGCCCTGCTAACCCTTGACTATAAATACTTGAGATGGATGTAGCAGGCTTAAAGAAAGAAATGTTTTTAGGCCAACTCCACTGGGCCTGGCTGAAAATGCACAAGTGTGCATGACTAACAATATTCTATTGTAAAGCTAAACAGGAAAGAGGAACCACTCATCCTAACCATTTGCTCTCAAAATTACCACTTCACTTCTTACTACTAAAAATCTTAGACCATCTCCATTCACCAATTGCTCAAACCAGTTCGAAGGGCGTGTTTTCACCACACTGTGGATTATCTTATTGGACCCAACAGAGATGATGTAGTTTTGAATTATGAACGTAGGAAATGTCGTCATCGGACGACGAAAGTCTTCCAGGGGAGTGCGACTGGTGCCACGACGATCGAGGTCTGTGTGACAGGCCTTACCTGGACGATGATCGACGCTTCAGCATTAAGCTCGAGGAGACCTTCGAAGTTGAAACGGTACGCAACGACGACAAGTGTTTTTTTCATAATTAAGCATGACTTCAACTATTTCAATGTGTAATTTTTATCTTTTACAATTCGAGTATAGCTTATCCCAAGCCATGCAAGACGCTATGTCTTGGAGAGGATGGATTTTGAAGACCATGAAAATTATGAAACAAAGAAAATTCACCTAAGGACTCATCATGATGTGGATTTTGAAGTACATCTATATAATTCTGGGAGCCTAACCCATTTTGGTTGCAAAAATTGGGAAGCATTTTGCAAGATGTATGGTTTTGATGAGGGTATGCTTGTCACCATGGATCTTGGTGATCCTGACATCGACCAAGACAATATGAACATTTGGGTCCTTGTTGATACGCCTCCAGTTCTACTGCTATGTGTGTTTCTCAAACATAGTTAATTATTAACTAATTTATATTGTTCCTTTCAAAATAGTTGATAGCTTATTTCCATTGACAGCTTATTTTGATTGTTCAAACAATGTGCAGAACAGGGTAGACAAAACCCACTACACCGATGGCTCCGAGTTAACTTATCAGGAGAAAAATTATCTCGTCAGATTTTGTACTGGTCTTGAGAATTACAATATCTATTGTAAAACTCCTAAACATTATGGTCAATACGTGCCACTAGTGCACGTGTTGAACTACGGTAACTACCATGGAGATACCCTGGTAAGATTTTCTACTATTACGACATTCGTGCATCTTTTGCATACTTCATGTTTTTCAACAGCATTGCTAACTATGTAGTTATTACTATGTTTTTCAACAGAGAATCCTAGAGGATTGTGTGCCTCAACCTCATTTGATGTATCAGAATGGCAGACTTCATGTTTTGAACATATATCCAGGTCATCCTACGAATCTCAACTGTCCATACCGAATTTCTAAAAGAACTGGAGACATGAAAATCAAAGAATGGAAAAAATGTATGGACAGTCATAAGCAGGTTCTTGGAAGACGAAGGAAGTGAAGCGCAGGAATTGGAGACAGGATGATCTCCATTCTTCATAATGGAGAGTTAGGGTCTATATTGTTTTATGCTATTTTACCTTAAATAGGGTATTTAGGTCCTGTCTAATACTGATGATCATGTGCTAAGAACAATTAAGTAGGGTTGGTTCGATGACTATCAAGATGATGATCGTTTGACTTGTTATTAATAACGAGTAGAAGTTGTATGATGATGATTAGTAGGACTTGTTAGGATTAGTATTACTTTCGACAAACTCGCTACTCGCGGTCTCGAGACTTGTAATGTTCTATCTTTGTTCGGTCTTTTGAATTCGGAGACTAATATGGTGAATTGTATTCGGAGACTAATCTTCTATTGTATTCAATGAATCTGTTGTTGCTGTGTGGTGCTGTCTATATTCTGTCCAGTAATATATTTTGTAACCTGTGCAAATATCAGAAAAGAAAAAAATCCCTAATATTCATACTAGTGGCGCACCACCAACTAGTGCGCCATTAGTAAGCCAGAGCACACTAGTGGCGCATCATCAACCAGTGCGCCATTAGTAAGCAGAGCACATGGGTAAATATGGCCCCCTGGGAGGCATACTAATGTCGCACCGTGGGTTATACTAATGGCGCATTGCATGGTGCGCCATTAGTATACCAGATACTATTGGCGCACCAGTGGTGCGCCATTAGTAAAAAAATCTAATGGCGTGATGCTAGTGGCGCACCTGTAGTGCGCCATTAGTAGGCAAAACAGGTGCGCCACTAGCAGGCCTTTTCCTAGTAGTGGAGGATCGCCGGGTAGGATTATGCTATGCGATGCTACTTGGTGAACTTACCATCTACTATCTTCTACATGCTGCAAGATGGAGGTTGCCAGAAGCGTAGTCTTCGACAGGACTAGCTATCCCCCTTTTATTCTGGCATTCTGCAGTTCAGTCCACCGATATTGCCCCTTTACACAGATAACCATGCATAGGTAGTGTAGATCCTTGCTTGCGAGTACTTTGGATGAGTAATCATGGTTGCTTTGCTCGCCCTTTTGCCCCTTTCCTTCCTTCTCGGTTGTCGCAACCAGATGTTGGAGCCCAGGAGCCAGACGCCACCATCGACGTCGACCCCTACTTCACTGAGGGTGCGTACTACTACATTCAGGTTGCCGACGACCACGAGTAGTTTAGGAGGATCCTAAGCAGGAGGCATGCGCCTCTTTCGATCTGTATCCTAGTTTGTGCTAGCCATCTTATGGCAATTGGCTTAACTTATGTCTATACTCAGATATTGTTGTTTCCGCTGACTCGTCTATGACCGAGCACTTGTATTCGAGCCCTTGAGGCCCCTGGTTCGTATTATGATGCTTGTATGACTTATATTATTTTAGATTTGTGTTGTGATATCTTCCCATGAGTCCCTGATCTTGATCGTACACGTTTGCGTGTATGATTAGTATACGATTGAATCGGGGGAGTCACAAGTTGGTATCAGAGCCGACTGCCTGTAGGAATCCCCCTTCCACACTGCTTGGCCGAAGTCGAGTCTAGACATTGCAAAACTTTTAGTAACATGGCTTTGTGGCTTACGGGCCCATGTCCCCATTGGGTGGTATTAGTATCTTTTACTCCTCGTCTATACTCTGGGACTCTGATCTCTCTTCTATTCGGGTTAAATGATTTTTACTAACTCAGACTCTAGGTTCTCATAACTACTTCCTCCAAGAGAGCCCCTCACTCCAGGTGATTGCTTAGTGCCCCAGAAGATTTCGAAGATACTCTTTAATGTTCTCTCGAGACCTTGTGCCCGTCGCTTTTGCAATTCCCTTCCATGGATAAACCCCTATGGATGACCACGTACATTTGTCATTCTTACAAGCATCCCCCGATGATCTTCTTATTACCAGATACCCCGAAATACTCTCTGTTGTGCTGAGAATACTTGGTGCCTACCGACTTGCAGTTCTTTGTCACGTGAATACCCCTACGGATAAATCCTCGCACTTGTCGAGTATCCGCTCATCCCCAGTTTTTCATGTGTTTCACAAAAGTCTTTGAAATACCATTCGGTCTTCCATAAATCCTGAACAGCCTATTGCTCTTGAAATTTTTGCTTCCTTGCATTTTGGTTAATCCCATAAGTCTCATAATATTATTGGCATCCCTTGTCATTTTCATTTTTGAGTCCATTGATTCAATATGTTGCGAATGCTCGCAATCCTCAATCAGATCCTAGAATTCATCCTTCCAGCTCACACGTCATTATAAACATGAGCTAGATGTCGACCAATCAAATTTGTCGTCGACTGTACCCCTAAGCTTACTTATCTTATCCATCCTTAATAAGAGTGTTTGCTTCTGATCCCTTGATTTGGGAATCATAACTCATTTGCTTTTGAGCTTTGAATCAGTCAGTTGTTTCTATAATTTGATATCCTTGCATTCTTTCCTCCTCTGGTTGAGTACCGATGCTCACATCAGATCCCTTGAGGACCATCGGATCCTTTGTTGGATTTTACCGACAACGTCCCTCATATTCAATCACTTTGTAAGTTCTATCCCTGATACATAATGCCATTGATAAATCATATGCTCTGATTTTGCCAACCATGCTCTGCTTTTGAGCTGGTGATATTTACTATTGAAGCTTGTGGTATATGTTTCCACGAGGCCCCGATGGGTTTAACCTATGCCTTCCTTAATATGTGTGAACTCAAAAGTTTTCACGAGTCATACTCTTCTGGTATTTTGCAAGATAAAATTTCAACACTACAACTTCATCGAATGGGAGAAGTAAATGAAAGGTTATGCATTGGATAAGTGGGAGTCGACCTTGAACTTTGTGTTCATGCCCATGGACCCGATGTGGAACTTATCATGAAAACTTCTTGTATTAATAATGGTCCCCTTGTTATAAGTTCATCTTGTATCTACGTTGGTCCTTTGCAACTGTTGTTCCGACCATGATTGATCATCTTTGATCCTTTTCTTGGACAAGTTGAAGTACTTGCCTTCTGCAGATCAATATGCCTGCCCAACCTCTATTTTGGTCTACCTTCGAGTACTACCCCCTAGTGTCTTGAGGGTATTATGCCATCACACTACATCTTATGAATTGCTGGTGAACTAGTACCTTTCCCTGTCCTTGTCACTCCATGGGTTCTGGGTTGTTGTCAATCAAGAATGTCGATTAGTGAATCGAATCTGCACTACAATTCAGTACTTCTAGTACTTTTTTGTTGAGGAGTTTAATACTCCATCATGTCATTCCTAGCCTGGTCGGCTATATCATTATTGTGCTAAATTTTAACTGTGCTACCTGGTCCTTCTTCTCGGAGCACAAATTTTGATGATGAGATAACCTTACGCCGATCTTCCTCGTCGTATCATTTCGCCTTGAATAGCAAGCTTGATTTCGAGTTGGTGTCGTACCCTTAGTTCCAATAACCTTTCGCCTCATCATTCCTTTGTCTTGATGTTGTCGCCGATCGATTACATCTTCATGAAATCTCGCGAAAAATGTGTCGTGAACATCATTAACATTATGAGCTCTTCCAAGATATCTATCGAATTCTTGATGAGAAATACCACCCTTTGCTCTCGATGATTTGTGTTATCATCGACCACTTTATTGCCTTTCGTTCAACACAAACTTATTCGTGTTTTGTGTTATACCTTGAGATCCTTACTATCCAACAATTGTTCTTCTTTACCTTGGAGTATTACCATCTTTTATGTTAAGAATGTCGTGAGAATTTCACCACCTCTTATGAATCCTTGGTACAAGTGATACTTCCTGCCATCTCTTTCCATTCCTTGGTACCCATGTTGTTTCTAATCGGAAAACCGACAATTGAACTATGATGTGCGAATTCAAACCTTCTAGCAACCCTATTGCTTTGGAGTTAACGGTCGACGTTTCATTCTTTGTGTATTGGTTATTGAATCACCATTCTAAACATTGATCATGCTACCTAAGCCCATATCATGGGTGCACCCTTCAACCAATGGTTAACGGTGTATGTTTTCCTCGAGCATACATCATTATACCATTTGAACTGACAAATGTTATCTCCTTGTTCAAATAATTGTGGAAATCCATCTTGTTGGAAATCTCGATAAATTGTCGCTGAGACCATCAGCCACCTCCTCATCCTCTCCTTGGTTTAATGATGAACTCTTGTTTTAGAACTCGCTTCCATAGTTCATTTCCCGAGAATCTTTGATGTCATCTCGTCAATTTGTGTCGCACCTTCTCTCTTCGAGCATCCTGAGTTTGAGGTATCCTGACACCAATTAGATCTGAATCTCGGTCAGATATGATGGTTGGAACATATATCCAAGAGTTATAACATTGGTCTTTATATGACCTAGTAAGATGATGTCATGCGTAGCACACCTGGCCGGAGGACCTATTGTTATAGTTTCCTTTTTAGCAAGCTCAGCTATTCTTCCTTGAGGAAATCGTAAGACTTATTTTATAAGTTGTTCCTCATGAATCCTTTGTGTATGCAAAGTTTGACCTTTGCTTGAAGACCATGTCAATGTTATCTGGAAGCATGTATGTGGTACTCCTATCATCAATAAGAACATTTGAAGCCTAATGCTAAATGTTTCCTGCTCAATTATCCAAACACCATTGTATGGGTAATGTCATGAAATTTCTCTCCCCTACCTAAAGAGTTTTCTAATTTTTATCTTGTCATGGACATCATGCTCTGCTTGTCCTTGGGAAGGATATACCCTTGAAATATGTGTTTAAACACATTTTTCTTTCCATTTTTTTTCTGTTTAATCTGATGATCACATTGTCCTTTCCATTGTTTTGTTTAACCTTTCTTGTGATCTATATGATATAAGCAGTAATATTTCCCTACTTATGTAAACACCTCGGTTGTACAACTCTGTCAGTAAGACCCTGTTACTATTGTTGATGGCATTTCGGTAGCCACCGATGAACGAGAACTTTGCCTATTGGTCCGCCTCGTTTCAACGAGCAGGAAAATGGTTCTCTTCGTCCCTCGCCCTTGGTACCAGCATTGTTGCCATCATAACTGGCAGGCTATCCTCTGACCTGCCTTACTATCATAACCTTGCAAGATGTCACCGCTCTTTCTATATTTAACCCACATGGTGGGCCCATAACCCACAGTTCCACAGGATTGAAACATGACTCTCCTGTACACCCTATTGTAAAAGTTATTCCTCGTGCTTGACTTCGTATGTAATTCACGGGCCACATGCCTAGTGATCTATTCTGGTATGAGACGCAATGCTTATTCCCATTGCTCTAAACCCCTTTCACACTTTGTTTCAGGCAACAAACGATTGCCTATGCGCTTCAAACTTCCATTTTGCACCTTCTTACTTTGCTCTTGACAATTTCTTAAGTATCAATTTGAGAGTTACTTTCCGCCACCTTTCCTGATGTTATCTACCAGTTAAGCAACATTGTAGCGGCCCGTTCTTGCGAAGTTACCCCTTGACCTTTGTACGTACAATGGAGTTCCCGAGGAAAGGATGCCAACTTCATCATGATGACCTAAAGCAGAGGAATGAAGACATCAACATAATGGATCGACCTCTTGGAGAAGAGCAACTAAGACCGAGGACACTCGCTAGAATTTCGTAACCACAACCTCCCCACCTTACACCTCTTACATCTCGGGACAAGATTTCTTGTTGTGGAGGAGAATTGTGACGCCTGGACAATTAAGCTACAGGGATCCCCTGCTAAGGATGCCACATCACCTCGGTTACTATGGATAAACTCGTGTCAGTTCAAAACCCAGTTCAAATTTCAAATTTAAAACAAAGGCAAACAAATAAAAGTTTTCAGATATTAAAACCAAATTGTTCTGGTAGTGACAATTAATGCATAAGTAGTAAGGGTGGAGAAACCAACATCTTTAAAAGTGTTTGGATGTCCTAAAATAAATAAAAGAATAGCAAAAGAATTAATTGAATGCCTTTTATATTTATTAAAATGTTAAACTATTTTAATTGGAGGTTTAAACTTTTTGTAGTAGAGGTATAATTAGTGGTACTAAATTAGGTACAACCTTTATGATTTATAAAAATAAAATAAAATAAAACAGAAAAGGGTATAAATAAATGAAAGGAAAAAGACAAAACAGTAAACAAAAAGAAAAGAAAAGGAGAACCCCTTCCCCTCCACTAGGCCTCAGCCCCGCTGGCCATTGGGCCAACCAGGCCGGCCCATCCGTGCCTACTAACCTCCCCCACCCCCCTAAACGCTAGCGCACACCACCCCACTTCCCCCACTCCTCCCTCTAATCCCCCCGATCCAGATCGGATCGGGCGCTCGACGGCACTCCTCACGGCGCCGACCGCGTCGCCATCGCCCCTGATGCCCCTGGACATCGACGACGGCCCCGACGCCGATGGACCGCGCCGTCGCCCGAACGGCCACCTCGCCGGACTGCCTCCTCCCTTCCTCGTCCTCCTCCCCGATTCGCCTCAACAAGCCTCGCCGGCGTACCCCTGCATTAGGGGTGAGGACCCCGACCCGCTCCGCCTTCCCTTTCCCTTCCTCGTTTGGTCACCGCGACCACTGCCGCCGCCCGCGCATCCCCTTGTAGGTCCCTGCAATGCTCGTTGCCCCACGCGCTCACTGGTGCCGTCCCACGCTCGAGCACGCTCTCACGTGGCCTCGCGCGCGCCCGTGCATCGCCTCTCCGACGCTGCTGCCGCCCGCACATGGCCGAGCCCTGCCCGCTGCGTCTCCCGTGGCCGCTCGCTGTGCTCGCCGGTTGCTAGTAGCGCCCGCTTGCATCGCCGCCTGCTGATCGCGCCCGCCTGCGTCGCCGCCTCCTGCTTCTGTCGCGGCCACCCGCCACCGCCACTGCATGTTGGCCTACCGCTCGCCTCCCGCACCACCAGCTGCTGCCTCCGGCCGCCCCTGTCCTGCTGCTCACTGCCGCGCCTCGCCATCGCTCTGCTGCAGCGCTGCGGCCGCCGCCGCAGCCTTCTGCTCCACCAGTGTCGTGGCTCCCGATGGCCTCCCCTGCTGCTCGCGATTAACCGCCGACCTAAACGGCCTAACCCCACTCGTTAATGAACCCCCACTGACCCACTGACACTGGGACCCACACCCCCATAATTAACCATTTAATAAATTGAAGCTCTTAAATTAACATTAGTGTATGACATGTGGGTCCCCTGTTAATTAAACTGCTTAACTAAAATCTATTAACTTTGAGTCTATGACATATGGGCCCCACTGGACATTTGACCAGTCATTGGTCCAGTCATATGCTGACTGGACAGTTGACCAGGGCCCCACCAGTCAGCCTCTATGTTGTACTGCTGGGTACCTTTCTGAGTACACCTAGCATTTTGCATTTACAATAATTGTTTTAAAATAAATTAGAATAATTTCAGAAAAAATGTATAAAACTTTAGAAAATCATAGATAATAAACCATAGCTCGAATGAAAATACTTTGTACATGGAAGTTGCTCAGAACGACGAGACAAATACGGATACACTCTCCGTTCGTCTCTCTGAAAACGTCAAACACTGAGAATACTTTCCCGGATGTTTCCCCCCTTTGCCGATATCACCTACTACCGCATTAGGGAACATCCGGCACCGCGTTTGTCATCTTATGCTTTGATTGCTCTATTATTTATTGTGTTCCCCCACTGTTACTTCTTCCCGGTAGACACCGAGACTGCTGCATGTACCCCTGTGATCGACTACATCAACGATGAACCCTTCTTGCCAGAGCAACCAGGCAAGCCCCCCTTGATCACCAGATATCGCCTATTCCTTCTCTCTACTGCTTGCATTAGAGTAGTGTAGCATGTTACTGCTTTCGGTTAATCCTATTCTGCTGCATAGCATGTCATTGTTGCTACAGTTGTTACCCTTACCTGCAATCCTAAATGCTTAGTATAGGATGCTAGTATTCCATTAGTGGCCCTGCATTCTTGTCCGTCTGCCATGCTATACTACCGGGTCGTGATCACGCGGGAGGTGAACACGGGTATATACTTGTATACATTATATGATACATGTGGTGACTAAAGTCTGGTCGGCTCGTAGAGTACCCGAAAGTGATCCCGATGTGGGGGCTAAAAGGACAGGTGGCTCCATCCCGGTAGAGGTGGGCCTGGGTTCCCGACGGCCCTTGACTGTTACACTGTGGTGGAGCGACAGGGCAGGTTGAGACCGCCTAGGTGAGAGGTGGGCCTGGCCCTTGTCGGCGTCCGCGGTTACTTCAAAAATAACACGCTTAATGAGATCTTGGTATTTCATCTGAGTCTGGCCACTGGCCTATACGCACTAACCAACTACACGGGAACTGTTATGGGCACTCGATGTCGTGGTATTAGCCGAAGCCTTCTTGACATCAGCGACTGAGCGGCGCGCGCCGGGTTGGACCGCGTAATGCAACGTCCTTTGTAATGGAGGTTGCTAGGTTTTCTCACCGGCCGCCCATGCAACATGCAGGTGTGCAATGGGCGATGGGCCCAGACCCCTACGTGCATAGGATTTAGACCGGCGTGTTGACCTTTCTGTTGTGCCTAGGTAGGGCTGCGACGTGTTGATCTTCTGGGGCCGGGCATGACCCAGAAATGTGTGTCCGGCCAGAGGGATCGAGCGTGTTGGGTAATGTGGTGCACCCCTGTAGGGAAGTTTATCTATTAGAATAGCCGTGATCGTCAGTAACAGGACGACCCGGAGTTGTACCTTGACCTTATGACAACTAGAACCAGATACTTAATAAAACACACACGTCCAAGTGCCAGATATAACCCGGTGATCACTCTCACACAGGGCGACGAGGGGAGGATCACCGGGTAGAATTATGCTATGCAATGCTACTTGGCGAACTTACCAACTACTCTATTCTACATGCTAAAAGATGGAGGCTGCCAGAAGCGTAGTCTTCGACAGGACTAGCTATCCCCCTTTTATTCTGGCATTCTGCATGTGCCTCTTTCGATCTGTATCCCATTTTGTGCTACCCCCTTATGGCAACTTGTTTAACTTATGTCTGTACTCAGATATTGTTGTTTCCGCTGACTCGTCTATGATCGAGCACTTGTATTCGAGCCCTCGAGGCCCCTGGCTTGTATTATGATGCTTGATGACTTATTTTATTTTTTAGAGTTGTGTTGTTATATCTTCCCGTGAGTCCCTGATCTTGATCGTGCACGTTTGTGTGTATGATTAGTGTACGATTGAATCGAGGGAGTCACATCACAATCCACCAGCTGTCCCTGATGCGGGCACGGCTGCGCGACATGCACCACGCCCGGAGCAAGCTGACCCAGCCAATGCTCCGAACGGAGCCACTGGTCCTCAAGCGCCACCACCTCGTCACCACGCCATCCAAGCGGATGGTTCACGACGGCGGGAGCATGGCGCAGCCGCTGCCGGCACCGTCAGGAGCCGAGAAACACCGCGCTCTACATCGTCATCACCTATGCCAAACACCACTTTGGAGGCCATGGTGTGGGCCCAGGTGCTACTGATATTTCCCCCGGCAGCTGATCAGATGGATGAGTGGAGATCCACCATTCAGAGCCTGATTGGCTTCGCCGAGGCTGGAGGATCACAATGAGCTGGCCCGCCATGACGTCCCCAAGCAACGACAATGGCCTGCGTTGTCGGCCGTGTGGAAGGGGCCACCCCCACGGTGCAATCCCCTCCCCGACAACTAGCGCGGGAACCATGCAACCAAGAGCTAGACGACGTCTCGATGGCTTCATCCGACCCTAAAGCTTGTTAAGGCCAATGGCGAGCCCCAGAGGACAGGCAGAGGGAAGGCGCGCGGGTCACCATTGGTCGACGCCGCGACAACCACCACAAGTCCGATGGGCGCGACGACCCCAACGTCGACGAGCCCGTGCTCGGCGGGGGCGGGTACCTACCTTTCGAGCCTGGGTGCGACAAGTCCATTGGCCGTCCGCTCGCACGTTCAAGCCAGAGATATGAGAGAAGTATGATGGAAGGCTAAACCAGGCACAATTCTTGAGCATCTACACCATCGATGTTCAAGCTGCCGGGGGAAGAGACGAGAAGGTATTCACCAACTACTTCCCTTTGTCGATGCATTTGCTGGAGAACTCCATTTTGACTTGGGCTGACCTGTGTCATGAGTTCGTTGGCGCCTTCACGGGCGGCCATCAAGAACTAGGAAGGCCCAGCGATTTGCAGCTTCTCCCGCAAAAGGAAGGAGAGACTCTCTGGAAGTACATGCAGAGGTTTAGCCGAGTGGACAGGAAGATTCCTGATATCCACTCGACAGCTATGATAGTTGCGTTCCAGTCCAACATGCGCAATCATCGGATACGTTCCAAGATGAACATTCGATTACCCAAGACTATAAAGGAGCTCTATACTTTGGTGGACAAGTTTGCTCGGGTGGAGGAAGGGAGGAGGCTCCCCGGAGAAGAGGATGGCGTCGACGTCGACTCAGAGGATGATGACGAGGCCACCAGTCAGAAGTAGAAGAACAAGAGGCACAACAAGAGGCACAAAGATAAGGCAGTAATGACCGTTGAGGGATTGGGCACACCTAGGACCGGCAAGAAGGCCAAGACCGAAGGCCCCGACAAGGAAGTTGCCGCATGCACTGATTGCCGGGAGGCTGCGGCTACCGAGAAGGCTGGGAAAGGTGATGGGTCATACTGCAAGATTCAACGGAATAAGGGCCACGACCTTCAGGAGTGCCATCAAGTTGAACAGCTCGTCAAGAAGCAGAGGGCTGAATATGAGAAGCGTGATAAGGAGAAAGGTCAGAATGGCGTTGGTGGGAAGGGCCGAGGCGGCAACGCAAGTCGCCCTGACAAGGCTCCTTGGAATGAAGGAAAACCCACCAGAGGCCGTGAGAAGGATGATTGCAATGGAGAAAGTGATGGAGGGGATGAAGAGGAAACCAGCAAGCAGGAATTCCAGAAGGCCACTGACTCCCTGTGCATTGACAGGGGTGCATATCTGCACTCTTCTCATTGCCAGCTTAAACAGTGGGTGCGTGAAGTCAATGCCATGGAGCCAGCGATAGATTCTCAGAAGCCGCTTAAGTGGTCATGCACACCCATCCTCTCCGACGAGGAGGGCACCCTGACCGCACCATTGCGGCAGGGTGTTTGCCAATTGTTGGTATCACCAATGATCCGCAACCTCAAAGTCACAAATATGTTGGTTGACGAAGGGGCCGGGTTGATCTGATTTCTCCAAAGGTCATCAACAAGCTTCAAATAGCAGAGGAAGAGCTTGAGGTTACTGGCACGTTCTAAGGGATCAACCCCGGCAGGAGTCGTCCTAAGGGGAAGATCACATTGTCATGGCGTTCAGGAGAGTTGAATTACGGATTGAGAAGGTTGTGTTTGGCGTGGTCGATCTCCCTTTGCCGCACAATGTAATCCTTGGTCTCCCAGCTCTGGCCAAATTCATGGTGGCATCCAACTATGCCTACAACACCTTGAAGATGCCAGGGCTGATAGGCATCATTTCCATTCCGTCAGACGGGAAGGATGCAATCATTTGCGTGGACAAGATGTACCTGGACGCAGTCGCGGCAGGGGCCGCTGAGGTTACTATCCCCGCCAAGGAAAGCAAGAAAAATAAGAAAGGTAGCAAGGATGCTTGCAAGGAATCCGGGAAACTTACCTCTTCGGAGTGAGTTGCGACCATTGATGACTTGCCGGAGAGTTCCAATAGCAAGAGATCCAAGGCTGTTGCACCCGTTGTGAAAAATGTCCCAGCAGGGCTAGCTGGCACTGATGGTACTTTCACTATCAGTGCCACCCTCGATGACAAATAGGAAAGCGCGCCCGTTGCCTTCATGCAGGTGAATATCGATGTGTTTGCCTGGCAACCATCTGATATCCCCGGTGTTCCCAGGGAGGTAATCGAGCACCACCTTGCTGTTTGCCCACATGCCCGACCCATCAAGCAGAAGGTCTGAAAGCAAGCCTTGGAGCGGCAGTAGTTCATTGCCGAGGAGATCAAGGAACTTGAGGCAGCTGGTTTGGTCAGAGGAGTACTACACCCAACATGGTTAGAAAATCCCGTGGTGGTATGCAAGGCTAATGGGAAATGGAGGCTGTGCACAGATTTCACGGATCTGAACAAGGCATGCCCGAAGGACCCATTCCCTTGGCCGTGCATCGATTAGATTGTGGATTCAACTTTCGGGTGTGATTTTCTCTCTTTTCTGGATGCATACTCTAGATACCATCAAATCTTTATGTCCAAAGAGGATGAACAGAATACCTCGTTCATCACGCCATGTTGCACATACTGCTTCGTGCGGATGTCTTTTCGGTTGAAGAGCGTTGGGTATACTTTTGAAAGGGCGGTCCAGATTGATTTTGAGTTACAGTTTCACATAAACATTCAAGCTTATATGGACGATATCAAAACCAAGGATAGATCAACCCTCATTCAGGACCTAGAAGAGATGTTTGCTAATCTGCGCAAGATCAACTTGAAGTTGAACCCGGAGAAGTGCGTGTTTGGAGTTCCTTCCGGCAAGCTACTTGGTTTCTTTGTGTCCCACCAAGGGATAGAGGCCAACCCAATAATATCAAGGCCATCGAACGAATCCAGGCACCTAAGACAGTTAAGGATGTGAGGCGTTTGACTAGGTGTGTTGGCGCACTTAGCAGATTCATCTCCAAGTCTGCTGCGCGTGCCTTGCCGTTCTTCAAAATCTTGAAGAAGGCAGGATCCATGAAGTGGACTCCAGAGGCAGACACTGCACTGCAATATTTGAAGACCTACTTGTCCTCCGTGCCCACTTTGGTCGCTCACAAACCACAAGAGCCGTTGCCGCTATACCTGGCGGCAACCAATCAAGTGGTTAGTGCAGCACTAGTAGCGCAACGGGAAGCAGGAGAAACAGCAACCACAGACGGAGTCCCTTCTGGGGAAGAGAGTGAGCATAGGCCGGCAAGGCCAGACACAGATCAGGACAGAGAAGAGCACAACCATGGAGGCAGCCCCAAGGGCGTGGCAGGGAAGAAGGTGGTGTAGTGCCTAGTGTACTTCGTCAACTCCCTGTTGCAGGGGACTAGATGCAGGTATTCTGGCGTGCAAAGGTTGATTTTTGGCCTTGTCATGACATCAAGGAAAACTGCGCCACTACTTCCAAGCCCACGAGATCACAGTTGTCACCCGTTTTCCTTTGCAACGGATACTCCAAAACCTTGAGGCTATCGGCAGGATAGTGGAATGGGCATTGGAGTTATCCAGCTTTGGTTTAAAGTTTGAAAGCACGTCAACTATCCAGAGCAGAGCATTGGCAGAGTTTATTGCGGAATGGACGCCACTCCTGATGAAGAAGTATTGGAGACATGTTATTCCCGGCAAGGAAGCACCCCAAGAATGGATCATGTATTTCGATGGTGCTTTCTCCCTACAAGGTGTAGGGGCTGGCGTGCTTGTCGTTGCCCCCACTGGGGAAGACTTGAAGTACGTCGTCCAGATGCACTTTCCTCAGGAAAAGGCTACCAACAATACAACAGAGTACGAAGGGCTCCTTGCCGGGCTCAGGATTGCAATGGAGTTAGGAATCAAGAAGTTGATCATCCGCGAAGACTCATAGCTCGTGTTGAGACAAGTTAACAAGGATTACCAAAGTCCATTGATGCAGGCAGACATTGAGGAAGTGAGAAAGTTGGAGGAGCACTTTGACAGATTGCAAACAGAGCACGTACCCCGAGCGGAAAACAGCATTGGTGATCATCTATCGAAGTGCGCTACGAAAAAGCTCATTGTGGACAAGGAACTTTTGTTCTCCATCTAACTCAGCCTTCGTATCCCTAGCAGCAATGGCCCGGAAAAGGAGGGAACTAGACTCCGGCAAGCCTCTCCCGATAGAGCCTCTCGAGGCTCCCGGCAGAGACCTTGACAGCAACAATTCCCCTTTAGCTGTTGAGCTGCCACCTCCCACCAGACCGCCGGTCCGCATGGTCGAGGGGCGCGCTCCCACGAAGGAGGAGGTGCCGCTGGTCCTCGTTGCCGAGCCTTGGGCTCTAACTTGGGCGCGGCACATAGTCCATTTCCTCCAAATCGGAGAATTTCCCGAAGAGCAAGAAGAAGCTGAAAGAGTACCCGGGAGGGCCAGTATGTATCAGTTTGTCGATGACACGCTATACAGAAGAACGCCCAACGGTGTGAAATTGAGGTGCATTTGCCGGGAAGAAGGAAAGGAACTTCTGGCAGAGTACACAAAGGCATGTGCGGCTCCCACATTTTATCAAGGGCTTTGGTTGGGAAAGCATTCCGGCAAGGATTCTATTGGCCCACAGCCCTCCAAGATGTGGTCGAGCTAGTCACCAGATGTGAAGCCTTCCAGTTCCATTCCAAGAATACCCATATGCCTGACCAAGCTCTTCAGACAATCCCTTTGTCTTGGCCATTTTTGGTCTAGGGGCTCGACATCCTCTACCATTTCCCCTGTGCTACTGTGACGCCCTCGATTCAATCATACACTAATCATACACGCAAATGTGTACGATCAAGATCAAGGACTCACGGGAAGATATCACAACACAACTCTAGACACAAAATAAAATAATACAAGCTTTATATTACAAGCCAGGGGCCTCGAGGGCTCGAATACACAAGAGTCAGCGGAAGCAACAATATCTGAGTACAGACAAGAGTTAGACAAGCTTTCCTTAAGAAGGCCAACACAAAAGCATCTACGATCGAAAAGGCAAGGCCTCCTGCCTGGGAGCCTCCTAACTACTCCTGGTCATCAGCGGTCTCCACGTAGTAGTAGGCACCGGCGGTAGCATCTGGCTCCTGGGCTCCGACATCTGGTTGCATCAACCGGAAAGAAAAAATAAAAGGGGGAAAAGGGGGTGACGGTGTCCTGGACTAGGGGGTACTCACCACGTCGTCCCCCAATCGGTTAGATTGGGCCGAGGACCCCTGTACGCATACTCATGGGCCAGTCCGGACAGGTGCCGCATACAAGGAAGATTCCACAAGACACAGTGATCAAGACAAGGACTCCTCCCCCACCGGCGTATTCGGCTAGGACTCTTGTTATCCTATGCCTCTGGTGCATTATATAAACCAGGGCCAGGCTAGTCGACATATATACAATATACAACAACAATCATACCATAGGATGGCTTCTAGGGTTTAGCCTCTCTGATCTCGTGGTAGATCTACTCTTGTACTACCCATATCATCAATATTAATCAAGCGGGGAGTAGGTTTTACCTCCATCGAGAGGGCCGAACACAGGTAAACATTGTGTCCCTTGCCTCCGATTACCATTGATCCTAAGACGACCGCTTGGGACCGCCTACCGAGATCCGCGGTTTGACACCGACATTGGTGCTTTCATTGAGAGTTCGCTGTGTGATGGTGAAAGGATCAATGGCTCATTGCAGGTCAAGCTGCGACGGCTTCTTCGTCACCAGCTCGACTGGTCACCTTGGTTTGACCGAGGACTGCGCCCTACCTCCGATCGTCATGTTCGGATGAAGGCCTTCATCAACACCAACTCCGATCTCTATCAAGATCATGGAGGAGTCATCCATGGAGCTCGGGGGCTCAACGTCAACATTGCCCTCAGGCGACCGTGCTGTTTTTCTGGACAGCAAACTTGTATCCGCTGCCACCGCCTCCTCGAGTGTCGCTTAAACGATTACTTCGGTGGAATTATGCGGAATTAAGTCTACAACAACCCTGCGAAAATTTCGTCGAGTTCCGATGGAGGAATCTCCGGCAATCTACGATATACCGGAGCCCTGTCAAATCTGGACGAGAATCCGAACGAGTTTAGGGCGTGGTGTCCAGCTTATAGCTCGGACTTCCTTCGGAAGATCCAACCGTTAATCGGCTGCGGAATCCCTATATCTACTACCCCTCAAAATCTCAGCTCGATCCGACTGTCCAAACTCCGGGAACCTTCCGATTAGTGCATCAATTTTCGGATCTGTTTTCTGCGCGAAAACGAATCCGACCCGAGTTCGTCTTTTTTATGAGCGGGATTTCAGACATCCTTTTGAAGGAAGTTTTGTATGGGGTATTGTGTTTTGTTTTGAACACATCCCACTAACCTTACAATCTTTTGAGCATGACCTTCAACATCATGCGGTGTCAAACCAGTCCGGCAATATTGCTCCACGGCTGCCGACACAGGCTGACACGTCATCACTTTGTTGAGCCGCTCAACTTCTTCGGATCATCATCTCGGCAAGCCGAACAAGAGTCCGCATCGCGAAGGATAAATCATGACCAACATCACGCCCCACGGATTACACGGCAGAGCACACCTGCATCGCTGCACGGTCGCCGTCAAGCGGCATCGACCACGCCAGACACACATCGGTAGGGCCGCCTTTGGTTTTTCAAGCTGGTGTCCGTCACGCTGACCTGCCGACTCATCTGCTGAAACTAAGGCTTCATCACATTAGCTGGACCAGGGCTTCATCATCTCTTCATCAACCTACTCCGGACACTTGGCGTCACTAGGCGACCAGCTCAAATCACGTTAGTCTGGGCGAGGGCTTTGCCTCGGCGAGCCAACCTTGCCAGCATAACCATGCGTCGCTTTATCACCCATCGAGGCAATGGGTGCGCGGATCGAGTCCCAATTCGGGAATCACCTTTCTTCAGATTGCTACAACAAATAAACCAGGTGCTATTAATCCTAGTATTTTTTTTCTTGTTTGGATTCATTTTCCCAACAATTATTATTCTGGTTTGTCCATCATATGTACGCAGGTCTATCAAATGGTGGCGCGTAACGACGGTTGCATGGTGGTTCGGTCAGTTTTAGTACATAGTCCGTGACGCCGCATCCGAACTCGAACCGACCTGTGAATTCAGGCCTTGCCATGCCTTTACCGCATCACGCCGCCACTGATCGACATTGACTTGGCGCCAGCCATATTTCTTTATTACTCACTTTGCATAAATTATTTATTATGCAATGATTTTTTATTACTATTATCTCTGGTTTGCATTATTTTTTGTGCACGGAAAATGATCCAGCCGGACTATATCCTTTGAGCGTCACCTCGGCCGGACGGGGGCTTCGTCAACACTTCATTACCCATGCGAGGACTTTGGCATCACTCGCCGTCTGCATTGACCGTGCTATGTCACCACTTCCACGATGCCGAGCTCTTTGCTCCGCCACCTCGGGACGGCTTGGGGATGGAACCTTGTCCGCATCAAGCTCGGACCTCATCGTCAATACCGAACACATTAACCAGCTAAGTTGCCTTCATGCTCAAAGTTTTAAATTTCTAACTTGTGTTCGGTTCGACCAAGCATTATACTTTTTGGAAAAAAGTTGCTTGTAAAATTTTCCTTGTCGAAACTTTGTTAACACACTTGACGCACGCTACCCGCGCTCATTATACAGGGGCTTCTTTAATGAAGCTTATTAATTGGCTTTATGCCCAACACATGTGTCACACTTCCGCATGTACCTTCTATTCACCATTATATGCATCTATATGACTTAAGTTTTGGCCAAGCTGGGTTTCGCTCTGTGCTTACCCTTACGTTCTCGATTGTTCGGCTAGGTGGTAAAGGAGCACCTCTGCGATTGTTCTTGCCGGGTCACCGGATGTGTACCTCAGTGGGTGAAGCCGAAGCTAGCATTCTTAAGGGAATACTCGGTCGGTGAACTAAAAGATGATTTCTTACCTATTCATTCACCTGCCCCTGGATGTTTTTCTGCTCTTTTTCGCAGTCCGGACATGCACTTTAGGGCATGCCTCGAGTGAAAGGAACCCTTAACGGAACTATTCTCCTGGAAGATGTTTCTTACTAACCATGAAATATAACATAACTAGTTGGGCACTTGTCCGATAAAGCACTAATGACCCCTACGCTACCTGGTCTCCACGCATGCCCCGGTTTTTATAACCGCGAGGGTATTCGGACACACTCCGGACTATTGGGTCCAAAGGTTGAAGCGAAAAGGTCCGCTACGACAAACAATCTACAATCCGGCTAGAAGGCATTTTACATGTCACCTTACATTATATAGTCAACTTTTACCCAAGTCACTTGGGGGCTCTTATGTTTATTTGAGCCGTTTTATACTAAGTGTTTTTCTTCTTAGTTGTCGCAAAGTTTTTTATTTATCACTCCTTTTTTCGACACGAGTGTGCGGTCACTAGCCGGGAGCCTAATTTCTCTCTCAAAACCGCTAGAGTTTAGTTTTCTAAACTGGCCTAATGAGAAGTACTCCGCCTTCGGGATGGGAGACTAAAGCCGTAGCCTGACCCGCTTGGAGTCTTGAGATAGGATGTGTCATGTTAAAGCACAGCAGAAGCACTTTTTTTCTAAAGTCCAATTTTCGGATTGGCATCGAACACTTGATCTTCATGTTTTTACTGACGTTTTTTGGTTTTCCAAGCTTTCGGCAATTTTAAACTATTTGTTTGTTTTCAGCACAAGTCTCGCAGTGCAACGCCGGACACCTTTAGAGATTCGGCAAAAACATTCTCGGATATTGCTATATATGCATCAGTTTGAATTGTGTCTTGGTCAATAGTTGGGTTGCCCGGCTCCGCTTGCCTCCTACGTTCCGCTTTGTTCGGCTAGGTGTGCAAAGGAGAACCACTGCGATTGCGCTTCCATTTCGCATGGTCAAGCACCTCGATGGAGAAAGCGGCTTGTTGTCACAATAGGTGCAAACTGGTTAGCGGTCCGATGACTATATTAAATGACGGGCCATTCATAACATTGGCCGAAGTGTTTCCAGCTCGACCTTGACTGTCGCCGAACACTACTGGGGGCTATTAACTGGCCTCCCAAACTAAATCCTCGATATTTTGCTCTTACATTGGAGCTGAGGTTTCATGATCATGCTTAGCATGACAACCCAAAGAAAGGAACCGATCGAATGCTCGCAATCCTCAATCAGATCCTAGAATTCATCCTTCGAGCTCACCGTCATTATAAACATGAGCTAGATGTCGACCAATCAAATTTGTCGTCATTGTGCCCCTAAACTTACTTATCTTATCCATCCTTAATAAGAGTGTTTGCTTGATCCCTTGATTTGGGAATCATAACTCATTTGCTTTTGAGCTTTGAATCGATCAGTTGTTTCTATAATTTGATATCCTTGCATTCTTTCCTCCTCTGTTTGAGTACCGATGCTCACATCGGATCCCTTGAGGACCATCGGATCCTTTGTTGGATTTACCGACAACGTCCCTCATATTCAATCACTTTGTAAGTTCTATCACGATACATAATGCCATTGATAAATCATATGCTCGATTTTGCCAACCATGCTTGCTTTTGAGCTGGTGATATTTACTATTGAAGCTTGTGGTATATGTTTCCACGAGGCCCGATGGGTTTAACCTATGCCTTCCTTAATATGTGTGAACTCAAAAGTTTTCACGAGTCATACTCTTCGGTATTTTGCAAGATAAAATTTCAACACTACAACTTCATGAATGGGAGTAAATGAAAGGTTATGCATTGGATAAGTGGGATCGACCTTGAACTTTGTGTTCATGCCCATGGACCCGATGTGGAACTTATCATGAAAACTTCTTGTATTAATAATGGTCCCCTTGTTATAAGTTCATCTTGTATCTCGTTGGTCCTTTGCAACTGTTGTTCCGACCATGATTGATCATCTTTGATCCTTTTCTTGGACAAGTTGAAGTACTTGCCTTCTGAGATCAATATGCACCTTAACCTCTATTTTGGTCTACCTTGAGTACCCCTAGTGTCTTGAGGGTATTATGCCATCACACTACATCTTATGAATTGCTGGTGAACTAGTACCTTTGTCCTTGTCACTCCATGGGTTACGGGTTGTTGTCAATCAAGAATGTCGATTAGTGAATCGAATCTGCACTACAATTCAATTACTTCTAGTACTTTTTGTTGAGGAGTTTAATACTCCATCATGTCATTCCTAGCACAATCGGCTATATCATTATTGTGCTAATTTTAAGCTGTGCTACCTGGTCCTTCTTCTTCGGAGCACAAATTTTGATGATGAGATAACCTTACGCCGATCTTCCTCGTCGTATCATTTAGCCTTGAATAGCAAGCTTGATTTGAGTTGGTGTATTGCCCTTAGTTCCAATAACCTTTAGCCTCATCATTCCTTTGTCTTGATGTTGTGCGATCGATTACATCTTCATGAAATCTCATGAAAATGTGTAACATCATTAACATTATGAGCTCTTCCAAGATATCTATCGAATTCTTGATGAGAAATACCACCTTTGCTCTCGATGATTTGTGTTATCGCCGACCACTTTATGCCTTTAGTTCAACACAAACTTATTACGTGTTTTTGTGTTATACCTTGAGATCCTTACTATCCAACAATTGTTCTTCTTTACCTTGGAGTATTACCATCTTTTATGTTAAGAATGTCGTGAGAATTTCACCACCTCTTATGAATCCTTGGTACAAGTGATACTTCCTGCCATCTCTTTCCATTCCTTGGTACCCATGTTGTTTCTAATCGGAAAACCGACAATTGAACTATGATGTGCAATTCAAACCTTCTAGCAACCCTATTGCTTTGGAGTTAACGATCGACGTTTCATTCTTTGTGTATTGGTTATTGAATCACCATTCTAAACATTGATCATGCTACCTAAGCCCATATGGGTGCACCCTTCAACCAATAGTTAGCGGTTGTATGTTTTCCTCGAGCATACATCATTATACCATTGAACGACAAATGTTATCTCCTTGTTCAAATAATTGTGGAAATCCATCTTGTTGGAAATCTCGATAAATTGTCGCTGAGACCATCAGCCACCTCCTCATCCTCTCCTTGGTTTAATGATGAACTCTTGTTTTAGAACTTGCTTCCATAGTTCATTTCCGAGAATCTTTGATGTCATCTAATCAATTTGTATGCACCTTCTCTCTTGAGCATCCTGAGTTTGAGGTATCTGACACCAATTAGATCTGAATCTCGGTCGATATGATGGTTGGAACATATATCCAAGAGTTATAACATTGGTCTTTATATGACCTAGTAAGATGATGTCATCATGCTTTACCTGGCGGAGGACCTATTGTTATAGTTTCCTTTTAGCAAGCTCAGCTATTCTTCCTTGAGGAAATCGTAAGACTTATTTTATAAGTTGTTCCTCATGAATCCTTTGTGTATGCAAAGTTTGACCTTTGCTTGAAGACCATGTCAATGTTATCTGGAAGCATGTATGTGGTACTCCTATCATCAATAAGAACATTTGAAGCCTAATGCTAAATGTTTCCTGCTCAATTATCCAAACACCATTGTATGGGTAATGTCATGAAATTTCTCTCCCCTACCTAAAGAGTTTTCTAATTTTTATCTTGTCATGGACATCATGCTCTACTTGTCCTTGGGAAGGATATACCCTTGAATATGTTTTAAACACATTTTTCTTTCCATTTTTGTTTAATCTGATGATCACATTGTCCTTTCCATTGTTTTGTTTAACCTTTCTTGTGATCTATATGATATAAGCGTAATATTTTACTTATGTAAACACCTCGGTTGTACAACTCATCGATAAACCCTGTTACTATTGTTGATGGCATTTGGTAGCCACCGATGAGCGAGAACTTTGCCTATTGGTCGCCTCGTTTCATGGCGGGAAAATAGTTCTCTTCGTCCCTAAGCCCTTAGTACCAGCATTGTTGCCATCATAAGCGGCAGGCTATCCTCGGACGCCTTACTATCATAACCTTGCAAGATGTCACGCTCTTTCTATATTTAACCCACATGGTGGGCCCATAACCACAGTTCCACGAGTTGAAACATGACTCTCCTGCACCCTATTGTAAAGTTATTCCTCGTGCTTGACTTAGTATGTAATTCACGGGCACATGCCTAGTGATCTATTACGGTATGAGGCGCAATGCTTATTCCCATTGCTCTAAACCCTTTCACACTTTGTTTGAAGCAACAAGCGATTGCCTATCGCTTCAAACTTCCATTTTGCACCTTCTTACTTTGCTCTTGACAATTTCTTAAGTATCAATTTGAGAGTTACTTTCCATACCTTTCTGATGTTATCTACCGGTTAAGCAACATTGTAGCGGCCGTTCTTGCGAAGTTACCCCTTGACCTTTATGCGTACAATGGGTTCGAGGAAAGGATGCCAACTTCATCATGATGACCTAAGCAGAGGAATGAAGACATCAACATAATGGATCGACCTCTTGGAGAAACAACTAAGACCGAGGACACTCGCTAAATTTAGTAACCACAACCTCCCCACCTTACACCTCTTACATCTCGGGACAAGATTTCTTGTTGTGGAGGAAATTGTGGCGCCTGGACAATTAAGCTACGAGGATCCCCTGCTAAGGATGCCACATCACCTCGGTTACTATGGATAAACTCGTGTGGGTTCAAAACCAGTTCAAATTTCAAATTTAAAACAAAGGCAAACAAATAAAAGTTTTGGATATTAAAACCAAATTGTTACAGTAGTGACAATTAATGCATAAGTAGTAAGGGTGGAGAAACCAACATCTTTAAAAGTGTTTGGATGTCCTAAAATAAATAAAAGAATAGCAAAAGAATTAATTGAATGCCTTTTATATTTATTAAAATGTTAAACTATTTTAATTGGAGGTTTAAACTTTTTGTAGTAGAGGTATAATTAGTGGTACTAAATTAGGTACAACCTTTATGATTTATAAAAATAAAATAAAATAAAACAGAAAAGGGTATAAATAAATGAAAGGAAAAAGACAAAACAGTAAACAAAAGAAAAGAAAGGAAGACCTTCCCTCCACTAGGCCTCGGCCCAGCCATTAGGCCAACAATGGCCCATCCGTGCCTACTAACCTCCCCCCCCCCTAGCGCTAGCGCACCACCCCACTTCCCCCACTCCTCCCTCTAATCCCCAGTCCAGATCGGATCGAGCCTCGGCTAACCTCCTCACCCAGGCGCCGACCGCGTCGCCGCCGCCTGATGCCTGGACATCGGCGGCCCCGGCCCGATGGACCGCGCCGTCGCCGAGCAGCCACCTCGCGGGACTGCCTCCTCCTTCCTCGTCCTCCTCCCGATTCGCCTCAACAAGCCTCGCAGGCGTACCCCTGCATTAGGGGTGAGGACCCCGACCGCTCGCCTTCCCTTTCCCTTCCTCGTTTGGTCACGCGACCACTTTGCCGCGCGCGCATCCTGTAGGTCCTGCAATGCTCGTTGCCCCAGCTCCATGGTGCCGTCCACGCTCGAACACGCTCTCCACGTGTTCAGGCGCCGTGCATCGCCTCTCCGGCCTTCTGCCGCCCGCACATGGCGAGCCCACCCTTCGTCTCCGTGGCCGCGCTGTGCTCCCGGTTGCTAATGGCGCTTGCATGTCGCCGCTCATTGCGCCGCCTGCGTCGCCGCCTCCTGCTTCTCTCGGCCACCCGCCACGCCTTTGCATGTTGGCTCCTTCGCCTCCCTTTCAGGTACTGCCTCCGGCCGCCCATCCTCTTTGCTCTTTGGCGCCTCGCCATCGCTCTGCTGCAGCTTTCGGCCGCCTTATAATATACGCTCCACCGTGTCGTGGCTCGATGGCCTCCCACTGCTCGCGATTAACCGCCGACCTAAGCGGCCTAACCCCTTTCGTTAATGAACCCCCAACGACCCTTGACAGGGACCCACACCCCATAATTAACCATTTAATAAATTGAAGCTCTTAAATTAACATTAGTGTATGACATGTGGGTCCTGACAATTAAGCGCTTAACTAAAATCTATTAACTTTGAGTCTATGACATATGGGCCCCCGGACATTTGACAGTCATTGGTCGATCATATCTTGTTGGACAGTTGACGAGGCCCCACCAGTCAACCTCTATGTTGTCTCTTGGGTACCTTTAAGTACACCTAGCATTTGCATTTACAATAATTGTTTTAAAATAAATTAGAATAATTTCAGAAAAATGTATAAAACTTTAGAAAATCATAGATAATAAACCATAGCTCGAATGAAAATACTTTGTACATGGAAGTTGCTCGAGCAGCCAGACAAATCACGGATACACTCTCGTTCGTCTCTCGAAACGTCAAACACTGAGAATACTTTCCGGATGTTTCCCCCTTTGCCGATATCACCTACTACCGCATTAGGAACATCCGACCGCGTATCATCTTATGCTTTGATTGCTCTATTATTATGTGTTCCCCCACTGTTACTTCTTCCCGGTGAACACGAGACTGCTGCATGTACCCACGTGATCGACTACATCAACGATGAACCCTTCTTGCGAACGGCAGCAAGATCACGAGATATCGCCTATTCCTTCTCTCTCTGCTTGCATTAGAGTAGTGTAGCATGTTACTGCTTTGGTTAATCCTATTAACATAGCATGTCATTGTTACTGATTGTTACCCTTACGCAATCCTAAATGCTTAGTATAGGATGCTAGTATTCCATTAGTGGCCCTGCATTCTTGTCAAATGCCATGCTATACTAGGATGGTGATCCGGGGAGGTGAACAGGTATATACTTGTATACATTATATGATACATGTGGTGACTAAAGTCTGGTCGGCTCGTAGAGTACCGAAAGTGATCGATGTGGGGCTAAAAGGACAGGTGGCTCCATCCCGGTAGAGGTGGGCCTGGGTTCTGACAGCCCTTGGTATTACAGCTGTGGTGGAAGCGGGGCAGGTTGAGGAACCGCCTAGGTGAGAGGTGGGCCTGCCCTTGTCGGCGTCATGGTTACTTCAAAATATGCACGCTTAATGAGATCTTGGTATTTCATCGAGTCTGGCCCTTTGGCCTATCGCACTAACCAACTACAGGGCGTATGGGCACTTTCGATGTCGTGGTATTAGCGAAGCCTTCTTGACATCAGCATGTTGGCGGTAGCGGTTGGACGCGTAATGCAACGTCCTTTGTAATGGAGGTTGCTAGGTTTCTCACCGACGCCCATGCAACATGCGGTGTGCAATGGGCGATGGGCCCGAACCCCGTGCATAGGATTTAGACGGCGTGTTGACCTTTGTTTGCCTAGGTAGGGCTGCGGCGTGTTGATCTTCACGGGGCGGGCATGACCAATGTGTGTCCGACGGAGGGATCGGCGTGTTGGGTAATGTGGTGCACCCACAGGAGAAGTTTATCTATTAGAATAGCCGTGATAAATCGATAACAGGACGACCGGAGTTGTACCTTGACCTTATGACAACTAGAACCGGATACTTAATAAAACACACCGTCCAAGTGCGGATATAACCGGTGATCACTCTCACAGGCGTGAGGGAGATCACGGGTAGAATATCTATGCAATGCTACTTGGCGAACTTACCAACTACTCTATTCTACATGCTAAAAGATGGAGGCTGCAGGCGTAGTCTTGACGGGACTAGCTATCCCCTTTTATTACGGCATTACGCATGTGCCTCTTCGATCTGTATCCCATTTGTACTACCCCTTATGGCAACTTGTTTAACTTATGTACGTACTCAGATATTGTTGTTTCCGGCGACTCGTCTATGATCGAGCACTTGTATTGAGCCCTCGAGGCCTGGCTTGTATTATGATGCTTGATGACTTATTTTATTTTTAGAGTTGTGTTGTTATATCTTCCGTGGTCCTGATCTTGATGGTACGCGTTTGTGTGTATGATTAGTATGCGATTGAATCGAGAGTCACATCACAATCCACCAGCTGTCACACGATCACGGGCACGAGGTACGCGACATACACCACGCCGAACAAGCGGACCGACCAATGCTCGAGCAGACCCACTTTGGTCCTCAAGCGCCACCACCTCGTCACCACGCCATCCAAGCGGATGGTTCCGACCAGCGGGGAGCATGGCGCGGCCGCTTCTGACACCCGTCGAGAACCGAGAAACACCGCTCTCATCGTCATCACCTATGCCAAACACCACTTTGGAGCCATGGTGTGGGCCGGTGCTCTTGATATTTCCCGACGGTGATCGGATGGATGGTGGAGATCCACCATTGAGCCTGATTGGCCGCCCGAGCTGGAGGATCACAATGAGCTGGCCGCCATGGCGTCCCCAAGCAAGCGACAATGGCCTGCGTTGTCGGCCGTGTGGAAGAGGCCACCCCCGGTGCAATCCCTCCCGACAACTAGCGGGAACCATGCAACCAAGAGCTGAGCGGCGTCTCGATGGCTTCATCCGACCCTAAAGCTTGTTAAGGCCAATGGCGAGCCCGGAGGACGAGCGGAGGGAAAGCGCGGGTCACCATTGGTCGGCCGCGACAACCACCACAAGTCCGATGGGCGCGGCGACCCCAGCGTCGGCGAGCCGTGCCGGCAGGCGGGTACCTACCTTCGAGCAGGTCGACAAGTCCATGGCGCGTCCGCTGCATGCGTTCAAGCGGAGATATGAGAGTATGATGGAAGGCTAAACCAGGCACAATTCTTGAGCATCTACACCATCGATGTTCAAGCTGCGGGAAGAGGCGAAGGTATTCACCAACTACTTCCCTTTGCCGATGCATTTCTTTGGAGAACTCCATTTTGACTTGGGCTGACCTGTGTCATGAGTTCGTTAGGCGCCTTCAGGTGACCATCAAGAACTAGGAAGGCCCAGCGATTTGACTTCTCCCGCAAAAGGAAGGAGAGACTCTGGGGAAGTACATGCGGAGAGTTTAGCAGAGTGGACAGGAAGATTCTGATATCCACTCGACGGCTATGATAGTTGCGTTCAGTCCAACATGCGCAATCATCGGATCCGTTCCAAGATGAACATTCGATTACCCAAGACTATAAAGGAGCTCTATACTTTGGTGGACAAGTTTGCTCGGGTGGAGGAAGGAGGAGGCTCCCGGAGAAGAGGATGGCGTCGGCGTCGACTCGAGAGGATGATGCGAGGCCACGATCGAAGTGAAGAACAAGAGGCACAACAAAGGCACAAAGATAAAGGCGGTAATGACCGTTGAGGATTGGGCACACCTAGGACCGGCAAGAAGGCCAAGACGAAGGCCCGACAAGGAAGTTGCCGCATGCGATTGCGGGAGCTGCGGCTACCGAGAAGGCTGGGAAAGGTGATGGGTCATCTTGCAAGATTCAACGGAATAAGGGCCCACGACCTTGAGGAGTGCCATCAAGTTGAACAACTCGTCAAGAAGCATAATGAAGGAAAACCCACCAGAGGCCGTGAGAAGGATGATTGCAATGGAGAAAGTGATGGAGGGATGAAGAGAACCAGCAAGCAGGAATTCGGAAGGCCGCGACTCCTGTGCATTGTGGGGTGCATATCTGCACTCTTCTCATTGCCGACTTAAGCGGTGGAGTGCGTGAAGTCAATGCCATGGAGCCAGCGATAGATTCTCGGCCCGGCAAGTGGTCATGCACACCATCCTCTCCGACGAGGAGGCACCACGACCGCACCATTGCGGCGGGTGTTATAATTGTTGGTATCACCAATGATCCGCAACCTCAAAGTCACAAATATGTTGGTTGACGAAGGGGCCGGGTTGATCTGATTTCTCCAAAGGTCATCAACAAGCTTCAAATAGCAGAGGAAGAGCTTGAGGTTACTGGCACGTTCTAAGGGATCAACCCCGGCAGGAGTCGTCCTAAGGGGAAGATCACATTGTCAGTGACGTTCAGGGGAGAGTTGAATTACCGGATTGAGAAGGTTGTGTTTGACGTGGTCGATCTCCCACTGCCGTACAACAGAATCCTTGGTCTCCCAGCTCTGGCCAAATTCATGGTGGCATCCAACTATGCCTACAACACCTTGAAGATGCCAGGGCTGATAGGCATCATTTCCATTCCGTCAGACGGGAAGGATGCAATCATTTGCGTGGACAAGATGTACACAGCCCGATCATGTGGCGGGGCATTGAGTTACTATCCCGCCAAGGAAAGCAAGAAAAATAAGAAAGGTAGCAGGATGCAAGGAATCCGAAACTTACCTCTTGGTGAGTTGCGACCATTGATGACTTGCGGAGAGTTCCAATAGCAAGAGATCCAGGCTGTTGCACCCGTTGTGAAAAATGTCGGCGGGGCTAGGCGGCACGATGGTACTTTCACTATCGATTGCCACCCTCGATGACAAATAAGAGCGCCGTTGCCTTCATGCGGTGAATATCGATGTGTTTGCACGGCAACCATCGATATCCCGGTGTTCGAGGAATGTCGAGCACCACCTTCTGTTTGCCCACATGCGACCCATCAGCGGAAGGTCTGAAAGCAAGCCTTGGAAGCGGCGATAGTTCATTGCGAGGAGATCAAGGAACTTGAGGCAGCTGGTTTGGTCGAGAGTACTACACCCAACATGGTTAGAAAATCCCGTGGTGGTATGCAAGGCTAATGGGAAATGGAGGTACGTGCTGATTTCACGGATCAAACAAGGCATGCAAGGACCCATTCCTTGGCGTGCATCGATTAGATTGTGGATTCAACTTTCGGGTGTGATTTTCTCTCTTTTCTGGATGCATACTCTAGATACCATCAAATCTTTATGTCCAAAGAGGATGAGCGAATACCTCGTTCATCACGCCATATTGCACATCTTGCTTGTGCGGATGTCTTTTCGGTTGAAGCGTTGGGTATACTTTTGAAAGAGCGGTCCAGATTGATTTTGAGTTCAGTTTCACATAAACATTCAAGCTTATATGGGCGATATCAAAACCAAGGATAGATCAACCCTCATTCGGGACCTAGAAGAGATGTTTGCTAATGCATAGATCAACGAAGTTGAACCGGAGAAGTGCGTGTTTGGAGTTCCTTCCGGCAAGCTACTTGGTTTCTTTGTGTCCCACCAAGGGATGAGAGCCAACCCAATAATATCAAGGCCATCGAAATCAGGCACCTAAGGCGATTAAGGATGTGGCGTTTGACTAGGTGTGTTGGCGCATAGCAGATTCATCTCCAAGTGCTGCTTGGCGTGCCTTGCGTTCTTCAAAATCTTGAAGAAGGCAGGATCCATGAAGTGGACTCGAGCGAACCTTTGCTGCTTGCAATATTTGAAGACCTACTTGTCCTCGCCGCACTTTGGTGTCTCACAAAGAGCCGTTGCCGCTATACTGCGGCAACCAATCAAATGGTTAGTGCAGCACTAGTAAGCGCAACAGGAAGCGGGAGAAACAGCAACCACGAGCCAGTCCCTACACGGAAGAGAGTGAGCATAGGCGGCAAGGCGGACCACGAATCGGGACGAAGAAGAGCACAACCATGGAGGCAGCCCCAAGGGCGTGGCGGGGAAGAAGGTGGTGTAGTGCCTAGTGTGCCGTCAACTCCACATTGCGAGGACTAGATCACGGTATACTGGCGTGCAAAGGTTGATTTTTGGCCTTGTCATGACATCAAGGAAAGCTGCGCCACTACTTCAAGCCGAGATCCACGGTTGTCACCGTTTTTCCTTTGCAGCGGATACTCCAAAACCTTGAGGCTATCGGCGGGATAGTGGAATGGGCATTGGGTTATCCATTTAGTTTAAAGTTTGAAAGCCGTCAACTATCCGGAGCGCATTGGCGGAGTTTATTGCGGAATGGGCGCCCTCGATGAAGAAGTATTGGAGACATGTTATTCCGGCGAAGCACCCCAAGAATGGATCATGTATTTCGATGGTGCTTTCTCCTACAAGGTGTAGGGGCTGGCGTGCTTGTCGTTGCCCCCAGGGGGAAGACTTGAAGTCGTCGTCGGATGCACTTTCCTCGGGGAAAGGCTACCAACAATACAACCCAGTCTGAAGGGCTCCTTGCCCTCGAGTTGCAATGGAGTTAGGAATCAAGAAGTTGATCATCACGAAGACTCATAGCTCGTGTTGAGACAAGTTAACAAGGATTACAAAAGTCCATTGATGCGAGGCGGACATTGAGGAAGTGAGAAAGTTGGAGGAGCACTTTGACAGATTGCAAACAGAGCACGTACCCCGGGCGGAAAACAGCATTGGTGATCATCTATCGAAGTGCGCTTCTGAAAAAGCTCATTGTGGACAAGGAACTTTTGTTCTCCATCTAACTCAGCCTCGTATCCCTACAGCAATGGCCGGAAGGAGGGAACTGACTCCGGCAAGCCTCTCCCGATAGAGCCTCTCGAGGCTCCGGCGAACCTTGACAGCAACAATTCCCCTTTAGCTGTTGAGCTGCCACCTCCCACCAGACCGCCGGTCCATGGTCGGGGGCGCTCCCACGAGGAGGAGGTGCCGCTGGTCCTCGTTGCGAGCCTTGGGCTCTAGGTAGCTTTGACATAGTCCATTTCCTCAAATCGGAGAATTTCGAAGAGCAAGAAAAAGTGAAAGAAGAGTACGGGAGGGCGGTATATATCGGTTTGTCGATGACCTTCTCTGAAGCATGTGATTGTGAAATTGAGGTGCATTGCGGGAAGAAGGAAAGGAACTTCGGCAGAGTACACAAAGGCATGTGCGGCTCCCACATTTTATCAAGGGCTTTGGTTGGGAAAGCATTCCGGCAAGGATTCTATTGGCCTGACCCTCCAAGATGTGGTCGAGCTAGTCACCGAGATGTAAACCTTCGGTTCCATTCAAGAATACCCATATGCTGACCAAGCTCTTGAGACAATCCCTTTGTCTTGGCCATTTTTGGTCTGGGGCTCGACATCCTCTACCATTTCCCACATGCTCTTGTGGCCCTCGATTCAATCATACACTAATCATACGCAAATGTATGCGATCAAGATCAAGGACTCACAGGGAAGATATCACAACACAACTCTAGACACAAAATAAAATAATACAAGCTTTATATTACAAGCGGGGCCTCGGGGCTCGAATACACAAGAGTCGTGAGCAACAATATCGTCAGACAAAAGAGTTAGACAAGCTTTCCTTAAGAAGGCCAACTAAAAGCATCTCACGATCGAAAAGGCAAGGCCTCCTGCCTGAGAGCCTCCTAACCTCCTGGTCATCAGTTGGTCTCACGTAGTAGTAGGCACGTGGTAACGCTCAGCTCTGAGCTCCGACATCTGGTTGCATCAACGGAAGAAAAAAAATAAAAGGGAAAAGGGGTGGCGGTGTCTGGACTGAGGTACTCACCACGTCGTCCCCCAATCAGTTAGATGGGCGAGGACCCCGGGGCGCATACTCATGGGCCAGTCAGACGAGTGCCGCATACAAGGAAGATTCCACAAGACACGGTGATCAAGACAGGACTCCTCCCCACGGCGTGTTGGCTGGGAGACTCTTGTTATCCTATGCCTCGGTGCATTATATAAACCGGAGGGCAGGCTAGTCGACATATATACAATATACAACAACAATCATACCATAGGATGGCTTCTAGGGTTTAGCCTCTCGATCTAAGTGGTAGATCTACTCTTGTACTACCCATATCATCAATATTAATCAAGCGGCGGGTAGGTTTTTACCTCCATCGAGAGGGCGAACACAGTAAACATTGTGTCCCTTGCCTCCGATTACCATTGATCCTAAGGCCTTTGCTTGGGACCGCCTACGAGATCCGCGGTTTGACACGACATTGGTGCTTTCATTGAGGATTACCACATGTGATGGTGAAAGGATCAATGGCTCATTACAGGTCAAGCTGCGACGTCGGCTTCGTCACCATTCATTGGTCACCTTGGTTGACCGGACTGCGCCCTACCTCCGATCGTCATGTTAGGATGAAGGCCTTCATCAACACCAACTCCGATCTCTATCAAGATCATGGAGGAGTCATCCATGGAGCTCGGGGGCTCAAGCGTCAACATTGCCCTCGGTGACCGTGCTGTTTTCGGACAGCAAACTTGTATCCGCTGCCACCGCCTCCTCGAGTGTAAGCAAGCGATTACTTGATTGGAATTATGCGGAATTAAGTCTACAACAACCCTCACGAAAATTTACGTCGAGGTTAGATGGAGGAATCTCCGGCAATCTCGATATCGAAGACCTGTCAAATCGGACGAGAATCCGAGCGAGTTTAGGCGTGGTGTCCAGCTTATAGCTCGGACTTCCTTGGAAGATCAACCGTTAATCGACTCTGAATCCCTATATCTACTACCCTCAAAATCTCAGCTCGATCCGACTGTCAAACTCCGGAACCTTCCGATTAGTGCATCAATTTTGGGATCTGTTTTCTGCAACGAATCCGACCGAGTTCGTCTTTTTATGAGCAGGATTTCAGACATCCTTTTGAAGGAAGTTTTGTATGGGGTATTGTGTTTTGTTTTGAACACATCCCACTAACCTTACAATCTTTTGAGCATGACCTTCAACATCATGCGGTGTCAAACCAGGTCCGGCAATATTGCTCCGGCTGCCGACACAGGCTGACACGTCATCACTTTGTTGAGCCGCTCAACTGCTTGAATCATCATCTCGGCAAGCCGAACAAGAGTCCGCATCGCGAAGGATAAATCATGACCAACATCACGCCCCACGGATTACACAAGCGAGCACACTTGCGCCGCTGCCTGATCGCCGTCAAGCGGCGCCGACCCGTCGGAACACGCCGGTAGGGCGCCTTTGGTTTTCAAGCTGGTGTCGTCCGTGACCTGCCCGACTCATCTGCTGAAACTAAGGCTTCATCATTAGCTGGACGGGGCTTCATCATCTCTTCATCAACCTACTCCGGACGCTTGGCGTCACTAGCCGACCAACTCAAATCACGTTAATGGGCGAGGGCTTTGCCTCGGCGAGCCAACCTTGCCGACATAACCATGCGTCGTTTTATCACCCATCGAGGCAATGGGTGCGCGGATCGAGTCCCAGTGCAGAGAATCACCTTTCTTCGATTGCTACAACAAATAAACGGTGCTATTAATCCTAGTATTTTTTTCTTGTTTGGATTCATTTTCCCAGCAATTATTATTCGGTTTGTCCATCATATATCATAGGTCTATCAAATGGTGGCGCGTGCAGCGGTTGCATGGTGGTTGGTCAGTTTTAGTACATAGTCCGTGACGCCGCATCGGAACTTCGAACCGACACAGTGAATTCAGGCCTTGCCATGCCTTTACCGCATCTGCGCCCATACTGCACCGACATTGACTTAGCCGAGCCATATTTCTTTATTACTCACTTTGCATAAATTATTTATTATGCAATGATTTTTTATTACTATTATCTCTGGTTTGCATTATTTTTTGTGCACGGAAAATGATCCAGCCGGACTATATCCTTTAGCGTCACCTGGCGGGACGGGGCTTCGTCAACACTTCATTACCCATGCGAGGACTTTGGCATCACTCGCCGTCTGCATTGGCCGTGCTATGTCACCACTTCCACGATGCCGAGCTCTTTGCTCCGCCACCTCGGGACGGCTTGGGGATGGAACCTTGTCCGCATCAAGCTCGGACCTCATCGTCAATACCGAACACATTAACCAGCTAAGTTGCCTTCATGCTCAAAGTTTTAAATTTCTAACGTGTTCGGTTCGACCAAGCATTATACTTTTTTGGAAAAAAGTTGCTTGTAAAATTTTCCTTGTCGAAACTTTGTTACTTTTACACTTGAGCCTTCCGCGCTCATTATACAGGGCTTCTTTAGAGAAGCTTATTAATTGACTTTATGCCCAACACATGTGTCACACTAGCATGTACCTTCTATTCACCATTATATGCATCTATATGACTTAAGTTTTGGCCAAGCTGGGTTTGCTGGCTCACATGCTTACCTCGTTCTCGATTGTTCGGCTAGGTGGTAAAGGAGCACCTCTGCGATTATTCTGCCGGGTCACGGATGTGTACCTCAGTGGGTGAAGCGGCTAGCATTCTTAAGGGAATACTCGGTCGGTGAACTAAAAGATGATTTCTTACCTATTCATTCCTGCCCCGGATGTTTTCTGCTCTTTTTCGCAGTCGGACATGCACTTTGGGGCATGCCTCGAGAAAAAGGAACCTTAGCGGAACTATTCTCCCGGAAGATGTTTCTTACTAACCATGAAATATAACATAACTAGTTGGGCACTTGCGATAAAGCACTAATGACCCTGGCACCGGTCTCACGCATGCCCGGTTTTTATAACACGAGGTATTCGGACACCTCCGGACTCGGTGGCTCGGGTGGGTCAAGCCCCGAGTGAGGCAGGGCCCCTCTCTCCTCTCTACTTCTCCTTTTCTTTTTTTTCTTTTTCTTCAGCATCTTTTGCATTTTCTTTTTAGCCAATAATGACTTGCAAAATTATGCCACTGGCCAAAACAATTTCAAGAATTAAAGTGCACTGCCACAAAAAGGTTGGGAGACTTTTGGAATAGTTGCCAATTTTATAAATTAAAAAGGCATTTAATTTATTGCTTAGGTCACTGATATAAGTAGTTTAGGCCACTTAAACACTTTGCAAAAATGTTCATTCACCACCAATATTAGTTGTGGAAAATTTGGCACATGATGAACATTTTAGTTTTCATGTTTGAGCAATTTGAATTTTTGACTTTAGATTAGATTTGAATTTGAATTGTGATTTGGATCAAGTGAAGATTAGCAATAGTAACATGATGACATGGTACCATTAACAGGGGATTACTGTAGCATGACACTGGGGGTGTTACAGCTACTGGGGGCTTTGAATTCTTGTTCGTTGCAATCGACAATTTACAAAGTGGCCGAAAGTAGAAGCCGTGAGAAAGGTGACTACTCAGTCAGCTATCAAGTTCTTGAAAGGATTGGTGTGCCGCTTCGGTGTCCCTGCCCGGATCATTACTGACAACGGCACCTAATTCACGAGCCACACCTTCATGCAATATGTTCATGCCCTCGGAAGCAAGATCTCATTTGCCTCTGTTGCACATCCCAGGAGCAATGGCACGCTGGGAGGGCGAACGCTAAAGTGTTGCGAGGACTTAAGACAAGAACATTTGATCAGCCGCATAAGTGTGCAGGCGATGGATCGGTGAGCTACCGGTGGTTCTTTGGTCCCTCAGAATGACACCAAATCGAGCTACCGGGCAGACTCCCTTCTCCCTAGTCTATGGGGCAGAAGCATTTATCCCCACGGAACTCATTTATGGGTCACCTCGAGTGCTTGCCTACGATGAAGTACCACAGGAACAACACCAGCGTGACAATGTTGTGCTACTCGAGGAGAACCGTCTCCGGGCTGCTACGCGTGCTGCAAGCCCTGCGTTACTATCACAGCCGCAGGGTTAACGCCTGGTGTTTTGAGGAAGGAGACCTTTTCCTTAGGCGCGTTCAGTCCGCCAAGGGTACAAACAAGTTGACGCCAAAGTGGGAAGGCCCTTACTGGGTAGTACGAGTCACTAGACCTGGTGCAGTCCGTCTGGAGACCGGAGATGGCATCAGGTGCAAAACTCATGGAATATTGAGCATCTCCACATGTTCTACCCGTAAGTGCGGCTGTCGGGCCCTGCCCGGCAGCCACCCTTTTCTATAGGCTTTGTCGCAGTTGCATGTAACCCCTTGTACAAAGCCAGGCGCAGACCCTGAGAACCAGAAAATTAAATGAAGCGCTGAGGGGGCCCCCGACAAATTGCATGCATGCATAAGCATACCAGGAGCATAGCATGTTCTTATAGAATAAGATCACATATGGCATCATTTTCATCTGCATAAAACTGCAGGCTCCAGCGGTGGACTTAGTCCCAAGAAGTAGAAAAGAAGCCCACGTTGCGATCCCCGGCAAACCAAACAGATAAGTTCTCTCTCTTATCCATGCACGTTCTGTAAGTAGAGACTTGTGCATGAGAAAACCTCGCCACCTTCAAAACTTAGGTGCCCCCATCCCTTAACTAGAACGTTGCTTAGGGAAGGATGGTTGCAGTGGCCTTTGGCGAGAAGGTTGGCGAGGGGCTGGTCCCTCTTTATGGTTTATGCCCGGCAGGCCTAGCTCCGTGACAGCAAACTAGGGGTACCGGCAAGATAGCCTACCGGCGAAAACTTGTCTACTTAAACGTATAGATGCATCCCACCTCTACATGGACGCATTGCATGCACATGTACCTGACAAGGTTTATCTTTTTCATTAAACATGCTGATCAAACAAGTACAAATCTTACATAACACAAACATGGATAAAAGAGATTACATAATTTGAACTTAAGTTTGGCAAGTGCCTACATATTTCAGATTAAAAAAAATAAGATGCCCATGATGCCTTAACTCTATTCTCCGCTTCTTCGAAACTACAGGGGGAGATGAAGAAGACAGAGGGAAGGCCTGGCTGGGATTCAACGCCTCCCCAGGATCAAGATGGTGCCGCCCCGGGCTAGGAGTAAGAAACCGGAGGGCAGTTGAGGATGGTGGCGCTGCCGGAAGCCCAGGCGGAGACGATGGTGCCACCGGCGAGCACGCCTCATCGGAACGGTCGTCCCCGCTCTTGATGTGTCATGGGTTGCCGCCACCTTCCTCACTACCTTTGCTCGAAGCCCCCACCACGGCCGCCAGGATGGATAACTGGCGACCCGAGCAGATCCACAGAGAGCATGGTCATCTCCAACAACCCGAAGATAGGAAGTTGCAGTATTTTAAAGAAGCATGCATATGACAAGGAGCCCGTCCGTGTGCCGGACGGACAGTACCCCGAGAAGAGCGAATAGGCCACGATCGACTACCACGCCCGGCGTCCATTTTAGGCCATGACATGGTGTCATTTGCGTCTTCCTTCACTAAGATTGAAGCCACGGGAGGCACGGGGACGATCACACCGGAGCCGCCACCTCCTGTGCTACCACTGTGCCGCCCGCACACCCCAAGTGAGCTTGCACAGAGCCAAGAGGGGGATCCTACCCCAGCCGAAGCATGACCACATCCTTCTCCTACTCTCCAAGAGACGGCACAAGCATTCGTCATCACCAACCTCAAGCTAGGACCTGGGGCTTGGCCCCGGGCTCTCCCTTTTAACATAACTAGAAGAAAGCAGAGGATGGAGGAGGAGAGGAGTATGGATGAATGCTCCCTCTCCTCTCCCCACCCCTCCTCTTATAGGCGGGCTGGGGCTGGGGGCCGATCCCCCGTCGGGTAACCGCCATCCTCCTACACCAATTCGAGAAGACCGGGGCCCGCCCTGATGCTCTCCCGCACCAGCCACCTCCGTTACCTACCCCACTCAAGGCATGCGGCATACGTGGCTAAGGATAAGGGCATGGTGGGAAGAGTGAATTGGCAGTTCTCGCCCGAGTGTTAAAGTCATTCACGGGCCATTACAAAGATGGCCCTACTGCAATTGGTGTTACACGACGCGCGGGAGAAACGGAAACTAACCTGGGCTTAGGTTAATGAAGAAGCAAGGAAGATCTCAAAGGGTGAGCAACCGATACCCTCCTTCCTGTGCACTGGTTAGGGCCTGCCCCGACGAATCCCGGCAGCCCGTTCGGGCCAGGCCCGGGGGCTCCTATCGGTGCAACAAACCCTCGGTCTGTTGCCCAGACTGTGCACAGGCCTAAGATCAACATTACAACACCCAAGACCAAGATAAAGCCAGAGAGATTAGCTTATTAGGGAATCGAGAGGGCGGATCAAGAAGTTCAAGTCAAGACAAAGGAAGCAAGATATCACTAAGTGAAAAACCTCCCTTGCGGGGTTGGCGAGTCTAGCTAGGATGAGGTCGCCCCAAAGACAAAACTCCAGGCCACCCCAGCAGGCTTGCCGGGCTCAGCAAGGGCGAACTACCCCTCCAAGGCTTCACCGCTCCACCTCACAGCGACGCAAGTCACCAATCGGTGTGGTGTCAAGCCCCGAGGTGACTAAGTGGCTATTTCTTGCCACATGGTAGCCATTTCCTATAGGAACCACCTCCAAATGACACTCTTCCAGAGATGTGTCAAATATGCACGTGTGAAGCTAGCAAAGTGGCCCGGCAATGCTTGCCGGGCACACTATGATGTGACACTAAGCGGCGCATTTAATGCGCTCTTTCCACCTGTAGAGTTAGGTATGATAGCACTATTTGCTATCTAATCACTGCGTAATGACTGGTTTGCCAGTATGGTGACCCCTTGATCTTTAAAAGGAGGCCCATAGCAACCGTAGAAAGGATTTGGCCCTCGCATACTCATACGTGCATAGCCGCTCCCGCCCCGAGGCAACCTTGTCGGACAAGAGCACTATGTTTTCCAGCATAATCCACCAAAGCAGGAGTAGGGTTTTACGCCTCATGGCGGCCCGAACTTGGGTAAAATTGCCTGTGTGATCTCTGTCGTGCTGTGTTATGCTTCTGCGCCGAACCACAAAGGGGCTCATGGCCCCATAGGTGGCTGTGGTTTTCCCACGAAAGGGGGCCGCATGGCAGCGACTCAAAAGAATAAATAAAAAGGGGGCATTTACTTGCGCCTGGTGGGATTCGAACCCAGGATCTCCTGGTTGGAGGCACATCACGGCTACCAGTCGGGCTACGCAAGGCTTCGTGTGCATATGAGGGTTCAGTCCCTTTTGAACAAGCTTTAAGGCGGACTGGGTTTCTTCACTTCTATGATAGAGAAGAATTAGACGGCCCCAGCGAGCATGAAGGGCACTGCGGGGCTTAGAGGCAGCGGCGGGCATGCGGGATTTGGAGGTGATGCATGTGCAGCTACAAGGGGATGCAGTGGCGCTCGAGCTCGGGCATTTGCTCGGCTCGGGGCCATGGCGAGGCATGGTGAGCAGGAAAGCAGGACATCGGGACACGAATTAGGCAGGGCCCTTGTGTGTGAAGATGCATGTGGGTGCGACGCGCACGCAGGGAGACACACAATAGGTTCCGAAGCGGGGAACACACGGGCATGCTACAACAGGTACAACAGCTACACCACAACAACAAGAAAAAATGCAGACTTTGCCGGAGCACTAAGAACATGATAAAGGCACGACCCTAGCAACTCCTATGGGGATCGTTTGGTGACAAGAAAGAGTAGGGAGTGAGTTGGGTAAACCAAGTATACCCATGAAAATAATATATGACTAGGGACGCAGTAGATCGATGGTGAGGAGACGAAGAACTCCAGTGGACTTGCTGTCCATGAAGAAGAGGAAGAAGATGGGTCGAGGAGGTCGATCCAGGGGACGTGGCGTCACGTTCTTATGGTAGGAGACGTATAGGTACTCGGCGGACCCTCCCACGGCGGCAGGAGAGGTCGGACATGGTCAGAGAGGCTACCCCGAGCTTGAGCTCGAGCTCTACCGGGGCATGGCGACAGGGCGACAGCGAGCGTGTGTGCCCATTATCTGAACAGGCGGCAGCGACAAAGGTAGACAGGCGAATGGCGAGGCTATGGTTAGGGTAGCGTGGAGGACATGTTTTTTTAGGTTAGGGAGGCTCATCTGGCCGTCAAATCACACAGAGCGTCGATGTGGCTTGCTCGGATGCACGCCGTACAGGAGGTTGATGACACCTCTGCACGCGTGGGCTAGCTGGGCTGTTGCTACTACGGTTGGGCTGCAGGTGAGTGGCTTCAGCCTGGGCTATCTAGGGCAAGGGAGACCCAGGTGGCTGCGCGGGGAAGGTCCTTTTCCTTTTTATCTTACTCTATCTATTAAATAAATGGCCAACAAAAGGGAAAAGGCTAGGGATATTGCGAATGAATTGGAAAGATGTAATAATATGTCCGGACTCCTGGAATTATGCAACATTTTATAAAATTGCTTTGGATATTTTTAGAGGTAGAAAAATGAATCAAGTTTGAATTAACTTCAAACTTGAGCCCATTTTGAACCCAACCTAAACAACTCCAAAAAGGATGAAAGTTGACAGAGATATATAAGGCATGGTGCATGATTTATTGCCAAACATCAAACATTAATGGAGAAGGTAAATATGGCACTTGCATCAAAGAAGGAATAAGAAGGATTGGGGAGGTGATGATGCATGGGTCAGATGCATAGGCAAGCAACAGTACAACATAGTGCAAGCACAACAAGATGAATACCACAATGTACATGATGAGCATGATGAATTCAAAATGACAAGTGGCGGAAATGCAACATAGCAATTATGAGCATGTCAATGTAATAAGTAAACCAACAAAGCAACACAAGATGAAGCCATAAAAGATGGAACCCACATGGAATTAAATGAATATCAAAGTAGATATATTGCCAAATTGGGAAGTGTTACATATGGGGTGTTACCTGTTCTTAGGAATTCTTGTACATCCACTTGGCCAGAAAAACCAAGACAATCAAAACAACAAATGGATGTCCTCGAATGGAGAAAAATATGGATACCAACATGCTTACACAATAAAATAGCAAATGAAATATGTGTCAGCATGTTTCGGATCTCGGGTTCCGGCAAAACCCTTAAGGTTCGAACTCTGGGGTGCGGGCGAAGATCTCTCCCTCACAGATCATGCCCTCACACGCCAGTAATCTCTAGGCTAGCTCGATTTAACTCGCAACACGAGGGACACAAGATTTATATCGTTCTGGCCACTGCTAGGTGTAATACCCTACCCAAAGGTGGTTCGGTGGATTGCCTCCCGGCTAGGGATGAACAGTACAAGGGGTAGAACAGCCTCCTGAGGAGAGGTGTTTTTGTGCTTGGTGAACTTGAGGGTGTCCGGATTCCATCCCTCCTACTGTGGTGGCTAGTCCTATTTATAGGGGGCCTGGTCCTCTTCCCAAATATTGAGCGGGATGGGATCCCACAACGGCCAATTTGAAAGGGGACAGCTAGTACAGCTTATCCTGACAAAAGTAGTCTTCGCCTGCCAAAGGCTCTGGTGGTGACGCCGCCTTGCGCTCCACGGTGACCTCCGTCTTGTCGTCCTGCTGGTCTTGGTCTCGTTGCACCGATAGGGAAACCTTTGTTTGACGCCTCGGTACTCCTCGCCTGCGCTTGCCTCCTTAGCACCAAAGGGGAAACATGGACACTTTGCACGCTAGCGCCCGCCTGGCACCCTCCTGGCCTTGGTCGTCATGGCTCACGTCACGAGAACCTCGCGAGGTTTGCCTTGCCTTGATCTCTCCGCCCCTCACGAGCCAGCATGGTGAGGCCGCTCCCGAGGAGGTCTTGCGTAATCCGCCTCGCGAGGCTTGGCCCCTCGCGAGGGTCTTGGAAGCTTGTTGGTGAAGATGGGCCATACGGGCCCGTTTGTAGAGCCACGCCGTGGGCCGCAGGCAGGCAAGTCTGGGGACCCCCATTCCCAGAACGCCGACAGTAGCCCTAGGGCCCAAGGTGCGCTCGGACTTGGCTTCAAGGCGAAGCCAAAGGGTAAGTGCGGAGCGCCGTGGTCCCCCACAGCCTGCGGCCTTGGTCGTTGCGTGGCGGTGATTGGACGTGGGCGTCTCCGCTTCCCCATGCTGCCTTGATACCCGCCTGGCTATGCGGCCACCGCAGTCTACACGGTTTCCTTCCCCTTGTTGCGGCGCACTCCCTGTCAGGACCCCGATTCCAAGTCACATCGATCTAGCCGGTAACATATCATATCACTTTGCGGCCTCACGCACGGTATTCCCACGGGTGTCGCCTTACCATGGCCCGGGACTGTTGAGGATACAAACTGCGGAGTGTGAACCGCCTCGGAAGGGCCGGTTTACCCTCGTGCGTGATCCCGGCCCATATGGAGGCCTGGAGCCCAGAAGAGAATTAAGATCCATATATGTAAACCGCCCTAATATCAGAATTTGTATTGTAAGACAAGAAAGGAGAGACCAAACCGACTCTCAGACGAGCCGGATTGGAATTCAGAAGCCGCCGGGCGTTAACCCGTATATAAGGGGACGACCCACGGCGAAGTTAGGGACAGAGATTCGAGGCTAAGGCAAAGCTATTGCTCCTAGTCGCCAATCATATCAATCAATCACAATCGACGAGGTTTTACCTTCATCAAGGGGCCAACCAGATAATTCCCGTGTCTTGTGTCCGCATTAACCCTCTAGGTAACCCGCACGATGGCCCCGCGACTAAGTCCTTTCATGAGGACATCTGCCGTGACAAGTCCACGACAGTTGGCGCCACCGTGGGGCTATCGACGATGGTTTGATGATCTTAGAGGGCAAGTTCGGCGACTCAAGGTTATGCAAAGGCCGGATGACTAAGAGTCGCCGCGGCAAACTCTACATCGACGATGCGGATCGGGGCCCCGAGGCCAGCTCGGTGGAGTATGGATACCGGTCCCTTTGGCGCATACACGTGTTCATCGGCAAGATCGGCGAAGTCGGGCCGCTGACATCCGCACCGCCTCGCCGAGACGGCTCAGCGGGCGAAGAAGAGTCCTGCCTCGACCAAACCGGGCGGTCAAGCATGTTTTCGTGGGAGTCGCCCACGGAGGTTACGAAGGCGGATCAAGATTCGGCGACGAAACCGCTGCTTACTCGGGCGACGAGTCATCGGCCGAGAAACCGAAGTCTTTATACCAGCCGCAGGATGGCCGATCGGGCTGTTCCGACGGTGAGAGCATTCCGACCCCTTCGCCTACCCAACCGGTCGGGTCTTCATGGCTGGCACGCAGAGGCGCTTCACTCTTCGCCAGGGCGCTTCTGGTCGCCGGTTCAACAATGTGATGGCAGCCGAGAAGGAGGCCTGCGCGCCCGCCGCTCAAGTTTTGTTAGAGCTGACGCAAGCGTTAGCTGTGCTCTCGGCGGAGGCTAACTGCCGGATCAGGACCTTCACAACGCCGGAGATTGCAAAGGTGAGAGGACAGATCACCAATGCTAAAGCGGACTTGGCAGCTGCGACGAAAGGATGGCGGCGAACGGGCCGCTGGATGCGCAGAGCTTATAGGCTCAGCCGACCAGAGCGCCATGTGAAGTCATGAAAAGGAAGCACAGTCCCGCTTACCTTCCGCTTTTGAGGAAGGGAGCTTTTCAATACCCCTGGCAGGGACCAGAATCCACCGCCATTGGTAAACCGCCGAAGCACTGGACGGCCGCACCGTTCAGCCCCGGATGATAGATCTACCCCGCCATCATACCGGGCGCACCCTGCATCGCGCAGACACCTCCGGTCATTACTCCAACCCGATGGATAACCTCGTAGCGCTGCGGCACGGTTAGAGGCAATCCCAATTGAAGGCGATTCACCACAGCAGTGGAGACACGCCGGTCAAGGAGCTCCTCAGACGGCCTTGGCTCAAGAAGAAGCGCATCACACAATCGAGAGGATCCATTCCACCCCCGCCCGAGTCGGAGCTGCGATGAGACGTCGATGAACCGCCAGACGAGCAATGCGCAGCGTGGACCGCCTCAAGGCAACAATCCGCAGCGGCTTTGAGGATGCTCAAGTGGTAGTGGACCGCGCCAGGCACGAGGAGGCCGGATTAGCAGACAAGCGGAGGATCATCCGCCCGCACCGTTCGACCAACCATCTTCGAACCGGGGTCACGCTCGCTCTTTGGGGTGCCTTGCCTCGCCCTCGCGACGCAACGCGGCGCTGCTCAAGGATTTCAAGGGCCGCAAGGTGCCCAACTATACCGCCGACTTGGCTCCAGAGGCATGGATAGAAAGCTACGAGATGGCCATGGAGATGCTAGATGTGGATGAAGCAAGATGTGCAAAGTACTTCACAATGATGTTGGAAGGTACCGCCCGACCTGGTTGAAAAACTTGCCGCCCGACTCTATCACTCGTGGACGCAGCTTGAGAACCCGTTCATCCAAAATTTCAAGGACACCTGTAAACAGCCCATGTCGGTGGTGGATCTCGGCGATTTGCGCCCAAAGCGGACGGAGAGTCTACAACCCATTGTGCGCCGTGTCTCGAAGTTTTACATTCTTCGACCGATCAACCCCGGTTCCGCGATCATGACCTTGGAAGCCAATTGCCGGTTCGAGCCGCTGAAGCTGAAGATGGGTCGATGAAGCGTTTTGTCATGATATGGGCACTCTAATGGGCGTTTTGGTAAAATACGCTGATTCTCGAGTAGTACCAAGGATCCCGAATCGGAGAATGATGAAGGGAAGGAAAACAGAACGGCAATTCCAGGAGCCAGAAGATCGGCCGGCAGCAATGGAGGGCACAAGCGTAAAGTTTAACGGCAACATGGGCTTTGTGGCTAACACCAACACGCAGGACAAGGGTCAGCGGCGCTGGTAGGCAATCAAACCGGAGTGGTCACAATCCGGATCGATTGAACTCAGATAAATCAGCCTTGTCCAAAGCACGGGACGAAGGAGGCACCGCGAACCACCTTTGGAAAGATGTTATATTATGCAGGAGTTTAAGAACTCCAACTCTTTCCGTATGATCAAGGGTCCGGGCGGCGGTTCAGTGGTCCGCCCGGTTACGGTGGAGGAAATTCGCCCAGTGGTTCGGGCGGTAATCCGGCGGCAAGGCAATCGTAATAATGAAGGTAATCAGAGCGCCGTAACTAAGGGGCTACAATCAACAACAGCAGCAATCGGGTTATCGAGCAATCCAAAGCAATTGAATGGCGGACAAGTACCACGCCTTTACCACCAGCTTAGACCGACGAGACAGAAACTTCGAGGCGGGCGGTCGTTGTTGTTGAACTGCTGCGCCAGACACTGCTACTGGTCCGAGCAGCCGATTGTGTGGAGCAGAGAGGACCATCCTCCCGTGTTTACAATCCGGCCGGCCAGAAGGAGACTTGGTGCTGCGGCTCATTCAAGATCGTAAAGATATGCACAAGCTATCCCCACCTTGGGAAGGGCCTTTGTGGTCAGCAAGAATCTATACAACGGTTCCTACTATCCGATCGATGTTCGAGAGCAAAAGGATTCACGACGCCGAGGAAGAGACCAACAGTGCCGTGGAACATTGCTCATCTTCGCCTTACTATACTCGAGCCATTGGCTCCGCTTATGTACATATTAAGACAATGTATATATTTTGAATAAAAGCAATAAACCGGATCCTCGCTAAAGCGGGTATCTGCTCGCATAAACTTCCGGTTTGGGTACATGGAGATATCGTCGTGAAGCGCCTCCGTTCAACCCTTAGCCTTGTTTTCGTAAACTTTTGTCATTTGGGGCTTGGTCGATCCGAACCAATGCAATGCCTCTTGGCAAGCGAAAGCCACCAGATCATTTGGGGACATGGTCATGTCTCAACCACCACGCCTTTGGTCGGCCTAGGCCATAGAATCACTTGGGGTTTTGGTCGAACCCAACCATTGCAATGCCACTTGATCGGCATCATGCCACGAGTTCAGTTGGGGACCTGGCTGACTTGAACCATCGCTACGCCAGATAGGGGCTTGGTCCCGTCCACCATGGTAACACCATCGATCCGGTTCAAGACAGCCTTTTCTTGCAAAACGATTCTTTCGTTGATTTTGCTTTTATGTGGTTTTGATACCAATCATTTGGCTTTTGTCGGCCTTCTTAAACCGACACATTTTTTAAACCGGATTTATGTTATCGGTACGTTTTTTACGCTGGCGATTTTGTTCCGGTTTGATTGTACTGTTAAACATCCCATTGTGGAGTAACAGGGGGCTTATCATGCCCGGCACGATTTACACGGTAAATCGGTCTTATACACACAGAGATTACTCTCCTTTGACGGTGATGGTTTATAAGACCTCCGCTTCAGGATTGGCTAAGCCAACTATGTGCCTGATGCTGGCAGGTATGTTTGTATCACATAGTTTTGATCATGTGCCTCGGTATTTTCTCATATAAATATTGATCAGCCTGGCTAGAGGTGTAAACCGCCACGGCGGTTTAAGAACTTGTGATTGCAGGCAAAATATGTTGCAGGATTTACTACAAAAGCCAACGGATCCAAAGAAGGCCATACAAAAGTTTACAGACCGAGGTTGTACCGCATTGTTCAATAAAAGACACTTGCTATCCTATTACAAGGCCTTTCATGCCCGGCGCTTCACGAGGAGTTGTGCCTTGAAGCTTTGGATATCACCCGCTTGACGGATTACGATGCTTCACCGGGTTGACGCGAAGTAGAGGGGACGGCGCTCGCGCCGGTTCAGCTTCTTCCTCTTCCTCACCCAAAGCCCGAAGTCATTGGTAGACCAACAATCCGGTTAAGGCCTCGAAGACAGCTTCTTCACTTATCGCTCAGCCGGATCAACGCCGTGGGCGTAAGTGTGCTTACGGATTGAGGGATCAGGCTCGCACTTCCGGATGACAAACCCACCCGCTTGTTGTTGGCATCATAAAAAGATCGGTGAACCTCCAGATTGGCTTCAGCCGCCGCTTGACTCGCCAACGGACGATTTCCTTTGTAATCCGCTTGTGGTGTCGTTATCAAAGGCTTCACCGTTCTCTTGAGCGCTGGGAAAACCTTTAGCTATGTCACCGGATCAAGGTCCGCTATCCATGCCTTGGCACGCGCCGAGCCGAGAAGGTGCCAGCCGGCTGCGGATCGCTTTATCTCTTCGTTGCCCCGAATCATCGACAACCGTCCAGCGCCTCTCGATCAGGACGGCGCCGTGTTGTCATATGAGGTGGCGATATGACTACTGGGCGCCGTGTATAGCTGCTCGATCGAGTGTACGAAGCCTTGAGCTTTTTCCGCACGCCGGAGCCTGTGATGAGCAATACGCTTGTTCGCACTGTGTTTAGACAGCTCAAGTTAAACCGAGGACGATTAACACAGTGCATAGTCAAGATAAATTTGCTTACCAAAGATGGCAGAGGTCATGGCATGCACTTGGCGCTTAAGTCCGGTCGCTCTTCCACACCGGTTTAAGGGCCGCCTTCCTCCGCCCGCTTTACTAATCCGCCTTCTCAAGATCCCAATTGACCTGCTCGGATTTGTACCACTCCTTCAACTGTTCCATGGTGGTCGTGGCAGTTTTCAGCTCATCCTTGGCTTTGGTGGCTTCATATTTGGATTTCAGATTGGTTCGGAGGTCCTTTAGTTGCACAGCCTGCTGGTGTATTTCACTGATGACAAAGGAAGCAGGTTAGTGGTTTCATTATGCAAGTCCCAAGCTTAATACAAGTATTCAACTTGGCACTTGGGGCTAATGGCTAGTTGATCTCAATTTTGCTATGAAGAGAAAACACTTAAGTCCCGGTTTAACTTTGCAAAGTTAAACCGACCCTTGGGGGCTACTATGCAGCTACGATATAAGAGAGGTCAGTTTATTACCTCATAGCGTCCTTCATGCGGTTTACTAGACCAGCTTCAAAGTCGCGGCTTGTGTAAAGCCGGTTCGTAAAGCCGAATGAAGCTCTTGGGTAGAAATGGTCGAAGTCGACATATCAGTCTTCCCATGTCCTTGCTCATAATAGTGGAACCGCTTTGATGCTGTGCTTTGTTAAAGTGACTGGTTGGCCAGAGCAGTAGCCGTGACTGCCACAATAACATCGCTGCTTTCAGCGGTCTTGTTTGGGCTTGCCATCGCTTTTGCTTTGGCTCGGCGGTTCATCAATCACGACCCGGCCAGCGGACGGATTTGATGGAGCAGGTTGGGAAGTTTCCACTTGGGCCTCCGGTTCAACTTCCGCGGATCAAGACTGCCGCCTTTGTACAGCTTCGCCGTAGCTTTCTTGGCAGCTTCAGGATTTTCGTGTTTGTTCGGGATGTTTTCCGGATCAACGCCTGGTAGGATCAAGAGTTTTTGCCTTCTTGCTCAAGCGAGCCTTGGTGCTGCAATAGTCGAGTCGGATCAAGACAAATTCACCAGGTGATGGTGAGTCGAATTGGCAAACAAGAATTACGCACTCGCGGCGATGTTCACGGAGGCGTTGTGTGGTGGATGAACCGCCGACGAGTTGGAAGAGGCCCGATAATTCGGATCGACGGATTGAGAGGACATCGGAAGAAACCTTTAAGGGATAACGCCGGAGAGCAAGTCACCGCCGACGCTCCGGATAGGTGTAAACCGTAAACCGCTGAAGTAACTCATGGCCACTATGCCGGGTTGTACGACGCCGTCACTGTTGTGTCTTCAAGTTAAGATTTGGATTCAAGTAAGCATGTGAATGGTATTTTTCACTTTCGGACGGGCGCGACGAATTCTCTTAACCGCGCAAGATCGGATTCGAAGAAAGTAAGATTACCTCAACAGGTCGGCGTGGCTGGCTTCCGTGATCATCCCGGAAGAAAATTGTCAAGAAAAGATTGTAAAGGACAAAGCATGTGCAGGAAGAAGCACAAAGCGGCAAGCCGGTTCACCTCGGCGTCCGATTCTTCGTCCTCCGCCGGATTAGAGGACTCGCAGTCTTCTTCTTGCCCGCTTTCTTAGTGGCCTTTGACTTACACGAGGTGCCCGAACCGGTTTGGTTCGCTTCGTATGAGCTGTCGGCCCGAGAAGGGATAAAGGATTAACGGCATCGACGAGTATTAAGAGCTTGAAAGACAGAGAATAGAACTTATCGCCGGCGGTTTGTTGGTGGCATGAATGGAGCCAATCCGTGAGGCTGCAGACGGAGATTGGTTCATCAAGCATCTTCTTGACGATTTCGTGACCTCTGCTCGCTTATAGGCAGCTCGTGACGCCTTTGAGGATCTTTGAGGCTGCCGTGTACTGCATCAATCCGGCCGGGCGGCTTAGTGGCAAACGCCCCAAGAGACCCAGCAACGCATAAGATCTACGCCGTTGCCATTGGCCATTAGAGCCCGGAGCTTGATTATTTGCGGTGCGGTTTTTCCGCTCATGGCGGTTAAGCGGGAAGGCAGCGGATGCAAAGTTGTTGAGCCGGTGAGAACGGTAACCCGCAAGGGTTTTCATCAGCAGGGCAGTGTTCCGCAGAGAACCAGGTTTGGTTCCATTCCTTTGATGGCTGTGGTGCTTGGCGGTGGAAAATCGACTTCTTTCCTCTTCTCGATCGACACGCCGCCCAGCTGTTCGGACCGCCGAAAACTCGCGCGGCGGTTCAAATGGAAAAATCCCGAACAACTCCACGATGGTTCTTCTTGAAGATAGACTTCGCAGAAGACTTGAAAGTTGCATATATTCGACATCGAATTTGGGCCGATGTCCCGAGGATGAAGCTGCAGATCGGCAAGGACATCCCGGAAAATTTTGAACCAAAGCGGACCAACCCCGGTCTAAGTGATGCATGAACACGACATTTCCCGCCATGCTCGAGGAAACTCGCTTCCGAACACGCCAAAGGAGGACACTTTTGGAGCCAAACCGCGGTGGTGACATACCGCTGAGCTGCGCCTCGGTGACTCGACCGACCCAGCTTGCAAGCGTAAAATTGAGGAGCCATTCCGAAGATTAAAGCTGCGAAGAAAGGAAGAAAACGGTTCATCGTTAAACAGGTCAGCGTTATAAATATTGTTAAACCGCAGTTCGCAAGCCGGCTTCCCGGTCCGGTTCAACCAAGGACTAATGGAGGGTCGGCCTGAAAAAGTTGCTAAGTATAGACGGAAACAGGTTTCCCATACAAAGGAAATAATCTAGATCTACCAGGTTCAAGAAAGAAAATTTTCGCGACCTATATGCACCTCCTACAAAGATAGAAAGGTTCGTATGTTAAAGAGCAAGATCTGAACAAAAGGAAGGTGCTCGAATCGGTAATGGCTAAAGCGGCCGCTGCACATGAGGGCGGTGCGGCCGAGCCATACGCCATGGTGGAGCTGATATGAAGGGTCGGCATGAATATTTATGAGCTATGCGATGAGCCGAAGTTTCTAAATAAGATCTAGGGTTCAAGATGACCTTACTCGATTTAACGGAACCGCGGAGGAGCGCTGAACTCGTCAGTCCGGTTGATGCAGCCACCGCGGGAGCGCTGGTCAAGGTCAAGACGGCGGCAGGAGCTTCAAGTTCGGCGGTCGCGAGGAAGAAGAAGAGAGGAAGGAGAAGGAGAGAATGACCCGACCGTCTATTTATAAGGGACCGGAGTAATCAATGGGCGCGAGGATTGAGGAGCCAAAAGCGGCGGAAGGTGCAGCGGCCGCCCGATTTCGGATAGCTTTAATGAGGAGAATCGTACTGTTTAGATTTTTGTTCAAAATGATGTCAGGGGACCCTGACACGAAGATCAGAGGATGACGTCACGGCGGTTCAAGCAGCTGGCGGTTTACAAGGGAGATCAAGAGTTGCCTGAAGACGGAGAAGATTAACCTGAACCGGTTCAAGTCAATCTGGGGCCTAATGTTGAGGATACAAACTGCGGAGTGTGAACCGCCTCGGAAGGGCCGGTTTACCCTCGTGCGTGATCCCGGCCCATATGGAGGCCTGGAGCCCAGAAGAGAATTAAGATCCATATATGTAAACCGCCCTAATATCAGAATTTGTATTGTAAGACAAGAAAGGAGAGACCAAACCGACTCAGACGAGCCGGATTGAATTTCAGAAGTCGGCCGCAAGCGTTAACCCGTATATAAGGGGACGACCCGGGCGGCGAAGTTAGGGACAGGAGATTCGAGGCTAAGGCAAAGCTATTGCTCCCTAGTCGCCAATCATATCAATCAATCACAATCGGACGTAGGTTTTACCTTCATCAAGGGCCGAACCAAAGATAATTCCGTGTCTTGTGTCCGCATTAACCCCTCTAGGTAACCCGCACGATGGCCCCGCGACTAAGTCCTTTCATGAGGACATCTGCCGTGACAAGTCCACGACAGGACCGCTTATGCTTTTGGCTCACGATATGATAGTGTCGCTAGCATCCATATGACAAAGAACCCGGCCGACATGGCTAGTCGTGAACCCAAAGCGCACTAACCCATGGGGACAGCATACATGAATCACATCGAGCATGTCGCTCATCAACGATGAATTCGGGCTGTAGCACGGGCTAACAGACTCGTATCCCGGCTGTAGCAGGCTAGGCAGGACTCAATATCACCGCGTGACATTTCTCGGGATGTATATAGGAACGAAGTGAGACACATGCCGACCGATCAAGTGTCCAAGCAAAGAGTGTTGGGCTAGCAGGACTCCGTGAACCGGCAGTAGCGGACTACTATCGCCAGAAGCACTAGACTACATTTCCCATATGAGAGGCTGCCAAGGATAAACAACTAGATTGTCGGATCCCACACATACCAAGCATTTCAAACATACACACAATATGCTCAATATGTGTAAATACAACATGGCATCACAACATAACTCTACGACTCAAATATTTATTCATTAGGCCCGAGGAGCGAGATATTACAAACATGGGTCTCATGACCCAACACTCAGAGCATACAAGTCAAAGCACAAGCGAAGCTTAACATGTCCGAGTACGTACATCTACAAATGAAAAAGGCTGAGAAGCCCGACTATCTACCAGATCTCCGCCGAGGGCACAAGATCGTAGCTGAGGTAACAAGCTAAACGTCAAGTCCAAGCGAACTACTAGAGAGACCGACGCCTCTCGCAAAACATAAAATAAGCAAACGTGAGTACAAATGTACTCAGCAAGACTTACATCAGAACTAACTACATATGCATCATTATCAAAAGGGGGTGGTGGAGTTTGACTGCAGCAAGCCAACTTTGACTCGGTGGCTATCCTGAACTACGACTACAAGTAACTCTTTTGAGGTGGCGCACACGAGTCCACATATTCACCATATCAATACACTACTATGGACCCGATCCCGTCTTCCTAAGAGAACGCCATCCAAAGAACTCACGCTTATCTTGCGCATTTTAGAGTATCCACTTTCACTTGTCTATGAACTGATATAGGCAACCCAGAAGTCCTTTATCATGACACGGCTATTCAATAGATCATATTAACCCCGCAGGGTGTACTTCTTCACACACGCTCACCACTTACCGCCGCTTACACGACATGTACTGCAACCTTCAAGCGGAAGCCCAACGGGTGTCGGCCACGCCTACCTAAACACTCAAGTCCCTAGTCCAGGTTTATCGCCTATTCAGGTTCCATCCGCAGGAGTCCGCCGAGGTTTCCCATACGGCCCCGAACGATGTGTGCAGGGTTCCCGAGATACCAAACGGGCATTCGGTACACCGGGCCACGGTGTATCTACCGCATCATAGCCCACCCCTAGGGTCAGTGCTACGCACGGCCTCCAACACATATCCTACAAACACCAGAAACTAGTTGCAACTCCTGGACAGAGAACAAGGGTGGTTAAGAAGCCGAGAGGGTCCATTGGTTTCGGGCCCAATGCGTGGTAGTAACTGTTTCATGGATCACAAACACGTAACTCAGTTCCTCGAGGACGGCTGCAATGAGACAACCCACCATGTACTCCTACATGGCCTCTCACCGCTACCTTTACCAAATCGTGTTCACACACTTAGCTCACACACAGTAGGACAAGTTCACACACCCATTCCAATTCATTCCCGATGAATTAGACCTGACTCAACTCTAAGCAAAGAGTGCATGACAAACAAGCATGAATGAGTAGGCACAACAGGGCTCAAACAACTCCTACTCATGCTAGTGGGTTTCATCTATTTACCGTGGAATGACAGTCATGCAGAGGATAAGGGGTTCAGCTATCGCAACAAGTAACACATGAGTCGTTGTTGTCCTAATGCAGTAAAATAGAGTAGGAGCGAGAGAATGGGATTATATCGAATGAACAAGGGGTTTTGCTTGCTCGGCACTTCAAGATAATATAGTTCTTCATCGGTGTCATCGAACAATCGCTTTAACGCCGCTCACCGAGAGGGACAACACCGCAATCGAGAAAGAACACAATCAATGAAATGCACATTCACATGAATGACATGTCATGTTAAGGTACTGAATTCACCTAATGCAATATCTAGCCAAGTTAATTGAAGTGGAACTCAAACAAGAACAAATTCCAACTCCAAATGTTATTTCATAAATTGCCCTAATCATCATTTGTCCTATTCAGTGAGGTTAACTTGTTCAAACATGCATGATCATGGCATAAACAGATTATTCATATTTTTCTGATCATTTTTCATATATAACTTATTTCCATTGGAGTTACGGTTGAATTTCTATGAATTTTAGAAGTTTTGGATATATTCTGGAATTTCCTGAATTAAATTAAATCCAGAAAATAACTAATTGCGTCAGCACTACGTCACTATGACGTCAGCGGTCAACAGGCGTCGACCAGGTCAAACCTGACCAGTGGGGCCCATTGGTCAGTGACCCAGTGAACTAACTAAGTTAGTTAGCCCTAACTAATTGGGCAGGGCCCACTAGTCAGTGACTGTAGTAACTAACCTAACTAGCTAATTAGTGCTAACCAGAGTAATTAGTCGGGCGGGGCCCGCAAGTCAGTGAGAGAGAGGGGGAAAGTCAAACCGGGCAGTGGGGTCAAACCACGCCGGTCAACGGGTCAGCGGTCACCGGCATTTAGCCGCCGGCGAGGCCAGATGCGGCGGCGGCTTGGTTTGGTCCTCCAGAGACCAAATCGACGCGCGGAGAGGCGCTACGTGTCTTTGGTGGACTTGCGCGCTACGAGTGGTGCATGCGGTGTGTGGGGTGGCCGGAGATGACGCCGCGCCGAGCCAGCGGCGGCCGGAGTTCGCTGCGCCGGAACCGGCGTTGTGGTGCACGGCAGGTCGAGGGGTGGGTGCTAGGTGCTCCCGCAAACGCGGCCGAGCACGGTTACGCTCTTAGAGGCGGCGGAGGTGGGCTCTAGCCACGGCGGCGACGAAGTGCAACGGCGGCGAGCTTCGGTCGGGGTGGCCAAAGGGGCTAGAGGAGGAAATCGACAGAGGGAAGAGAGGGGTTGGGAGCAGGGGCTCACGGCGAGTCGACGAGCGGTCGGAGGAGTCGGGACGAGCCGAGCAAGCGGGCGGGCGTGAGGGATCTCCGGCGGCCGATGACGGAGATGAAGACGACGGCGCTGCTTCAGTGTCCCAAGGGCGTGCAGCTGTCCCCGGTGCTCCATGGCGCCGAGGCGGAGCGCCTGGACACGGCCGGGAGAAGAGGGGTGGCCGGTGAGCGCGGCTATGGCGAACGGCGGCGGCGGTCGCTCTCGGTGAGCTCGAGAGAGCGAGACAGAGGTGGGAGAAAGGTCCAGGGAGAGAGGAGAGGGGTGCAGGGGGTCCAGAGCGGCGCCGAGGAGGGGCTTCGAGGCTCCTCGGTGAGGCAGGCGAGCAGGGAGGAGGCTTGGCGAGCTCGGGCGCGTGCGCCGTGTCCCTCCTCTGCCTACTGGCAGAGGTAGGCGATGACTGGCACTTGCCAGGTGGGCTGGGCCGGTTGGAGGAGCTGGGCCAGGTGGGGCGCCAGATAAGTTTGGGCCAGGTAGGTTTGGGCCGGGTGGGCTGCCAGGTACAGGTACGCTGGATCAGGTTAGTTCCTTTCTCCTTTTTATTAATTCATGTTTTCTATTATTTCTGTAACTTCAGGGCTTTATTAAAATTGTCAGGGAATTTCCAAAAATCATGAAACTAATCATGAATACTGTTTGGAATATATCCAACAGTAAACATTTTAGTTTATGATTATTTGAGCATTTAAAATATTTATTAGCATTAAATGCCCAAATGCAAATACTTTATGAATTAATCCAGTGACCAAATGTGACATGAAAAATGTGCAGCACCTATGGTTCTGGTTTAAAGCATTTTTCCAGAAATGATGAACATTTTCTAAAGCCATTTGAATTCACTGAAAAATATTTTTGGTTGAACCTATTTGAATTCATTTAATGCTAGGGTTTAGGCAATCCCCATTTCAAATTTCATGAAAATTAAACATGATGCACGGATGCAATGCCACTAGTTACAAGCAAGCTCTATGGCTGTGACAACTCACCCCCACTAAACAAGAATCTCGTCCCGAGATTCAAGACGTGAGGTAAGAAATCAAGAGGTCACAAGCTAACACGATCTTCACGATCCAACTGTCCTTCTCAAGATGTTGACTCATTGCTTCATATTGATCTTGATGTCTTTGCTTTCGAGAACTTCATCCAACACGACAACGACAGAGAGGAACTCTCCAGGAATCGATCTTCTTAAAGATCGAGCAACTCACGATCAACTCACGGAATGAGATGTTGAAACATCTCGAGTTGAGACACAAAACACATCGAGAGGGATGGAAGAACAAACGACGGGTTTGATTGGTGGGCAACAATTCCATGCTTAGAAAGAGGGTGGATGGTGTCAAGGTGGCGAGGAAATATTTACCAAGATCCCGAAACGGGGCACCTCGAGAAAGGTGACTCAAGAACTACTCCTTAAGTGGCAAAAGAATTACTTTTGATCCATAGATCATTGGAACTCTTTATACCAGCCTAAGGCAATCACAATCGATCATTTGAAAGAGTTCGAAAGGATGACATACTCGGACTAGAATGGATGATGTGGACTATCTTGTTGAAGGCAAAGCAATAGATGATTTCTGCTTATCATCGGAAATGGATGGGACCCATGGTAGGACCGCTTTTGAAGATGATCCTGAACAAGAATTACTAAGAAGGCAGCCCATAGTGAAATGGCACAAGGACGGCGCAAGCTGGGAACGAAATGCAACTCTTGAATGTTCCAACCATCATATCTCGCCGAGATTCAGATCCGATTGGTGATAGGATACTTGGACTCAAAGATGTCCGAAAAGAAAGGTCGCAACACAAATCGACGAGATGACGTTGCGAGGTTCTCGGGATATGAACTACGATAGCAAGCTCCAAAACATGAGTTGGTTCCGCTACAAACCTGTGAACACACTGTCCTAGACAAGCATGACCACATGGTAGTCTTATGATAAAACACTACCGAGTTCTGGTTGGGAACCATCATCGCGGATAACGAAGTTCTTAATTAAGCCCGGGTTAGCTCTTAAAAGAAACTCCTTCTCTGGAACAAATCAGTTAGTGGCTTGGTGTGCTAGGGATACATATGGAGTGAAGGTTGCGAGCCTGTCAAACCATAGCATACTTCGCACATGCATGACTGACTTGGGATGGTACCAGGGGGAACAAAAGCAATCTTTCTCGAACTCACGGCGGCAACTTGCACCAGATGCATGTGAATCAGAGAAAGTCACTTCTTTCATCCAACATATTCTTCACGAATGGGACATGAAGATAATGCTTATAAAAGTTTCCAAGACTAGGTTGATGTTCAACATGACTCGTGGGGGAGACAAAATGCTACCGATGGGCTCAACAGCAACTCATCGGAATTTCCATATCACTGGACTTCCACCATCATGTGAACACGGTGATAGCATTGGTCAGACCAAAGGATATAATGGTGTATGCTCGAGGGATCAACCACGAGTAAGACAACACTACGAACATCGTTGGTACTGATTTGATTTGATGATAGCCCACACTCAAATCAAAGGATTGATAAGACAATAGGTCCAAAGAATCGATCAGTGGACCAATCGATGAAGATATCATCTTTCTTCAATACACACTACACAAGAATATCCCTTTGGAACGAACTAAGTTAGGCAAACTTTTATCTTCCAACTCTCCAAGTTGTTGTCTAGCTTAACCAACTAGCTCAGTGGATATCCAACACGATTCTTGGAGAAAGGGTGGTTCACAAGAAACCAACTTGATCACGAGCTCAACATAACAGTCAGGAAACAACCCAGTAACACTTCCAAGAAGATATTTGGAAAGTCACGAACCACCGGTATGTTACTAAGCTCGAGAACAGTCTTGCTTTTGAGGCAAGACGATATGATCAGATGAGGGAGGACTTGACAAGATCCTAACTCATCAATCGAAGTGTGCACCAGAAATAAGGACTAGGTGGCATGATCAACCTTAGGATGATGATTTAGCAACCAACACGCTAAGAATGAGAATATTGTCCATTTACTACCAAGCAACATGGTTGCTAGAAGTGTTGATTTCACACATCACAGTTCACTTGTCGGCATTCCGGTTACAACAACACGAGGACCGAGGAATGAATGATGATGGTGAGAAGTATCACTACGTCAAAAATTCATGAGAGTTGGTGCAGTTCTCATGACAATTCTGACATAAAGGGGGTAATACTCCAAGGTAGAACAGAACAAAGCTGAATTGGCATTTTGATCTGTGGAATACAACTACTTTGACCCAATCCTAGATGTGGATGAGGTACTGGAGTTTGTCCCTCCTAGTCATTCTGGAATAGAATGGCTTGACGGACCACAAGGATAACAGGCATCGATAAACACGATCGCACACATACTCTTGGTTATCAACTGATAGAGGATGGTCGGGATACAACTAAAGAGAACAAGCTCAAAGGAACATATAATTTTCTGAGTTGTGGATGCATAGATTAGTATGTCGAGCAAAGGTCAACATTTCTTCCGGATAACCCATGCAGAAAGGTTGAACTGGCAGAGTCACAAATATGAATGGAGAACTCCTCAAGAGTACTCTGATTGTGATCCTTTAGTTCAGCGAGGAACTTATGCCATAAGCGGTTCATAGCATTTGGAAGAAGGAAATACCACGGACCTCGAGGACTAATGCAAAGGTTACTAATATCCTAAAGGAACTAACAAATACTAATAACATGAGGTAGGGTGAATCTCGGGTTCAAGAACCCAGGAATAGAATGCCTACTAACTAATAACATCACGGGATGCTTCCAAGAATAATGGCCGGAATCATCATACTGGGAATACAAAAGCATTGCTAAATTGCTAGGTGACTTCCTAAACACCTAGGGTCATAATAATAGTTCCAACATATATGTCGAGGCAACAGAGTACCTCGACTGACTGGTTAGTGTGCTTATTCTGTCCAAAAGAACATCGGGAACGGAAAAAAGGATTTGCAAATGCATCAGACTCTTTAGAGACCTGGGATGACTCGGACAGCATAACGGCTGTAAATGCTCAAAATGATTTGAGACATCATGCAAAAATGGTGGCATAACCACTCAACATCACAATATCAAGGTTCCGAGATCAAAAGTTAACATACAGAAATAGTAGAAACTGAACTGGGCTTAAAACCAACAATCTTAAAGGTCTATGGATTAGTAACACGTCATCCTGATAGATAGATGAGAAGCCTAGTTCTTAAACCCCGTAGAAGAGAAGAGGATGACTCAGCTCAGAAGGCCATGAGGTATAAGGAGTAAAAGAGCCTTACGTTCCCTTCCACAATCAATTCCCTTACATAACTAAAGCATTTCTAGACACAACTTCACCAGTTTGGCTTGGTAATCCTACAGCAACAAAGCTCGATACCAACGCTGTCAGACCTCGATTCCAAGTCACATCGATCTAGCCGGTAACACATCATATCACTTTGCGGCCTCACGCACGGTATTCCACGGTGTCGCCTTACCATGGCCCGGACCGCTTATGCCTTTTGGCTCACGATATGATAGTGTCGCTAGCATCCATATGACAAAGAACCCGGACCGACATGGCTAGTCGTGAACCCAAAGTGGCACTAACCCATGGGGACAGCATACATGAATCACATCGAGCATGTCGGTCATCAACGTATGAATTGGCTGTAGCACTGGCTAACAGACTCCGTATCCCGGCTGTAGCAGGCTAGGCAGACTCAATATCACCGCTGTGACATTTCCCAAGGGATGTATATAGGAATGAAGTGGACACATGACGGCCACCAAGTGTCCAAGCAGAGTGCTGGGCTAGCAGGACTCCGTGAACCGGGCTGTAGTGGACTACTATCGCCAGAAGCACTAGACTACATTTCCCCATATGAGAGGCTGCCAAGGATAAACAACTAGATTGTCGGATCCCACACATACCAAGCATTTCAAACATACACACAATATGCTCAATATGTGTAAATACAACATGGCATCACAACATAACTCTACGACTCAAATATTTATTCATTAGGCCCGAGGAGCGAGATATTACAAACATGGGTCTCATGACCCAACACTCGAGCATATAAGTCAAAGCACAAGCGAAGCTTAACATGTCCGAGTACGTACATCTACAAATGAAAAAGGCTGAGAAGCCCGACTATCTACCAGATCATGCCGAGGGCACAAGATCGTAGCTGAGGTAAGAAGCTAAACGTCAAGTCCAAGCGAACTACTAGCGAGACCGACGCCTCTCGCAAAACATAAAATAAGCAAACGTGAGTACAAATGTACTCAGAAGACTTACATCGTAACTAACTACATATGCATCATTATCAAAAGGGGTGGTGGAGTTTGACCGCAGCAAGCCAACTTTGACTCGGTGGCTATCCTGAACTACGATCGCAAGTAACTCTTTTGAGGTATGCACACGAGTCCACATATTCACCATATCAATACACTACTATGGACCCGATCCCGCCTTCCCACGAGAACGCCATCCATAGCACTCACGCTTATCTTGCGATTTTAGAGTATCCACTTTCACTTGTCTATGAACTATTATAGGCAACCCAAGTCCTTTACCACGGACACGGCTATTCAATAGATCATATTAACCCCGCAGGGTGTACTTCTTCACACACGCTCACCACTTACCGCCGTTACACGACATGTACTGCAACCTTCAAGCGGAAGCCCAACGTGGGTGTCGGCCACGGCCTACCTAAACACTCAAGTCCCTAGTCCAGGTTTATCGCCTATTCAGGTTCCATCCGCAGGAGTCCGCCGAGGTTTCCCATACGGCCCCGAACGATGTGCAGGGTTCCCGAGATACCAAATGGGCATTCGTACACCGGCCACGTGTATCTACCGCATCATAGCCCACCCCTAGGGTTAGCGCCACGCACGGCCTCCAACACATATCCTACAAACACCGTAAACTAGTTGCAACTCCCGGACAGAGAACAAGGGTGGTTAAGAAGCCGAGAGGGTCCATTGGTTTGGGCCCAATGCGTGGTAGTAACTGTTTCATGGATTACAAACACGTAACTCAGTTCCCGAGGACGGCTGCAATGAGACAACCCACCATGTACTCCTACATGGCCTCTCACCGCTACCTTTACCAAATCGTGTTCACACACTTAGCTCACACACAAGAGGACAAGTTCACACACCATTCCAATTCATTCCCGATGAATCGACTGACTCAACTCTAAGCAAGAGTGCATGACAAACAAGCATGAATGAGTAGGCACAACAGGCTCAAACAACTCCTACTCATGCTAGTGGGTTTCATCTATTTACCGTGGAATGACAGTCATGCAGGATAAAGGGTTCAGCTACCGCAACAAGTAACACATGAGTCGTTGTTGTCCTAATGTAGTAAAATAGAGCAGGAGCGAGAGAGTGGGATTATACCGAATGAACAAGGGGTTTTGCTTGCTCGGCACTTCAAGATAATATAGTTCTTCATCGGTGTCATCGAACAATCGCTTTAACGCCGCTCATCGAGAGGGACAACACCGCAATCGAGAAAGAACACAATCAATGCAATGCACATTCACATGAATGACATGTCATGTTAAGGTACTGAATTCACCTAATGCAATATCTAGCCAAGTTAATTGAAGTGGAACTCAAACAAGAACAAATTCCAACTCCAAATGTTATTTCATAAATTGCCCTAATCATCATTTGTCCTATTCAGTGTGGTTAACTTGTTCAAACATGCATGATCATGGCATAAACAGATTCTTCATATTTTTCTGATCATTTTTCATATATAACTTATTTCCATTGGAGTTAGGGTTGAATTTCTATGAATTTTAGAAGTTTTGGATATATTCTGGAATTTCCTGGATTAAATTAAATCCAGAAAATAACTAATTGCGTCAGCACTACGTCACTATGACGTCAGCGGTCAACAGGCGTCGACCAGGTCAAACCTGACCAGTGGGGCCCATCGTGCTGACCGACCAACTAACTAAGTTAGTTAGCCCTAACTAATTGGGCAGGCCCACTAGTCGCTGATCGTAGTAACTAACCTAACTAGCTAATTAGTGCTAACCGAGTAATTAGTTGGGCGGGCCCGCAAGTCGCTGAGAGAGAGGGGAAAGTCAATCGGCGGTGGGGTCAAACCACGCCGGTCAATCTGATCAGCGGTCATCGGCGTTTAGCATTGCCGAGGCCAGATGCGGCGGCGGGCTTCGGTTTGGTCCTCCATAGACCAAATCGACGCGGAGAGGCGCTTACGTTGCTTTGGTGGACTTATGCGGCCGAGTGGCGATGCGGTAAAAGGGGTGGCGGAGATGACGCCGGCGCCGAAACTGGCGGCGGCCGGAGTTCGTTGCGCCGGAACCGGCGTTGTGGTGCACGGCAGGTCGAGGGGTGGGTGCTAGGTGCTTTCGCAAACGCGGCCGAGCACGGTGACGCCTCGACGCGGCGGAGGTGGGTTCTAACCACGGCGGGCGAAGCGCAACGGCGGCGAAGCTTGGTCGGGTGGCCAAAGGGGCTAGAGGAGGAAATCGACAGAGGGAAGAGAGGGGTTGGGAGCAGGGGCTCACGGCGAGTCAGACGAGCGGGTCGGAGGAGTCGGGGACGAGCCGGAGCAAGCGGGGCGGCGTGAGGGATCTCCGGCGGCCGATGACGGAGATGAAGACGACGGCGCTGCTTCAGGTGTCCCGCGGGCGCGTTCTTCGTCCTGGTGCTCCATGGCGTCGAGGCGGAGCGCCTGGACACGGCTGGGAGAAGAGGGGTGGTCGGTGAGCGCGGCTATGGCGAACGGCGGCGGCGGTCGCTCTCGGTGAGCTCGAGAGAGCGAGACAGAGGAGGGAGAAATGTCCAGGGAGAGAGGAGAGGGGTGTGGGGGGTCCAGAGCGGCGCCGAGGTGGGGCTTCGAGGCTCCTCGGTGAGGCAGGCGAGCAGGGAGGAGGCGTGGCGAGCTCGGGCGCGTGCGCCGTGTCCCTCCTCTGCCTACTGGCAGAGGTAGGCGATGACTGGCACTTGCCAGGTGGGCTGGGCCGGCTGGAGGAGCTGGGCCAGGTGGGGCGCCAGGTAAGTTTGGGCCAAGTAGGTTTGGGCCAGGTGGGCTGCCAGGTACAGGTAAGCTGGGTCAGGTTAGTTCCTTTCTCCTTTTTATTAATTCATGTTTTCTATTATTTCTGTAACTTCAGGGCTTTATTAAAATTGTCAGGGAATTTCCAAAAATCATGAAACTAATCATGACTACTGTTTGGAATATATCCAACAGTAAACATTTTAGTTTATGATTATTTGAGCATTTAAAATATTTATTAGCATTAAATGCCCAAATGCAAATACTTTATGAATTAATCCAAAGGACCAAATGTGACATGAAAATGTGCAGCACCTCTGGTTCTGGTTTAAAGCATTTTTCCAGAAATGATGAACATTTTCTAAAGCCATTTGAATTCACTGAAAAATATTTTTGGTTGAACCTATTTGAATTCCTTTAATGCTAGGGTTTAGGCATCCCCATTTCAAATTTCATGAAAATTAAACATGATGCATGGATGCAATGCCACTAGTTACAAGCAAGCTCTAGGGCTGTGACACTCCCCCAATTCTTCCGCTTCCTCGAAGCTCACCTCCTTCTACCAATCCCATCTGAGCTCATCTCTCCCATCGCCATGGCGCCGGTTCAGATGGGGAAAGGGAAGGATCCCGTGTCCTCCGCCGAACTACATCCAGCCATTGAGTCGGTCGTTGGCAGGTCGCTTGTGCTCAACCAAGAGGCCATGGACAAGGTTCGCCCCATGCTCGCCACCAGCTTCAATGAGTGGGGGAGAACGGTGGCCTTGCCTGCATCTCGAGATTGTATTGACAGGACAGCCAACGAGGTCCCATTCTTCATCGATCCCTCTGGGCCGGCCTGGTTCCTCCTTTTTCTGCCTTCTTCAACGCAGTGCTTGCTTATTATCAGATCCACATGCTCCATCTCGATCCTCAATTTGTGACCCTTCTCGCCGTCTTCCCCTTTGTTTGCGAGGCCATGGTGGGCATTGCTCCTTCCGTGGCACTTCCCCGCCACTTCTTCTCGTTGCACCTAACTGATTCCCGACACACCTCGGGATGCCTGAGCTTCCAGGCCGTGGCTGCGACGGCCGGCGCGGGGATTGAACTTGAGCTTCCGCCATCCATGAGCGAGTTTCGGACACGGTGGGTATTTGTTGATGTCGGAGTGCGCAGCCCCCTGCTCTCTTCTCCGTTGGCGCCCGCCATTCCCAACTCCGTTTGGTTCCACCAGAGGCTCGCCGATCCTTGCCTTGTACCCGTCTGGCTCAGATTGAAGAGGCTGAAGGACCACGGCGTGACTGCGCCCATGGTGGTGCAAGAGTTCGTCCGGTGCTGAGTCGCTCCACTTCAGCGACACTCTCGACCGATGTGGGCCTTTCTCAGCAGCAACAACCACATGAGACTTCAGGAGTCCGGGCTCCCCCTTGAGGCGCGGCGAATTGTGCTCGAGGTCTTGACAGGCGTTCCGTTGCCTGACGACGTGCCAGGGAAGAGTGGTCTTTTGTACCGCTGCTTGAACAAGGTGCAATTCGTGGAGCACATGCCCTCCTTCGATTAGTGGGGGCTGCGTCCAGTCGTCCTTGTGGGGCCCCGTGAGAACCCCATCATCATGGTCCCTCTCCTTGTTGTCAGCCCCGATCATGCCCCAAGAGTGGATGCTGGGGGGCAAGCATCGTCGGAGGCCGGGGGCACAGGTGCATATGTGTCGGCGCAGCCTGAGGCTCCCGAGGCGTCATCCGAGGGAACCCGTGATCCCCATGTTGGGGCGGCAGCTGAAGGGGCGACGCAGCCCGCTGTTCCTGAGGTTGAAGCCCCTGAGGCCCCGGTAGGTCGCTGCGAGGCGGAGCCCGTCAGCTTTCCCCAGCTTGACACCCCTGAGGCCTCCTTGGGCGCTTCTCCAGTTGCGCCCCGAGAAAGCCTCCATGTCCACCACTTCGGCCGGCACCTCGTGGACTTTGAGGAGCTCCGCAAGAGGAAGGGATCTCCGAGCTGCAGCTGGCGCCTTCGGGCCGTTGAAGCGGAGGAAGTATATCGACATTGACGAGTAAGTACCTTATATTGTGATTCTTTGAGTGCTGCTTCTCTTCCTGAGGGTGGCTCTTCAGGATCCCTTCCGCCAAGGCCGCGGAATCTCCTGAGAAACGGCCTACTTTCCCCCCGTCTCCCCCGCTAGACTTGAGCGCTGCGAGCCCGCTCGCCGTCCCCAGCGTGGGACCAGCCGGGGAAGCCAACCCGCAAGCGAGGTGCCTTGGGCTCATGCCTTCGTCGCCTCCTCTTGTCGGCCTTTCTTGGAGCGCGGCCAGTGTGCCAAAGGCCCCTCCCTTGGTCTTGGACGGCGGTTGGTTGGCTTCGATCGTGGGGTCCTCCTCAGGCGGCGGATCTTCGCTCGTCTGGGCGCCTCGCGCGGCTGGGCCGGCAGTCGGGCATGCGCCAGCCCCTAGCCCCCTGCTGCTAGGGGGCGTGCCGCTTCGGGCCACATCCGCGTCCCCCACGGCGGAGGACGGAGTCAGCGGCATGCTCAAGTCTGTGCAAGAGAAGAGCGCCGTCCGCCATGAGCTCTTTCAGGAGGCGATGGGCGCGATGAACCGGCTTGGTGAAGAGCTCGTGGATGTGGACGCGCGCCTTGTGGCCGAGGGTCTTCGGCTGGCGGAGGAGCGGCATAAGCTGAAGGTGGCCATCAACTTCGGGCGCCACCAGCGCGAGCTCGATAATGTGAAGGTTGAGGCCTCTCTCGTAGCCTCGCGTGAGGCCTGCTTCTGAGCTCAGGAAGAGGCCCGGGAAGCTGACCGCCGCTGCGAGGCTACAGAGAAGCGCGCGTGCGAGCTCCAAGCCTGGAGCGCTTCCTTGGAGCGGCAAGTGGAGGCGCGCAAGGCTGCCCTTGCATCGTTGAGGGGGACGCCCGCCGAAGAAGAAGAGATCCGGAAGCGCGAGGAAGCGTTGGCGTTGGAAGCCGTGGAGCGCAACCTTGAGCTCGAGCGGCTTGAGACGAGGGAGCGTCAAGTTGCCCAAGTGGAGGATGCCGTTGGCGCGCGCGAGGCCAGAGCTAAGGAGGAGGTCGATCGCCGGGTGGCCGAGGCTCGCGCGGATCTTGAGGGTAGGCACGACCTGACGTTGAAGTTCGTAGAAGCTGAGGCTGCAGGTAGGACTGCTTCCCTCAGGTCCAGGTTAGACAAGGTGGAGCGGCGCGAGAAGGCCGCCGCGGCTACCCTAGCCTCGGCGCAAGCGGAGCTGGACTCTGCCCGCGCCAAGCTGCTTCCTCTTCAACAGCGGGTCGCCGACGCCGAGTCTGTTGCACGGCAGAACAGGGAGGAGGTGCTCCAGCGGCGAATGCTGGAGCGCGTGCACGCCCCCATGCTTGAGGGCCTTAGGAACAGAGCCAACACGGCCCTGGGCCACATCTGCGGTGAGAACGCCCTTCATCCCCGCACGACCGACTACGCCAGCCATCTCCGCTTCTTCACCGACGTGGTGACGCGCTTGGAGAATCATTCCGAGAGGGCTCGCCAGCTTGTTGAAGAGAGGAGCCGCGGTCTGCTGAGGCGCGCGTTCTCCCGTGTCTTCATCCATCTCCAAAACACCTACCCCAACTTTGATTTTGACGCTGCCATTGCCCCCGTTCCGGGGGCCATCCGGGACGACCTGGCGTGGTGGGTGGAGGACAATGTGGACGCGCTGGTCAGGGCCTTCGCTTTCGAGTACGACGCGGTGGTGGTCACGGCGGATGAAGGCGACATGGTTGAAGATGGTGACGGCGGCGCCGATGAAGGTGATGGTGAGGCTAGCGATGATGGCAACAACGCCAGTGAAGCGCCTCAGGGCGACCCAGGGGACGCGGCGATCTATTTTTCCAACTGATCCCATGTTCCCCTGCTGTTTCTCATGCGCGCAAAAGCTCGGGCACGACCAGAGAGGTTGTAAGAGCATTTTGGGAGGGGGAGCCCCTCATGTAAACAAATTACTGCCCCTATTTTTGAGCCAAGGTGAACATGTGCCTTCGTGCACTTATGAGTCCCGTAGCAAGTTTGTTATTGTAATTTACCTTGACCTGGGCAGATTCCGAACTGGTTCATGAGGTTGTGAGTTCCTGAGGAGCTCCTGAGGCGCCTGTCGATCCACTCGAGAGGGCTTCGTGAGGAGCAAGCATCAGCCGCGATAGGCCATGCGCGCGGCGTGTGCGTGCCACGCCCAGCCCGCTGTCGAGGGGCTCGCATAAGGAAAGAAATAGGCGCCAACTCTGAACTCAAGCAAGAACCAGATAGCAAGAAATCGAGAAAAGGCACCCCCCGCACGCATCAACGAAAATTCAACTTAAATTCAAATCCAAAAGGCAGGGCTACAGAAAAGAGATCCAAAGCAAATGGCCGCGTCCGGCGCCTAGTCTAGTCTTCTTGTCTTCAAGTCTTCTCACCAGCGCGGAGCTAAGCGCTGCCACTAGGACGTGGGAGGGAGCCCCCGAGGCCCAAGGGTGGCACTCCTGAGGCTCCGGGGCGTGTACAGCCCCACTCATTATTACGTGAGAGTCTCACGAGCGAAGACCTTCACAGGCGTGAGCCTTACTTCATATCACCAGACAAGGGCCCCGCCTTGCGCCACCCTCTACCACCGTTGGGACGACCAGAAACCAGGACGCCACCAAAGGGGGCAGAGGGGACGCCAGCGGCGCCCTCGGTGGCCACGGGTCCTCTGCCGGGCGAAGGCTCGCCGGCGCCTCCCCGACAGAGGGCCTACCTTCGGGCGACGCCTTGCTCTGTGCGACACGGGGAGGGGCCTTGCTCCTGGCTCCTCCTGCACAGCCCCCAGTGGGTCTCACCTGGTGAGGCGGATTTCGCCGTGCCAGATCCATCGCCTGGTGCTATGACCGGATTCACTTGCGACTCATGGTTAGCGTAAGCTTGCCCCTGAGAGATTAGTGGTACCCTGTATCTGTTGTCGACGGCGCAGTTGGTGGGGCTCTTGGCGGCTCCTAGAAGGCCTCAGCTCCTAACGCCTCCTCCTCCCAACCTAGTCCGAGGAATGTGTCGGGTCGTCTTCTGGTGTGTAGTCCTCCTCCATCATGCGGGGCATGTAGGCCTCCAAGGGCACTGCCCCGTTGCCACGCCCAAGATGCAACCCTATCCTAAAGGAACTCGAAGGTCCCACCAAGGATAGAAGCGCATCTTGAAGACGCTTTTGCAAGGTGGATATCATTACATCAACATTACATAATAGTGGGGATACAACCAAGACATACAATGTCACAAGAATACAGCAATACGTCATATATAAGATCAACATCCGACTACGGATGAAACATAAAATGTAAACTCAAACGACATCCACCCTTCTAGTTTAGGCTGCCGACCAGAACCTATCCTCGATCGACGAAGAAGAAGAAGAACTCCAAAACAAGTAAACATCGCTCTCGCGTCATGATCATCGCAAAACCTGTACCTGCAACTGGTGTTGTAGTAATCTGTGAGCCACGAGGACTCAGCAATCCCATTACCATGGGTATCAAGACTATCAAAGCTTAATGGGAAAGGAAGGGGTAAAGTGGTGAGGTTGCAGCAGCGGCTAAGCAATGTATGGTGGCTAACTTACGCAAATAAGAGCGAGAAGAGAAGCAAAGCAAGCGGTCGTCAACTAGTAATGATTAATAAGTGATCCTGAACTCCTACTTACGTCAGACATAACCCAGAAACCGTGTTCTCCTCTCGATCAACCCCGAAAAGAGACACTCACGGTTACGCACACGGTTGGTGTATTTTAGAAGAGTTTACTTCAAGTTTACTACAACCGGATATTAACAAATTCCCATCTCGCCACATAACCGCGGGCACGGCTCTAGAAAGTTTATACCCGCAGGGTGTCCCAACTTAGCCCATGATAAGCTCTCGCGATCAACGAAGGATATTCCTTCTCCCGGAAGACCCGATCAGTCTCGATCCCGGTTTACAAGACATTTCGACAATGGTAAAACAAGACAAGCAAGACCGCCCGATACCGACAATCCCGATAGGAGCTGCACATATCTCATTCTCGTGGCAACACCGGATGAGACATCCTACGAGTAAAACCAACCTCAAGTTTCCCCAAGGTGGCCCCAAGAGTCTGCTGCTTGTGCCAACACTTAGACAAGCATTGGCCCGGGGGCTAAATAAAGATGACCCTCGGGTTAGCTACTCCCAAGGGAAAAGGTATAGGTGGAAGGCAAATGGTAAAACCACGGTTGGGCCTTGCTGGAGGAGTTTTATTCAAGGCAAACTATCAAGGGGGGTCCCATAAATCACCCAACTGCGTTAGGGACACAAAATCCGGGAACATAATACCGATATGACGGAAACTAGGGCGGCAAGAGTGGAACAAAACACCAGGCATAAGGCCGAGCTTTCCACCCTTTACCAAGTATATAGATGCATTAATAATATAAGAGATATTGTGATATCCCAACATAAACATAATCCAACATGGAGCAATCTTCATCTTCACCTGCAACTAGCAACTCTATAAGAGGGGCTGAGCAAAAGCGGTATCATAGCCAAACAACGATTTGCTAGGAAGGGTGACAAAGATTAGAGGTTCATGGCAATTTGGGAGGCTTGATAAGCAAGTGGTAGGTAACACAACAAAGCGATAGAACGAAGCAACTAGCATAGCAATGATTGTAGTGAGATCCAAGGTGACGGTCATCTTGCCTGAAATCCCGCTTGGAAGAAGAACGAGTCCATGAAGAAGATGAACGGGAGTAGTCGAACGAATCCTAACAATCGCAACATTACCGGAACTGAGAAGCAACACCGGAAAGAAACAAACAACATGATAAATGCACAAGCATAAACATGGCACGATGCACAATCAAGTATGATGCATGTCCGGTTTAATGAGGCATGGCATGGCAAAGTGCAACAAACAATACTACAAATTAAGTGGAGCTCAATATGCAACGGGTTGCATATTGACAAAACACCACATTGACATATTTAGTTTAATCTCGTTTAAGCTACCAAACAATATTAAATGTTGTTAGACATGGCAAGAGGTGAAACAAAAGTAAACTAACTATTTAGGCAAGTTTAAATGAGGCCGGAAACAACAAACAACAATTCCGGAAAATCCTCATACACAATTTATGAATTTGGTACTGTTCTGCCCTAAACACAGTTTTAATGTTGTTAAACAACAAAATAAAGTGCACCATGTTAAACTAGGCATTTTTCCACCCCATTTACATATAAAGTTTATTAAATTCGAAGCTACGGTTAATTAGTTATGAAATAAATCATTTTAACATGGCATTTGAGCAAATTTAAACAAACAGCATTTTAAGCATTTTAAACATGAATGAAAGTGGCATATTATGAAACTAGATGAAATTCTAAGCATTTTACATATTTAAATTATTTACATATGATGCATGGTTAATGAATTATTGATGCATGAACATTAAGGTGTTTTCTGAAAAACTGCAGTCTCTGGATAATTGATAAAATCGCAGGCAGGGAAAAAACATGACACGGGCCGCATCTAAATAGTGCACTGGGCGGCTGGGCTGCTCACCTAGCTGGGCTCGGCCCAGGTCGGTGGAGGTGGGAGATGGGCCGCGAACAACAGGCGAAGGGAGGCGCTGACTGGGCCGGATCTGGAGGGAACGACACGGTCAACGGGCGCGGGTGGGGCGAGCGGGACTTGGCGCTGCGGTCGACGCTGGAAGCAGAGGAACGGCGCGACGATGAGGGCGGCGTTGGCGTGATGAAGGGGAAGCGGACGCGAAGGCTGATGGCAGGGGAGGCATGCATCCGGGCGGTGGAGCTCGAGTTCGTCCGGATCCGGCCGGTCTTGGTGGCGGACGGGAAAGGGTAGGGCGGCACGGAGGCGACAGAGTTCGAGGCCATGGCGACTCGACGGCGGCGCTGCAGCTTCGAGGCGTCGGCCATGGGAGCTCCGGCGAGTTCCCTGAGAAGAAGGAGAGTGGGCGGTTCCTGTCCAAGGCAGAGAGAGAGCCCTGAGAGAGAGATGAATACAGAGCGAGGAGGAAGAACGAGGGAAGGAGGTGGGGCATGGCGCTGGACCTGTGGCCGCCAACGACGACAGTCAGAGGTGTGGCCGGAAATTGAGGCGGCCTGGGGGACGAGGGAGCCCCACGGGAATGGGCTCTCGGGCACGGGACGATGGCCTGGTCTCGGGCGTGGGCGAGCTCTTGGGTCGCTCGAGGCAGAGGCACCATGGATCGAGAGGAGGGAGCTCGAGCTCGTCCACTCGTGCACGGGCACGACGAGAAGGAGGCTACGACGCGAGGCTTGGTGTGGTACTGCTGCGGGAGGAGTCCGGCGAGGAGGCGGGAGGAGCAGGTCGCGGAGGCCTCGGGCAGCTGCAGGGGCTCGTGCTCCTCGATCCAGATCGAGGCAGGGAGGAGCTACGCTCTGGATTGGCCGGGCACGAAAAGCCGAGTGGAGTGTTTGGTGGGGTGGCAGCGCTGCAATGGGATGGATGGGACAGCTCTCTAGGTTTTAGGTTTGGACTGCTATATATATATAATAGGTAGGTAAAAAGGAGGAGGATTTGGATCAATGGATTGGGCTCGGCCGGTCCAAAATAAAAGGTTAGGGGAGTCCAATGGAGAAACGGAAGATATCTTAGGGATGTTCGGAGATGATCCTAACCAATCGATAATGACAGCCCGGGTCGAGTTCAGGACAGCTTTCGGATGCGCGCGAGGGGTTTGACGAAAGGCCATGGAGACAAGGGGGTTTTGACGGGCTCGGAGAAGAGAGAGAAGAGAGCGGTCCGGTTGATATGACAGTTTAACAGAGACAAGGAAGAAGCGGCAACTACGAGCAGATGCAAGTTTTATGAAAACATGCAGATGCAATGCACATGATGCTATGAGATGAAATGCATGACATGAACAAAATGCAAACCAAAAGACAAAAACCCAACCACGGAGGAAATAAAATATCGCATCTCCGGAAAAGGCAAGAGTTGGAGTTACGAATATGGAAAGTTGTATCCGGGGCGTTACAACACTCCACCACTACGAGAGGATCTCGTCCCGAGATCTAGGATGGCACCGGAGAAAAGCGGAAGAGGAAGAGGTAAAACAAAGTTGCTTCTTGACAAAAGAGTGAAACCAAGGAACCTTGGGAGGTTAAACAATTTAAAAGAAAGAGTACAACAGAGATGAACGAGATTGCAAACAATTCGTTAGAAAAGAGGAACAAGGAGCATTACAAGAACTTGAAGGTTGAAAGACATGGAAATAAGAGCTTCACGAACGAAAAGAATATGACCACCTCGGTATAATGAGATAGCGAAGGAACAACAATGACAGAATCTGGACAGCACTCCGGTAGAAAAGAGAAGAAAACTTGATGAGATGAAAATATATTGAAGAGATGATACAACACTCCGGTTAAATGGATAAGTAAGAAAAGAACACGATCCTCACAATTCGAGATGATGAGTGAAAAGAGCAACATCACAATGCCTCCGGAAGAAAGAATAGAAGATAGATCATTGGAATAACAGAATGGAGAAGGAAAATCCAACTTCTGCCACAAATGAGCTTGGAAAGCACCCTTCCAAGAAGGTTAGAACGGAATTGTTGGAAAACCAACAACGAAACGAATAAGCTTGTAGTGGGCTTATGGAGAACATCTCGAGACTATGAGGTGACAACCGGCCACAAATGGAAACCATTGATTTGATTGAGAGCACCAAAGAGATGAAAAACTTCTTCACCGAGATGAGAAGGAGAAAATTGGATCATTGATAAGCACCACAAATAGCTACATTCCTTAGGGAAGGCTATAGGAGAAATATAACCCAATATAACTCCAACAAAAAGATTGATTGGTTGAAAAGATCTCTTGAACGAAGAGAAAATGATGGATTCAAAATACTTCATTTTTGACAACATATGAATCATGAAACATGAAGGAAATTGTCAAGAGTGACATAACACCACCTCAAAAGATAAGGTAGAAAGAATTGCACTTTGGAATGCAAGATGAAGAATACTTGAGCTCCTCAAAACAAAACATGTGTTGAACACCATTTTTATTTTAGAGTATAGCTTCGCGGATCATAACTTCGAGAGAAATCTTGAAGAACAATTGAAGAATGAAAAGAATCCTTGACGAACCACCATGTAGAGTCTCCATGAAGAACTCCAGTAATAAAAGGATGATAAAAGGAAAGAGAAGTTGAAAACACAGGGTGAAGCCTTGCGATGATTTAGAAGGAGCTTCTCGATGAGATAATGCCGAAAACTTGGAACTCCGGAAAAAGAAAAGATGAAACAGTAGAAACGAGAATTACTTCATCATGAACAATCTCCGGAAGAAAAGAATTGAATCACCTCAAGGAAATAAGAATAAGATTTATTGTATGCTTATCCTTCATCATATTAGATTGATGACAAGCAATGGATTTGGCATACTACTTATTCCCGTAGAAAGGATTAAGAGAGATATAGCGCAAACTTGAGAAGGTATTGATGGAACCACCGGTGGAATTTGGAAACAACGAATGAATTAGTATGATAACGAAGGAAGTGAAATCTTGAACGAACCACCATACGAATTGAAAATGAACGTAGAAAAGGCACAATTCACCGAGAAGAATTGGAAAACGAATGAATATGCTCGAGAGAATTTAGATACAAGAGAATGAAGAGATCATGAACTGATTAGAGGATATTTGAACGATTCACCGGTAAGATTTGGAGAATGATAGCTACACTCTGAGAATGAAGAATTATGACATGATGGCCTTCGGAGGAAAGAAACGGAAACAACTCATGACATGCTCCGGATGGGTGAAAAAGAATTCTCACAATCGAAAACAATTATGAGAGGATGGCATCAAGCTTGAACTACGCATCTTTGGAGACCAAGTAAGGATTTAAGAGGAACTCTTCTTCGGTATTCAAATGTTGAGAATGACGATGAGAAACACCACCAAGTTGTTGAGAAACTCCGGAAGGATTAAAAGAGAAAAGGTTGAGCCAGAGATGAAAAGAATTTGAAAGCGACCTTAGAGAAGGCATGTGACTGATGAAAATTCATTCTTACGTCAAACTTTGAAATGAATTTGAGAATAGTTCCAGGAAAATTAGAAGATTCAGGTAAGATCCTGGAAAAAGACCTGTGGGTTAGGTGCCACTCGAAAGAAACATCATTGAAGGATTTTAAAGATCCGGTTGAATTCAATGACTTGAATGAGATAATAATCTCCAAATAGCTTGAACAGATCTTGGAAGAAAAGACGAGCCTTCTGAGATATCTTCAGCACTCCAGGACAAATGAATAGCGAGAAGTGAATGATTAAGAGGTGCATCGGCATGAGAAATCATTAGAAATGAGGAAAGGAATATGATGAATATCGAAAGCTTGAATTGGATCCACCGGAGAAGAAACAACAATGAAGGATGATGAACTTGAAACTGTTGAGCATCTTCATGGGAAATCACCGGATAAGAACATTGAAAGAAAAGAATGAGGAGACTTCCACAAATAAAAGGATATGTCGTGGAATTGTCACGGCTGATGTCCTCTTGCAAGGACTTAATCGTGGAGCCATTGCAACTAGGAAGCTTAAAGGGGTTAATCGGGACAAAGGACCCGAGAGGGTTTATACTAGTTCGGCTCCTTACGGTGAAGGTAAGCCTACGTCTAGTTGGGTTGGTATTGCTTGAGGTTTCGATGACCAGGGAGCGAGATACGCTATGCCCGGTTCTCAAGGGTTGTTTTTGCCCTAAGCCACCGCGGTCGCCCCTTATATACACGAGTTGACGCCCGCGGCTTACAGAGTCCCGGCCGGCTCATAAAAAGGTCCGCCGGTGACTAGTCAAGTCTACCTTATGATACAAGTCATGCCATTATGGCGGTTTACTACAACGGGCCTTAAGTCGCCTGTGGGCCTTAGGCTCCTTGTTGAATCGCCATCTTCATGCTTGGACTTGAGCTTATGTCTGGTAACTATTTACGTAACCAGGCCCCTCCTGGGTGGCTTACACAAATAGTTATATCCCCAACATTAGGCCCCAGATTGATTTGAACCTGCTCATGTCAATCTTAAAATAACTTAAATCATAAATCTTCAGTCTTCGGACTGCGCAAAAAGACTTTCTTTAACCCGCGTGACGTCACTCTTTGATCCGTGTTAACCCGCCATGACGCTATCTTTCCTTTTATCCCGCCGAATCGCCCAACGGATCTTTGTGTTTATTGCCTGCTCGAGAATCGAGGCATCGGGCCGCTGGATAATAATTCTTATCTCCTCGCTTCCCGTGCCGCCTCGCTTATGCTTCTCCCTATAAATAGGCGCGACTTCAGGTCTTTCATTCTTCTCCTTCCACCATCTTGTTCTCTCTTCTTCGTCACTCAAGCTCCGCCGCCGCCATCGAACTCCTCGTTTTCATCGACTCAGCCGCTGATCACCGACTTGGACCAGAAATCGACGGCGAACCTCCGCAGCTCGAGTTCATCCGTGAGTTCCTCTTCTTTCCTTTCTTTAGATCTGCATCGGAACTTTCCTGAGTTCGTCAGCGTTCATCACCGCCCGACGCAAACCTTTGCCAGCTTCTACCTCCACAACCTGTTTAGATCGTAAAAACTGTGCAGAACTGCTGCGGTAATTGTTTGTGTTGATCTTGCACAAAAACAGATCTCATCTCCCTTGCTTGGGAGCTTTCTTCGAGTGCGTGAACTTCTCTGCTCTGTTTTAGATCTAGAAAAAAATTCTTTCAGAACAATAATTTGATCCAAAATAATAGCTTTCATCTGTGAAACTTGTTTCTATCTCCCGGAGAGCTTCTTCTGGTAAATGCCCTTAAACACAACTGTCCAGGTGTCCGGTTTAAATAAGTGACACTGAGCTGTAATCCTTGTCGTCTTCCCATGACTTTAAATTTTTTGAATCACTCTTGATGTTTGTAGCGGCTTAAATATTGTTGTACAATCACCCTTATATCATTAGGCCCCTTCGTAAGCCGCTACCACTCAGCAATTTGAATTTTTTCTTCCGGGTTAAAATTTAAGCCGGAATTTCTTATTTCGCAATAGGCCAATCTGTTGTTATGGCGCCTAAGTCGACCAAAGCACCTATAACCTGCAACTAGGTCCCATCCACTGTCACCAAAAGCAAGCTGGCTGAGTTTGTGAAATCTGGTCATTTGCCAAAAAAGGAGGTCATGTCTTATCGTGTTCCTGACCCATCCGAAGAAAAGCCTCAACCAAAAGACGGGGAAGTGATAGTTTTCACGGATCACATGAACCGGGGATTGCCCCTCCCGACTCAAAAAATTTCGGAGAAGTTCTGAATTTCTTTGACCTTAGACCTCAAGACATCGGGCCCAATTCCGTGTCAAATCTATGCAATTTTCAAGTTTTCTGCGAAGTGTACCTGGGAGAAGAACCAAATCTGCTTTTGTTCGGAGAACTTTCTTATCTGAACCGGCAAAACGAACGTGCCAACGGGCCTAGTCTTGAACTTGGCGGCATTTCCATCCAGCGGCGAAGAGATTGTCTTTTCCCTTATGCTGAGTTGCCATGTCACCCGAAGGACTGGAACCAGACGTGGTTCTACTGCCAAGATACATCACCGCTGATGAGAAGCCACCGCCCGCTTTCGCGCCGCGCCTTGAATCCAATCATCCACCGCGATAAGTTATCCGCTTGAACGCTTACCTCTCAACCCCACCATCAAGAAGATCAAAGCTCTTCTAGGAACGGTTTAAATGGCATTGATCCGTTCGACTGGGTCACCGGCGGATACTACCATTAAGCCGCCGCTCCGCTTAATGTGTACTTATACAGCAAAAGGATGACTCGATGCGCCATAGCTCGATGACTTATCGACGATGCGTAGATGCTACAGTCCAATCTCTCGCTGAAGGAAGGCATCAGAATCAAGAATGCCTTCGCTTACTTCCTTCAGAAGAAGAACCCGGCCCTCGCGTAAGTTACTAGTCTTCACAAATACTCTTTTATATGTTACCTTCTTATACTTATGATTCTTTATCTGTTTCCACAGCCGACGATGATTTCGAAGGTCAAGTATGACCATGAGGTTGCTAAACCGCCAGGTATGCCAAGAAGATCGAAGAAAACCGCCAGACGGCACCTCTAAGAAGAAGAAACCCAGCGCCTCTGATATGTTTAAATTGGATGACTCTTCTTCGGATGAAGAAGAGCTAGTCTTTTTCAATTTTCTTTAACTCCTTTGCCATTACTTTTACTGATATTTGATCCTTTCAGGAGGATACTGGAAATAGTCAAGCAGCTGGTGAAGAGGTAACTATAATTTCCTCCGACTCAGAGCCTTTGCCAACACAAAAAATCCTAAGGGTGACACGGAAAGTAAGGTTTTCACACCCTCTAGCTTACCAAGATCCTCAATTTCTTTTGAAGCAACAACAACTTGAGAACTAGAGGCAAACTCGGGCCACTCAAGACGCAGAACTCTCCTCCGGCTTACCCGATATAACCAGGAAGCGTCGAACTGAGATCATCTCCGCTTTGAGTTCTGTTTATCCTTTGGCAGGTTTATTTCGTCGACCCCTCAATTCATCTGACTCCAATTATCAGGATACCTCTCCGTCTTCCGGCGATTCGATGAAATCAAACATGCCGGCTTTTAAAACAGCTCCCGGGTAATGCCACCTTTCTTACTTTAAGTTTTTCCATACTTATTCGTTGGTACTCATCCTTCCACTTTGACTGACAACCTGCAAGTGAAGCCTAGCAAGAAAGCCAAAAAGAATAATTTGTCCCGAGACCCGGTGATCACTGAGCCGGCAATTGACTCATCCGTTCCTGATAGCTCCACTCATCAGCCACCGCGTGAACCGGATTTTGATATTCCGGTGTCAACCTCTGACCCGCCTACAGAAGACGTTGTCCATGATTCTGATAAGCCGGAAATTCCTAGCCCGGTCAAGACAACTGAACCAGAAGTTGAATTTCTGAAAATCCAATATGTTGAACCGGCCAGCCATCGTCCTTGCTCGATGCATCGCCAAGGAGGAGTTTGCCCAACGTCGGAAAACCAAACAGACATCACCGATTATACTCACCTAAGCATTGGTGATATAGTCTCGGCTATTTGAACCAAGTGCACAATAGCCGTGGACTGAAATTGACATGGTGAAACAAATACAACATAAATCTGAGGTATACCTTTAACCTTACTTATCAGATCAGCCCTCAAGTCTATTGCTTATGAATGAATATGTTGTAGACTTAGAAATCTACTTATCGTTAGTTCTGTCCGCTTAAATTGAATATATTTAACTCGGTGATAGCATGAAACTTTGAATTTGGGTAACACATTAGCCCCCAAGTGTCAAGTGCCTTTACTTGTAAAGTGCTTGAGACTTAATATACATGACCCGGTAAAATAGGTTAAGAATTCTTTAAGCATACATTAGCCCCCAATTGCCAATTATCTTTACCTGTAAAGTGTTTGGGACTTGAATGTAATCTTACAGTGATTCTTACCATAACCTCGATGTCGATGCAGCCGCCATAAGTCAATTTGAAGCGGAGATTGCTGATCCAAGAGTCGCTTGAAAACCCAAGAGCTTGAAACTCAAAAGGCCAACTCCAGTTTGAATTCAGTGTCTCAACAAGAGAAACTCAAGAAAATTTTGAATCGAGAAGAAAACTTTGGTTGAGGAGAGGGCTTCACCGGTGACTCGGGCTGAAACAAAGCAGAGGCATCTCTTGCCGAGGCAATCGCCGAGCTGTCCGCTTAAAGCGCCAGATATCTCAAATGGTCTCAGAATCTTTGGTAAGTTACTATGTATAACTCTGAATATCACAATGGTTCCTTTGATGTCTATTTTAATTGTTAACTCCGCTCACCTTATATGTATAAATACAGCCCTGTGAGCACGTAACCTTAAGCGTAATATGTTGGTCAAGCTTAAGGCGGTGTACACTCTGTGGAACACCTATACACCGGGTCACAGCTGCTTTAGCCGCTGTGGCTTTATCAAATGATGCTCCTTATCTCCTGCAAGATGTACCTGCTGCTTGCCGTGTTACCTCAACGGATTCAGGAGTTAAGGCGAGCATCCGTAGAGCCGGGCCATAGCCGCTTTAAACCCGCCAAAGCATTGGCTCCAGAGCTAGACTTAAACGATGTTGCTCTTGGATACCCCAGCTTAAAGGAGGACAGCTCGATTCACCAATCGACTACACCACCTGTGTGAGAGTCGTGCGTCCCTGTGGCCACCATCATCGGCAACGATATTGATCTTACCAAGTACCACCGGTTATGACAACGAGAACCGGAGGATTCCAACTCCGCATTATGATGATGTCGCCGTGATCCTCCAACTCGTAAGCATACCTTTGCTCCTGAAGTTGACCCGCCAGTTTAATAGATGATGAAGCTGAATTTGAAGCCTTAAGCGGCATTGAATGGACCTCGTCAACCTTCCAGGACAAAGCAGCAACGAAGAGGCGGAGAAGGATAACCCGGAGTCATCAAGTCCAGCAAAGGAGTAATCCGCCTCGCACTTAAGTCTCTTAAAGAAAACAATACTTCATTATTCGACTCGTGGAGTCTTGTAATAGGGTAGAAAACTTAACTCTGTCATGCCTTGGCAGCATGTTTTGCGTTGCTTAACAATGTCTCAAGCCGCCAGCAATGTGTACCGCCGCTTGCTTGAATCATCCAAAAGTCGCTTACCCTGTGTATAAAACAAAAACTTCCTTTGGCATTCACCACATCCGGGTTATGTAAGATAACATTAACCCGGAGTAGGAACCAAAACATCATAAGTATTAGCCGTTTAAGGCGCACTTACCGCTTACTTGATTCCAAAAAGCGCATAGTTATACTTAAACTTCTGAAAATTGGCACATATAATGTTTACCTGGCCCTTAGTATTATTTATTCTTAGAATAAAATAAACCTGATTTTCAAAGGCCTCTGATTCGAATACGATCAGTAGAACCGTTCCAGAGGGGTTAAGCTAAGATTCGGATACGATCATATAGCCCCCAATGGCCTTGGCGATGCCGATCACATGGGTATCGACGGCTATGTTCTCTTTGGTTCGAATACGACCTATGTTTGAACAGGAAGCCCCCAAGTGACCATGAGAGTTGTTTAATGACGCTGATTCGAATACGATCCACGCCAGGCCCAAAGAGGTTAAGCCATGATTCAAATATGATCAAGAAGCCCCCAAGTGGGTTCGGCAGTGTGCCAATAAATTGGGTATCGGCAGCTATGTTCTCTTTGTTTGAATACGACCTATGTTTGAACAGGAAGCCCCCAAATGACCATGGCTTGATTCAGATATGATCATACCGGACCAAAGGGAGAACCGGATTCAGATATGATCCGCTCCCTGTTAGTCGTTTCCATCACCTGGTAAAGAAGACACATAAACCTTGTAGGATGGAAAAGAAACAGGTCCTGCTTTATTGCTTTATATAATATATACATTGCTAAAAAAGAAAAGATAAATATACTCAAAGCCAGCGGCTTAACTATAGTAGGGCCGAGATGCGCTTATGTTCCACGGTCGGCGGGTCTCCTCCTCCGACTTACGTGAGTCTTTGTGCTCTCGAACATCGATGAGGTAATATGACCCGTTGTTAAGATTCTTGCTGACCACGAAAGGTCCTTCCCAAGGAGGGGACAGCTTGTGCATATCGGGCTTGATCTCGATGAGCCGGAGCATTAAATCACCTTCCGGAAAGTTCGCTTCGACCCGCGGTTGTGATAACGGCGCAGGTCTTGCCGGTAAATCGCCGAGCGGGCTATAGCCAAGTCTCGCTCTTCATCCAACAAGTCAAGAGCATCCTGACGAGCTTTTTCGTTATCAGCCTCAACGTAAGCCGCCACCCGGGTGAATCATGCCGATGTCACTTGGCGTAACCGCCTCGCTCCGTACACCATGAAGAAAGGTGTATAACCAGTAGACCTGTTGGGCGTTGTGTTGATGCTCCATAGCGCAGAAGGTAATTCCTCCACCCAACAACCCGGAGTTTGCTGTAAAGGAACTAAGAGCCGGGTTTGATACCTTTCAAGATCTCTTGATTAGCTCTTTCTGCCTGACCATTAGACTGGGGGTGAGCAACAGCTGAAACATCAAGCCGGATGTGCTCTTGTTGACAGAACTCTTCCATGGCACCCTTGGAGAGATTAGTGCCATTATCAGTTATAATACTGTGCGGAAAACCAAAACGAAAGATCACCTTTTTGATGAACTGAACCGTCGTGGCTGCATCACACTTACTGACCGGCTCTGCTTCAACCCATGAATTTATCCACTGCCACCAATGAAACGCCCTCGATGCGGCTATATCTCCCACGTGTCGAAGCACGACTTAGAGGCATAACCGCATTGAAAGCAATGTCGCAAGTGAGGTAATCTTCACACAACCCATGTAATACATAAGGGAAAAGAGATACATAGTTGGCTTACAATCGCCACTTCACACAATACATGAGTAAAGCATTACATCATACAGATACAATCAAGGTCCGACTACGGAACCAAAAATAAAAGAAGACTACCCCACAAGCTACACAGATCCCCGATCGTCCCAACTGGCTCCACTATCGATCAACTCAAACGAAACAACACAATGAACAAGATCTTCATCGAGCTCCTCCTTGAGCTCAGTGCATCACCCGCACGGTCTCATCGGCACCGCAAACTGGTTTTGAAGTATCTCGTGAGTCACGGGACTCAGCAATCTCACACCCGCGAGATCAAGACTATTTAAGCTTAAGGGTAGGACAGGATAGTGAGGTGGAGCTGCAGCAAGCGACTAGCATATATGGTGGGTAACATACGCAAAAGAGAGCGAGAAGAGGAGGCAAAGCACGGTCGAACAACTATGATCAAGAAGTGATCCTGAACTCCTACTTACGCCGACATAACCCAAAACCGTGTTCTCCTTCGATCAACCCCAAAAGAGACACTCACGGTTACGCACACGGTTGGTGTATTTTAATTAAGATCAACTTCGGTTTTCTACAACCGACATTAACAAATTCCCATCTGCCACATAACCATGGCACGGCTTTCGAAAGTTCAAAACCCGCAGGGTGTCCCAACTTAGCCCATGATAAGCTCTCGCGATCAACGAAGGAATAGACCTTCTCCCGGAAGACCAATCAGACTCGGAATCCTGCCACAAGACATTTCACAGCAATAAAACAAGTCCAAGAAGACCTCCCGGCGCGCCGACACCTCGATAGTAGCGCACAGATCTCGCCTCGAGCCACGACCGGATGAACACTACGACGGCAACCGACGATACCCCAAGTTGCCTCGGGCGGCACCGCAAGTGGTTTCAAGTTTGACCAACACTTAGACAAGCATTGGCCCGGGGTTAATAAAGATGACCCTTGAGAGCGCGACTCCCAAGGGAAAAAGGCTAGGTGAGGCAAATGTAAAACCAATGTTGGGCCTTGCTGGAAAAGTCTTATTCAAAGCGAACTGTCAAGGGGTCCCATAAATCACCCGACGCGTTAGGGACGCAAAAATCCGGGAACATAACACCGATATGACGGAAACTAGGGCGGCAAGAGTGGAACAAAACACTGCATAAGGCCGAGCCTTCCACCCTTTACCAAGTATATAGATGCATTAATTAAATAAGATATATTGTGATAACCCAACAAGTTAACATGTTCCAACAAGGAACAACATCTCCATGTTCCAACAAGGAACAAACTTCATCTTCACCTGCAACTAACAACGCTATAAGAGGGGCTGAGCAAAGCGGTAACATAGCCAAACAACGGTTTGCTAGGAAGGGTGAAAAGGTTAGAGGCTGACATGGTAATATGGGAGGCATGATAAGCAAGTGGTAGGCATCGTAGCATAGGCATAGCAAAAGAGCGAGCATCTAGCAAGCAAAGATAGAAGTGATTTCGAGAGTATGGTCATCTTGCCTGAAATCCCGCAAGGAAGAAGAACGAGTCCATGAAGAGGACAAACGGGCGTAGTCGAACGAATCCTCACAATCGCAACATTACCGAAACCGAGAAGCAACACCGGAAAGAAACAAACAACATGATAAATGCACAAGCATAAACATGGCATGATGCACAATCAAGTATGATGCATGTCCGGTTTAATGAGGCATGGCATGGCAATATGCACAAACAATACTACCAGGTTAAGTGGAGCTCAATATGCAACGAGTTGCATATTGACGGAACACCACAACACTTATTTAGTTCTCTCTCGATTAGGTACACAACAATATTAAATGTTGTTATACATGGCAAGAGGTGAAGCACGATGAAACTACCTATCTAGGCAAGTTTAAATGAGGCCGGAAATAAGAAACAACAATTCCGGAAAATCCCCATGAGCAATATTTTAGATTCGGTACAGATCTGCCCTAAACACAATTTTAATGTTGTTAAACAGTAAAATAAAGTGGACCAAGTTAAACTAGGCATTTTTCCACCCCATTTACATATATAATTTATTTAAAATGGAGCTACGGTTATTTAGTTATGAAATAAATCATTTTAACATGGCATAATAGCAAATTAATGCAAACATCAATTTAAACATTTTTAAACATGGATGTAAATGGCATATTATTAATCTACACAATATTCTGAGCATATTACATATATGAAACATTTTAATCCGATGCACCATTTGTGAGTTATTAAATGCATGAAGTTTAGGGTCCAATCTGTAAAACTGTAATTCCTGGATAAATTAGACAAATTCGCAGACGGTAAAAAAAACGAAAGCGGGCCGAATCTGGCTAGCCCAACAGAGAGGGGCTGGGGGAGGCGCTCACCAGGCCTCATGGGCCGGTCGGTGAGGGAGGAGGCCAGGCAGGCCGGGCGAGGGGAGCGGCTTGGGCCGAGGGAGGCCGGCGGCTGGGCCTGGCGGCTGCTGGGCCGAAGGGACGCGGTGGCGGAGCGGTCAACGGGGGCGCGGGGCGAGCTGGATCGGGCTCCTCCCGATCCGCGGCGGTGGCGGCGCGATCTCCGGCGAGGCAACGGGGTCCGGCGGCTGGCGAGGCCGGGAACGGGTCGCGGGACCCCAGATCGGGCGATTCCTGACGGCTACCATTTCGGAGGAGGCCGCAGCGAGGTCCAAGGGCGGGCGGCGGCTCCCGCAAGGGGAGAGAGCGACCTTAGAGGAGGAGAGAGAGAGGGAAGAAGGAGGGAGGAACGGGGCGCGGGGAGGTGTCCTGGCAGAGCGTCGGCGGCGGGGTTGCCGGAGGGACGCCGGACGGCGACGGGGTCGGGCGGACGCGGAGGCCGGGCGACGAGCGATGAGGAGGTGCTGGGTCGGGCGAGGGAGCAGGGACGGGCGCTGGCGAGCTGGAGCCGGGCCAGATGGGCTCAGCAAGTGGCTCGACGCTGGCTCACCGCTGGGCCTCATGAAGGGCGCGTGTGGGGAGGAGGTGGCGACGCCTGGTTGGTCGGAGGCGTCTGGTGGCGGCTGGCCAACCAGGGCGCGCCAAGTGGCGGAGGTGGCTTGGGGCGCGTCGGAAAACGAGGAAGGAGGTGGGAGGGCGCGGAAATTGAGGAGGGGGCTAGGAAGCTGCCAAAATGGCATGGGGGGTCTATATATAGCAGGTTTGCTAGGGTTTAGGGGTTTGGAGCATTTGAGCCTCGGATCGACATCGGACGGCCCGGATCGGAGGGATCTAGGAGGGGGTTGGTGGGCTGTGAAGATAGGACTTGGGCTGAGGGGAGAGAAGAGAAGTGCAGCCCGCACAATTTCGGAGACCAAACATCCGATTAATATACCGCTATATCGCGGTAGTAGGTTTAACGGTTGGGCTAACAAATGGACTCAATGCATTTAAACTTGGCAAAGCGGCCTGTCTACACTATAATAAGACCGCACGACAAGTTGCAACCCATTCCGAGAACATTTTGTGCCACTTATAAAATAATATTTCGGAGGTGCAGCGGCGCGTGCAAGTGTATCCGACTCGGAACGGACAACGGAGAGAACCGACGGAACATTTAACGGATGCAAGTTTTGAAAACATGCGGATGAAATGCAGATGATGCCATGAGATGAAATGCATAACAAGAACAAAATGCAAAACAACAGACAAAACCCAACCACGAAGGAAATAATAAATCACATCTCCGGAAAGGGCAAGAGTCGGAGTTACGAATATGGAAAGTTGTATCCGGGTGTTACAACACTCCACCACTACGAGAGGATCTCGCCCCAGATCTAGGATGGCACCGAGGGAAAAGGAAGAGGAAGATAAGAGGTAAAACTAAGTTGCTTCTTTGACAAACGAGTGAAACCAAAGAACCTTGAGAGGTTGAGCAAAATGAAAGAAAGAGAACAACGAAGATGAACGAGATTGCAAACAATCCGTTAGCAAAGAGGAACAAGGAACATTATGATAACTTGAAGGTTGAAAAGGCATGAATCAAGAGTTTAGTGGACAAGATATAATTCGAAACCACTCCGGTTGAAACGAGACACGAATGAACAAGAATGATATAATTTGGGCAACACTCCGACTGAAAATGGAAGGAATATAACATGAACTTGAGAAGGTGGGATGATACTTGATGAAATCAACAACATAGTGCCTCCGGAACTATTGAAAGAGTGGCACAAGGGGTAAGAAAGATTTCAGACAGCTCTCCGTTGAGGAAGCAGGCAAAACTTGATAAAATGAGAGAACTCGAATGAAAACATGACACTCCGGTTAAAAACGTTTAGCAAGGAAAAGGACATGATCTTTACAAAAGAAGATGTTGGGTCGAAGAGAGCAACATCACAATGCCTTCGGAACGAAAGAATAGAAGATAGATCTTTGGGAATACAGAATGAAGAAGAAAAATGTCAACTTCTGCCACAAAAGAGCTTGGAAAGCATCCTTGCAACGAAGAATTGAACGGAGTTGACAAAACACAGTGCATAAGGCCGTAGCTTTCCACCCTTTACCAAGTATATAGATGCATTAATAATATAAGAGATATTGTGATATCCCAACATAAACATAATCCAACATGGAGCATCTTCACCCTCACCGCAATTAGCAACTCTATAAGGGGCTGAGCAAAGCGATCATAGCCAAACAACGATTTGCTAGGAAGGGTGACAAAGATTAGAGGTTCATGGCAATTTGGGGAGGCTTGATAAGCAAGTGGTAGGTAACACAACAAAGCGATAGAACGGGCAACTAGCATAGCAATGATTGTAGTGAGATCCAAGACGGTCATCTCTGCCTAAATCCCGCTGGAAGAAGAACGAGTCCATGAAGAAGATGAACGGAGTAGTCGAACTAATCCTAACAATCGCAACTACCGAACTGAGAAGCAACACCGAAAGAAACAAACAACATGATAAATGCACAAGCATAAACATGCACGATGCACAATCGCAAGGATGTATGTCCGTTTAATGAGGCATGCAGGCGGCAAAGTGCAACAAACAATACTACAAATTATGGAGCTCAATATGCAACGGTTGCATATTGACAAAACACCACATTGACATATTTAGTTTAATTCGCTTAAGCTACCAAACAATATTAAATGTTGTTAGACATGGCAAGAGGTGAAATAAAGTAAACTAACTATTTAGGGCAAGTTTAAATGAGGCCGGAACAACAAACAACAATTCCGGAAAATCCCTATACACAATTTATGAATTTGGTACTGTTCTGCCCTAAATACGCTTTAATGTTGTTAAACAACAAAATAAAGTGCACCATGTTAAACTAGGCATTTTTCCACCCATTTTACATATAAAGTTTATTAAATCGGGCTACTGTTAATTAGTTATGAAATAAATCATTTTAACATGGCATTTGAGCAAATTTAAATAAACAGCATTTTTAAGCATTTTATGAATGAAAGTGGTATATTATGAAACTAGATGAAATTCTAAGCATTTTATATTTAAATTATTTACATAATGATGCATGGTTAATGAATTACATACGAACATTAAGGTGTTTTCTGAAAACTGCAGCTCGGATAATTGATAAATCGCAGGCGGGGAAAAACATGACACGGGCCGTGATCTAAATAGTGCATCGGGTTGGGTTGTTCACCTACCGGGCTCGCCTGTCCAGGTGGAGGTGGGAGATGCCGTAACAAAGCGGGGGAGGCGCCGATCGCGGATTCGAGGAACGATACCACACCAAGCGGTGGGGCGAAGGGACTGATGCCTGGCGGGGACGCTGAAGCAGAGGAACGGGGCGCGACGATGAGGGCTGGCGTGATGAAGGGGAAGGACAAGGTGATGGCGGTGGGGAGGCATGCATCCCGTGGTGGAGCCTGAAGTTCGCCCTGATCCGCCCATGGTGGCGGACGGGAAAGGGTAGGGCGGCACGGAGGCGATGAGTTCGAGGCCATGGCGATCAGCGACAAGGCCGCAGCCCGAGAAGGCCATGGGAGCTCCATGAAGTTCCCGAAGAAGGAGAGGGCGGGTTCTGCCTGCGTAGAGAGAGCCCGAGAGAGAGATGAATACAGAGCAGGAGGAAGAACGAGGGAAGAGGTGGGGGCATGGCGCTGGACCTGTGGGTCAGCCAACGACGAGGGCCAGAGGTGTGGCTGGAAATTGAGGCGGCCTGGGGGACGGTTTTAATGGAATGGGCTTCGCACGGATGCATGGCTGGTTCTCAAGGCACAGCTCTGGGTCGCCGAGGCAGAGGCACCATGGATCGAGAGGAGGGAGCCGAGTCGTTCCACTGCACGGGCACCACAGAAGGAGGCTACGACGCGAGGCTTGGTGTAACTGCCAAGGAGGAGTCCCGCGAGGAGCGGAGGAGCAGTCATGAGGCTCGGGAACAGTAGGCTGCGGCCTCGATCCGCATCGAAAGGTGGAGGAGCTACTCTCGATTGGCCGGGCACAAAAGCCGAGGAGGCCCGTGGGTGCGCTGCAATGGGATGGATGGGACAGTCTCAGGTTTTAGGTTTGGACTGCTATATATATAATAGGTAGGTAAAAGGAGGAGGATTTGATCATGGATTGGGCCTCGGCCGGTCCAAATAAAAGGTTAGGGAGTCCAATGGAGAACGAGATATCTTAGGATGTTCGGAGATGATCCTAACTAATCGATAATGACAGCCCGGTCGAGTTCGGACAGCTGGATGCGCCACGAGGGTTTCAAGGCCATGGAGACAAGGGGTTTTGACTGCCAAGAGAAGAGAGAGAAGAGAGCGGTCCCATTGATATGACAGCTTTAAAGAGACAAGGAAGAAGCTAATGACGAGCGATGCAGTTTTATGAAAAACATGCAGATGCAATGCATGATGCTATGAGATGAAATGCATGACATGAACAAAATGCAAACCAAAAGACAAAAACCCAACCACGGAGGAAATAAAATATCTTAAAAGGCAAGAGTTGAGTTACGAATATGGAAAGTTGTATCCGGCTGCCATAACACTCCACCATTATTTAGAGGATCTCGTCCCCAGATCTAGGATGGCACCGGAGAAAAGAGGAAGAGTAGAAATAAAGAGAAAAGAATTTAGAAGAAGGTAGAAAGAAGTTGCTATTCGTAAAAAGAATATGACCACCCCTTGTGATAATGAGATAGCTAGGAACAACAATGATGTAATCGACAGACCCCAGAGAAAAGAGAAGAAAACTTGATGAGATGAAAATATATTGAAGAGATGACAACACTCCCAAGTTAAATGGATAAGTAAGAAAAGACACGATCCTCACAATTCGAGATGATGAGTGAAAGAGCAACATCACAATGCCTCCGGAAGAAAGAATAGAAGATAGATCATTGGAATAATGAATGGAGAAGAAAATCCAACTTGCCACAAATGAGCTTGGAAAGCACCTTCCAAGAAGGTTAGAACGGAATTGTTGAAAACCAACAACGAAACGAATAAGCTTGTAGGGCTTATGGAGAACATCTCAGACTATGAGGTGACAACCGCCACAAATGGAAACCATTGATTTGATTGAGAGCACCAAAGAGATGAAAAACTTCACCGAGATGAGAAGGAGAAATTGATCATTGATAAGCACCACAAATAGCTACATTCCTTAGGGAAGGCTATAGGAGAAATATAACCAATATAACTCCAACAAAAGATTGATTGGTTGAAAAGATCTCTTGAACTAAGAGAAAATGATGGATTCAAAATACTTCATTTTTGACAACATATGAATCATGAAACATGAAGGAAATTGTCAAGAGTGACATAACACCACCTCAAAAGATAAGGTAGAAAGAATTGCACTTTTGAATGCAAGATGAAGAATACTTGAGCTCCTCAAACAAAACATGTGTTGAACACCATTTTTATTTTAGAGTATAGTCAAGGATCATAACTTCGAGAGAAATCTTGAAGAACAATTGAAGAATGAAAAGAATCCTGATTTAACCACCATGTAGAGTCTCCATGAAGAACTCCAGAATAAAGGATGATAATGTTCCAACAAGGAACAACATCTCCATGTTCAACAAGGAACAAACTTCATCTTCACCTGCAACTAACAACGCTATAAGAGGGCTGAGCAAAGCGGTAACATAGCCAAACAACGGTTTGCTAGGAAGGGTGAAAAGGTTAGAGGCTGACATGGTAATATGGGAGGCATGATAAGCAAGTGGTAGGCATCGTAGCATAGGCATAGCAAAAGAGCGAGCATCTAGCAAGCAAAGATAGAAGTGATTTCGAGAGTATGGTCATCTTGCACGAAATCCCGCAAGGAAGAAGAACGAGTCCATGAAGAGGACAAGCAGGCGTAGTCGAGCGAATCCTCACAATCGCAACATTACGAAACCGAGAAGCAACACGGAAAGAAACAAACAACATGATAAATGCACAAGCATAAACATGGCATGATGCACAATCAAGTATGATGCATGTCCGGTTTAATGAGGCATGGCATGGCAATATGCACAAACAATACTACAAGTTAAGTGGAGCTCAATATGCAACGAGTTGCATATTGACGAATTTCACAACACTTATTTAGTTCTCTCTCGATTAGGTACACAACAATATTAAATGTTGTTATACATGGCAAGAGGTGAAGCACGATGAAACTACCTATCTAGGCAAGTTTAAATGAGGCGGAAATAAGAAACAACAATTCGGAAAATCCCCATGAGCAATATTTTAGATTCGGTACAGATCTGCCCTAAACACAATTTTAATGTTGTTAAACAGTAAAATAAAGTGGACCAAGTTAAACTAGGCATTTTCCACCCCATTTACATATATAATTTATTTAAAATGGAGCTACGGTTATTTAGTTATGAAATAAATCATTTTAACATGGCATAATAGCAAATTAATGCAAACATCAATTTAAACATTTTAAACATGGATGTAAATGGCATATTATTAATCTACACAATATTCTGAGCATATTACATATATGAAACATTTTAATCCGATGCACCATTTGTGAGTTATTAAATGCATGAAGTTTAGGGTCCAATCAGAAACTGTAATTCTGGATAAATTAGACAAATTGCAGACGGTAAAAAAAAAAAGCGGGCGAATCTGGCTAGCCCAACAGAGAGGGGCTGGGGAGGCGCTCACCAGGCCTCATGGGCGGTCGGTGAGGGAGGAGGCCAGCAGGCCGAGCGAGGGAGGCGGCTTGGCCGAGGAGGGAGGCCGGGGCTGGGCGGCTGCTTGGGCGAAGGGACGCGTGGCGGAGGCGGTCAACGGGCGCGAGGCGAGCTGGATCGGGCTCCTCCCGATCCTTGGGCGGTGGCGGCGCGATCTCCAGCGAGGCAACGGGTCCGTGGTGGCGAGGCTGGAACAGGTCGCGGGACCCCAGATCGGGCGATTCCGGACAGCTCTGGTCGGAGGAGGCCGGCAGAGGTCCAAGGGAGGCGCGGCGGCTCTGCAAGGGAGAGAGCGACCTTAGAGGAGGAGAGAGAGAGGGAAGAAGGAGGGAGGAACGGGCGCGGGAGGTGTCTGGCAGAGGCGTCGTGGCGCGGGTTGCGGAGGGACGCCGGACGGCGACGGGTGGGCGGACGCGGGCCGCGCGACGAGCGATGAGGAGGTGCCGGGTGAGGCGAGGGAGCAGGGACGGCGCAGGCGAGCTGGAGCCGGGCTCAGATGGGCTTGGCGGGCCTGACGCGGGCTCACCGCGGGCCTCGGCGAAGTGGGGCGCGGGGGGAGGAGGTGGCGACGCCTGGTTGGCTGGAGGCGTCGGCTGGGTGGCGGCTGGCCAACCAGGGCGCGCCAAGTGGCGGAGGTGGCTTGGGGCGCGTCGGAAAACGAGGAAGGAGGTGGGAGGCGCGCCGGAAATTGAGGAGGGGGGCTAGGAAGCTGCCCAAAATGGCATGGGGGGTCTATATATAGCAGGTTTGCTAGGGTTTAGGGGGTTTTGGAGCATTTCGGAGCCTCAGATCGACATCGGACGGCTCCGGATCGGAGGGGATCTAGGAGGGGGGGTTGGTGGGCTGTGAAGATAGGACTTGGGCTGAGGGGAGAGAAGAGAAGTGCAGCCCGGCACAATTTCGGAGACCGAAACATCCGACGAATATACCGGCTATATCGCGGTAGTAGGTTTAACGGTTGGGCTAACAAATGGACTCCGAATGCGACGAAACTTGGCAGGCGGCCTGTCTACACTATAATAAGACCGCACGACAAGTTGCAACCCATTCCGAGAACATTTTTGTGCCACTTATAAAATAATATTTCGGAGGTGCCGCGGGCGCGTGCAAGTGTATCCGGACTCGGAACGGACAACGGAGAGAACTGACGGAACACGAACGGATGCAAGTTTTGAAAAACATGCGGATGAAATGCAGATGATGCCATGAGATGAAATGCATAACAAGAACAAAATGCAAAACAACAGACAAAACCCAACCACGAAGGAAATAATAAATCACATTTCCGGAAAGGGCAAGAGTCGGAGTTACGAATATGGAAAGTTGTATCCGGGGTGTTACAACCAACAGGTGTGTCTTCTTATCTTTAGACCTTTTGAAAGGTCCAACCATATCAAGCCCCCAGACTACAAATGGCCAAGTAATTGGAATCATCCTCAATTCTTGAGCCGGCACATGAGCTCGTCTTGAGAATTTTTGACATCCATCACATTTGCTGACCAGATCCTCCGCATCAGCATGAGCCGTCAGCCAATAAAAACCATGACGAAAAGCCTTGGCTACCAGAGACTTTGAACCGGCATGATGATCGCAACCACCTTCATGAATCTAACGAAGTATCTCCTGACCCTCCGTAGGTAATACACAACGCTGAAACGCCTCAGTGACGCTGTGGTGATGCAACTCGCTGTGAACAATCGTCATGGATTTGGACCGCCTGATGATTTGTCTTGCCAAGGTCTCGTCCTCAGGCAACTCTCCATGGGTCATATAGGCTAAGTATGGAACCGTCCAGTCCGGGATGGCATGGAGAGCCGCCACCAGTTGCGCCTCCGGGTCTAGTACTGCAAGCTCTTCCTCTGTAGGCACCCTGACAGAAGAGTTATGCAAAACGTCAAGGAAAGTATTAGGTGGAACCGGCTTACGCTGAGACCCCAGCCGTCTTAAAGCATCAGCCGCCTCGTTCTTCCTTCGATCAATGTGCTCTACTTGATAACCCTTGAAGTGCCCAGCCACCGCATCAACTTCACGACGATAAGCCGCCATAAGGGGATCCTTAGAATCCCACGTGCCTGACACCTGTTGAGCAACGAGGTCTGAATCGCCCAAGCATCTTACCCGGCTTAAATTCATCTCCTTGGCCATCCGGAGGCCATGGAGTAAGGCCTCATATTCAGCTGCATTGTTAGTACAGGGAAACATAAGCCGGAGCACATAACAAAATTTGTCACCTCGAGGGGAAGTTAAAACAACTCCAGCCCCGAGCCTTCCAACTGCTGGACCCATCAAAGTGAATAGTCAATACGTGTTATCCGGCTTCTCCTCTAGTGCCCGCAACTCCGCCCAATCATTAATAAAGTCCACTAGGGCTTGAGACTTGATAGCTGTCTTGTGCATATACTTCAAACCGTGAGGCCCAAGCTCGATGGCCCACTTGGCAACTCATCTGTGGCTTCCTATTCGGATGATGTCTCCCAAGGGGCTGAACTTACCACGCTTATAGGATGACCCGGGAACTCTTGTTTCAGCTTCGCTCGCCATGAACACCCCATAAACCAGTTTACGCCAATGCCGATACCTTTGCTTGGACTCTATGAGCACCTCACGATGTAATAAACCGCCGCTGAACCGGATGCTCCTTGCCAGTCTCCTTACGCTCCACCACAATAGCCACACTAACAGCACGTGAGTTAGCCGCAACATACAATAGCAATGGCTCTTTGTCAATCGGAGCTACGAGAACCGGCGGCTCAGCCAATTGTCTCTTTAAATCTTCAAAAGCAGCATCAGCAGCCTCACTCCAGACAAAGGTGTCTGCTTTCTTCATCATCGATACACGGTAAAGCCTTCTCCCTAGCCGACTTATGAATCAGCTTAAAGCTGCAACGCGACCGCTTGATCGCTGAACATCATTGATGCGCCCGGCTTAGCCGAGAGGTAATCGCTTTGATCTTCTCCATGTTAGCTTCAATGCCCCTGTTTGAGACCAGGAATCCCAAAAGTTTGCCTGCAGGTACACCAAATACGCACTTGTCCGGGTTAAGCATCATCTTGTAGACCCGGAGATTATCAAAGGTTTCATTTAAATCGGGGATCAAGATTTCCTTCTCTCTGGACTTCACCACAATGTCATCCACATAAGCATGAACATTGCGCCCAATCTGATTGCGGAGACAATTCTGCACACACCGCTGATAAGTCGCTTGGGCACTCTTGAGCCCAAACGGCATAGACACATAGCAGAAGGCTCCAAATGCAGTAATGAAAGCCGTCTTCTCCTGGTCCTTAACTGCCATCTTGATCTGATGATAACCAGAGTAAGCATCCAAAAAACTCAACCGCTCGCAACCCGCAATGGCATCGATGATTTGATCAATGCGGGGCAGAGCAAAGGGATCAGCCGGACAAGCTTTATTTAGGTCCGTGTAATCGACACACATCCGCCAGGTACCGTTTTTCTTGAGCACAAGCACCGGGTTAGCCAACCACTCCGGGTGAAAAACTTCCATGATGAAACCTGCCGCTAAGAGCCGAGCGACCTCTTCTCCTATAGCCTTTCGCCTTTCCTCATTGAATCGCCGGGGAAACTGCCTGACCGGCTTATACTTTGGATCAATATTAAGAGTGTGCTCAGCGAGTTCTCTCAAGACACCCGACATGTCAGAAGGTTTACATGCAAAGATGTCCCGGTTCTCACGGATGAACCCGATGAGCGCGCTTTCCTATTTGGGATCCAAATTGGTACTGATGCTAAACTGCTTGGAAGAGTCACCTGGAGTGAAGTCAACCAGTTTTGTCTCGGCGGCCGACTTAAATTTCAAAGCCAAGTCTTGCTCTGTGGTTGGCTTCTTCAAAGAGGTCATATCTACAGGGTCAACATTAGTTTGATAAAACTTCAGCTCCTCTTCAGCACAAACGGATTCAGCATAAGCCGCATCTCCTTCCTCGCACTCCAAGGCCACCTTTCGAATCCCATGCACAATGATGGTGCCCTTGTAACCCGGCATCTTGAGCTGCAGATAAACATAACACGGCCGTGCCATAAACTTGGCATAAGCCGGCCGTCCAAAAAGAGCATGATATGGGCTTCTGATTTTGACTACCTCAAACGTCAACTTCTCAGCCCTGGAATCGTATTCGTCTTCAAAGGCCACTTCCAGCTCGATCTTTCCAATAGGATACGCCGACTTACCAGGTACCACCACATGGAAAACAGTGTTGGATGTCCTCAAGTCCTTATCAGTCAGACCCATACGGCGAAAGGTCTCATAATAGAGAATATTGATGCTGCTTCCGCCGTCCATGAGCACCTTAGTGAATTTATATCCACCAACCCGAGGGCCACCACCAAGGCTAAGCGACCGGGTTATCAACCCGAAGTGATCTTCTCTACTCCAAATGATAGGCTGTTCTGACCACCTCAGATAACGGGGAACCGCCGGTTCAACCGAATTCACAGCCCTTTTATGAACCTTCTGGTCACGTTTACACAAGTTAGTGGTAAACACATGGTATTGCCCACCGTTTAACTGTTTTGGATGGCTCTGATAACCTGACTGCTGCTGCTGCTGTCCTCCTTGACCGGACTGCTGCTGATTATAGCCACCTTGACCACCTTGAAAACCGGAACTTGAGCCGCCACCCGGGCCATGGAAACCACCTGCTCTTGAGCCGCCGCCTGACCCGTGATTGCCATCAAACATGTTTGAATTCTTGAAAGCCTTCATGATCGCGCAGTCCTTCCATAAGTGGGTGGCAGGATTTTCTCGAGTACCGTGTCTTGGACAAGGCTCATTCAGAAGCTGCTCAAGAGATGGACCTGAGCCACCAGATCGAGGAGGTCCTCTCCCCTTACGCTTCTTGTTATTACCTTGAGCATTAGCATTTGCCACAAATGCCGGGTTACCGTCCGGCTTACGCTTGTTACCACCTTGACTTGCCGGCTGTTGCTGCTGAGCCTTTCCGTTGCCGTTCTTCTTTCCCTTCCCTGTCTTTTCCTCCTCAGACACGGGATCTTCAGTAGTATCAGAATCGGCATATGTAACCAAAGCCGCCATCAGCGTACCCATGTCATTGTAATCACGCTTAAGGTGCCCCAGCTTCTGCTTCAGCGGCACAAAACGAAAATTCTGATGGAGCATAAGTACCGCAGAGACGGCATCCATCTTATCAGATGAATGTATTATTTCTTTGACCCGGCGCAACCAATGAGTTGTGGACTCACCCTCCTCCTGCTTACAATTGGTCAAGTCCACAATGGACATAGATTGCTTGCAAGTATCCTTAAAGTTCTGGATGAACCGGGTCTTTAACTCGGCCCATGAACTGATGGAATTGGGAGGCAAGCTTTTCAACCAAGTTCGGGCCGTTCCATCTAACATCATGGTGAAATACTTAGCCATTGCCGCGTCACTGACTTCCAATAATTCCATGGCCATCTCGTAACTTTCAATCCATGCCCCCGGCTGTAAGTCGTCCATGTAATTCGGAACTTTTCGAGGACCCTTGAAATCCTTGGGCAGGCGCACATCTCGTAGAGCCGGCACCAGAAAAGGGACACCACCGGTTCTAGTGGCCACCCCTGCTCCAACAGAAGTCATTGGATACTCTGGGAAACCATCATACGCCTTCTGTTGAGCCGCTAACTGAGCCGCCCATTCGTCCTCCTGACGCAATCGATCCTGCACCGGGTTATAGCCGCCGGGTTGGTTGCGACGTTGGGAATTACTTGATAAAGCCTCTGACTCCATGTGTCTGCTATAACTCGGACTCCAGTTTGGTCGAGGTGCTCCCCAAGGCTGAGGAGTGGAATGAATCTTGTCCCTGCTATAAGAATAGGCCTCTTGCTGTGCCAAGGCCGTCTGAAGAAGCTCCCTAACCCTCCGGGTTTCCACCGCCGTCGGGTCGTCACCATCCACTGGAAGAGCCGCCAGACGCGCCGATGCTGCTATCAGGTTCTCCATGGGGTTGGAAAAGTGGCCCGGAGGTGTTGGTATGTATCGAGGCGGGGCCATGCTCCCGTGAAGAGGTGCCGTCTCTCGAGGCTGAACCGGCCCTCCTGCTCCGGGTGTCATAAATTGATTGGCTTCGGGCGGATTGCTAGGACCAGCTCCGGGTGTCGTGAAAAGATTTTGAGGATCGTAAACCGGAGGCAGACGGGACTGGGTTTTCTGATGTCTCCTTCTCATCACCTCATTGGATGCATTCAGATTCATGTTAAGCTGGAAAGCCTCTGACTGGAGTCGCTGTGCCCGTGCATCCAAAGCCGCCCGCTCGGCAGCTAGCCTGGTGTCCTCAGCCACCAAGGCCTCTTTGGCCTGGGCTATTTCCTCACGTACCTTTGCCACCTCCGTGTTATGTTCATCTGGATTTGCAGGAATAACCGTGGAGGTTAACAAGGCCGTCAACTTGTCCATAAGATCTATCAATTTTGAGCCGGCGGGGTGCTGGGCCTCTGCCCCGCCGCTCCTAACCCGGACGTGATTGCTGTCGCAGCCGTCGAGTTTTGACCGGGTTAGGTACCAGCCATGAAGACTCCTGCCGAGCTTGGCGGCTCATAGCAATCTCGAACGCTAGAGTCGTCCGAACAGCCCCCTAACATGCCTTCTTGGACCTGATACAGAGAATCTGTTGAACCGGAGGACGAATCATCATCCGATGGGACGGCCGTCTCTTCGCCATCCTTAGATCCTTCAGAAAGTGCCTCTCCATGAACACAGCCCACAAAGGCACGCTTTATGATAGGTTGAATCAGGGCGGGTCTCGCACATTGAGCCGTCTCAATGAGGTCGGTGCAGCTGTCCGACTCAATGAAGACGTGGATTCCGCCAAAGGGGTCCCGGTACCCGTACTCAATTGAGTCGGCGTCAGGGCCCCAGCCTTCGTTGTCGATGTAGATCTTGCCGCGACGACTCTTGGTCATCCGGCCCACTGCGTATCCCTTGAGCCCTTCGAAGCTGCCCTTCAAGAACTCAAATCCACCGTGGGCTGGCCCCATGGTGGGCGCCAACTGTCGTGGAATTGTCACGGCAGATGTCCTCTTGCAAGGACTTAATCATGGAGCCATCGCAAATAGGAAGCTTAAAGGGGTTAATCGGGACAAAGGACACGAGAGGGTTTATACTAGTTCGGCTCCTTACGGTGAAGGTAAGCCTACGTCTAGTTGGGTTGGTATTGCTTGAGGTGACCAGGGAGTGAGATACGCTATGCCCGGTTCTCGAAGGGTTGTTTATTGCCCTAAGACGTCGGCGGGTCGTCCCCTTAAATACACGGGTTGACGCCCTGCGGCTTACAGAGTCCCGGCCGGCTCATAAACAGTGTCCGGCTCGGTGACTAGTCAAGTCTACCTTATGATACAAGTCGTGCCATTATGGCGGTTTACTACAACGGGCCTTAAGTCGCCTGTGGGCCTTAGGCTCCTTGTTGAGTCGCCATCTTGATGCTTGGACTTGGGCTTCTGTCTGGTAACTATTTACGTAACCCGGCCCCTCCTCGGCGGCTTACACAAATAGTTATATCCCCAACAGGATACGTGATTAAGAAATCTGAGTCCTTGAAGAAAAAGGGTGGGAGGGCAGGAAAACAAAGGCAACTTGGGGACAGATGAAACGAACACCGTTGAGAAAAACTTAGAATTTATCTTGGGGATGTTGAAATGATCGGATCCACTTAAAGAGAAGCACGCCGGTTGGAAAAGAATTAACATGACGACCTCGATGATCAAGAAGGATTAGTATTCACATAGCAATATGAGAACACCGTTTAGGGAAGGTATGGATTCAACACTTGACTCTGAAGCAACTCGAATACCACAAATAAAACAAAACAAAGGATTTGGCTTGCAGAATAAGCCGGAACAAATACATATGATAGAGATTTACCCAATCCCATATCATGCATCATCGGAAAGATATTCTAGGAGCTACTTGAATTCCCACCTATAAACTCCGAAACTTTACGGATTTGCAATCTGGTGTTGGGGATACAGGGACACAAAATATACCACCCAAACTAACAATACCTAGATCCAAATTGTATCCATCCTTCAACACATAACCAAGAAAACTCCGAAATCGTGTACCTCAACCTTGAAAAGCATCCGTTATCTGAGTTATGGCAATACTCCCGAACTCCCGATCTTGGGTGGCGTCGAGGTTATCTCACCAACAACTGCATAGAAGAGATTTTTGATGTCGGCAAAACTCAGGTATTCCAGAACTGCAACGATAAAATTGTGATGACAACACCTCAGAGCTCAACTCCCCGGGCACTGCCACAACCCCTAAATGTCAGGAGGCACCAAGAACAATGTACTCGTCACAAGCCTATCGAAACGATCCCAAGATACCCGCGTGATCCTAAAAAAAATTCATGAAATTTGAGGAGAGGAAAGACAAAACATCTACGTCAGGGGGCCTCACCAGAGCGAGAAGGGACTGAGGAGTAAAAAGAATCCTACTCTCCCATATATATAATCCTAAGACTCAAAATAGTTTTCTTCTAGACTCAACAACGGCCAATAGTCAAGGGGGCTCCTATGGTCGGTCGAGGCTCTGATACCAACTGGCCACGCCCAAGATGCGACCCTATCCTAAAGGAACTCGAAGGTCCCACCAAGGATAGAAGCGCATCTTGAAGACGCTTTTGCAAGGTGGATATCATTACATCAACATTACATAATAGTGGGGATACAACCAAGACATACAATGTCACAAGAATACAACAATACATCATATAGAAGATCAACATCCGACTACGGATGAAACATAAACAGAAACTCAAACGACATCCACCCTGCTAGCCCAGGCTGCCGACCAGGAACCTATCCCCTGATCGATGAAGAAGAAGAAGAACTCCAAAACAAATAAACATCGCTCTCGCGTCATGATCATCGCAAAACCTGTACCTGCAACTGGTGTTATAGTAATCTGTGAACCACGAGGACTCAGCAATCCCATTACCATGGGTATCAAGACTATCAAAGCTTAATGGGAAAGGAAGGGGTAAAGTGGTGAGGTTGCAGCGGCGGCTAAGCAATGTATGGTGGCTAACTTGCGCAAATAATAGCGAGAAGAGAAGCAAAGCAAGCGGTCGTCAACTAGTAATGATCAAGAAGTGATCCTGAACTCCTACTTACGTCAGACATAACCCGAAACCGTGTTCTCCTCTCGATCAACCCGAAAAGAGACACTCACGATTCACGCTACAGTTGGTGTATTTTAGAAGAGTTTACTTCAAGTTTACTACAACGGATATTAACAAATTCCCATCGCCACATAACGCAGGCACGGCTCTCGAAAGTTTATACCTGCAGGGTGTCCCAACTAGCCCATGATAAGCTCTCGCGATCAACGAAGGATATTCCTTCTCCCGGAAGACCCGATCAGTCTCGGAATCCGGTTTACAAGACATTTCGACAATGGTAAAACAAGACCAGCAAGACCGCCCGATCTGCGACAATCCCGATAGGAGCTGCACATATCTCGTTCTTAGGGAAACACGGATGAGACATCCTACGAGTAAAACCAACCCTCAAGTTTCCCCAAGGTGGCCCATGATCTGCTCGTTTGGGCCAACACTTAGACAAGCATTGGCCGGGGGCTAAAATAAAGATGACCCTCGGGTTAGCTACTCCCAAGGGAAAAGGTATAGGTGGTAGGCAAATGGTAAAACCAAGGTTGGGCCTTCTTTGGAGGAGTTTTATTCAAGCGAATTGTCAAGGGGTCCCATAAATCACCCAACCGCGTTAGGGACGCAAAATCCGGGAACATAATACCGATATAGCGGAAACTAGGGCGGCAAGAGTGGAACAAAACACCAGGCATAAGGCCGAGCCTTCCACCCTTTACCAAGTATATAGATGCATTAATAATATAAGAGATATTGTGATGTCCCAACATAAACATAATCCAACATGGAGCAATCTTCATCTTCACCTGCAACTAGCAACGCTATAAGAGGGGCTGAGCAAAAGCGGTAACATAGACAAACAACGGTTTGCTAGGAAGGGTGACAAAGGTTAGAGGTTCATGGCAATTTGGGAGGCTTGATAAGCAAGTGGTAGGTAATGCAGCAAAGCGATAGAACGAAGCAACTAGCATAGCAATGATAGTAGTGAGATCCAAGGTGATGGTCATCTTGCCTGAAATCCCGCTAGGAAGAAGAACGGGTCCATGAAGAAGATGAACGGGAGTAGTCGAACGAATCCTCACAATCGAAACATTACCGGAACTAAGAAGCAACACCGGATAAAAACAAACAACATGATAAATGCACAAGCATAAACATGGCACGATGCACAATCAAGTATGATGCATTTCCGGTTTAATGAGGCATGGCATGGCAAAGTGCAACAAACAATACTACAAATTAAGTGGAGCTCAATATGCAACGGGTTGCATATTGACAAAACACCACATTGACATATTTAGTTTAATCTCGTTTAAGCTACCAAACAATATTAAATGTTGTTAAGAAACAAAAGTAAACTAACTATTTAGGCAAGTTTAAATGAGGCCGGAAACAAGAAACAACAATTCCGGAAAATCCTCATACACAATTTATGAATTTGGTATTGTTCTGCCCTAAACACAATTTTAATGTTGTTAAACAGCAAAATAAAGTGCACCATGTTAAACTAGGCATTTTTCCACCCCATTTACATATAAAGTTTATTAAATTCGAAGCAAACTGTTAATTAGTTATGAAATAAATCATTTTAACATGGCATTTGAGCAAATTTAAACAAACAACATTTTAAGCATTTTAAACATGAATGAAAGTGGCATATTATGAAACTAGATGAAATTCTAAGCATTTTACGTATTTAATTTATATACATATGATGCATGGTTAACGAATTATTGATGCATGAACATTAAGGTGTTTTCTGAAAAACTACAGTCTCTAGATAATTGATAAAGTAGCAGGTAGGGAAAAAAAATGACACGGGCCGCATCTAAATACTGCACTGGGCGGCTGGGCTGCTCACCTAGCTGGGCTCGGCCCAGGTCGGTGGTGGTGGGAGCTGGGCCGCGAACAACAGGCGAAGGGAGGCGCTGACTGGGCCGGATCTGGAGGGAACGACGCGGTCAACGGGCGCGGGTGGGGCGAGCGGGACTTGGCGCTGCGGTCGACGCTGGAAGCAGAGGAACGACGCGACGACGAGGGCGGCGCTGGCGTGATGAAGAGGAAGCAGACGCGAAGGCTGACGGCAGGGGAGGCAAGCATCCGGGCGGTGCAGCTCGAGTTTGTCCGGATCCGGCCGGTCTTGGTGGCGGACGGGAAAGGGTAGGGCGGCGCAGAGGCGACAGAGTTCGAGGCCATGGCGACTCGACAGTGGCGCTGCAGCTTCGAGGCGTCGGCCATGGAAGCTCCGGCGAGTTCCCTGAGAAGAAGGAGAGCGGGCGGTTCTTGTCCAAAGCGAGAGAGAGACCGAGAGAGATGAATCTGAGGGAGGAGGAAGAGCGAGGGAAGGAGGTGGGGCATGGCGCTGGACTGTGGCAGCGACGATGTGATCGGAGGTGTGGCCAAATTGAGGCGGCACAGGGGCGAGGAAGCCCCACGGGCATGGGCTCAGACGCAGGGGCGGTGGCCTGGTCTCGGGCGTGGGCGAGCTCTTGGGTCGCTCGAGGCAGAGGCACCATGGATCGAGAGGAGGAGCTCGAGCTCGTCCGCTCGTGCACGGGCACGACGAGAAGGAGGCTGCGACGCGAGGCTTGGTGTGGTACTGCTGCGGGAGGAGTCCGGCGAGGAGGCGGGAGGAGCAGTTCGCGGAGGCCTCGGGCGGCTGCAGGGGCTCGGGCTCCTCGATCCAGATCGAGGCAGGGAGGAGCTACGCTCTGGATTGGCCGGGCACGGAAAGCCGAGTGGAGTGTTTGGTGGGGTGGCGGCGCTGTTATGGGATGGATGGGACAGCTCTCTAGGGTTTAGGTTTGGACTGCTATATATATATAGTAGGTAGGTAAAAAGAAGGAGGATTTGGATCAACAGATCGGGCTCGGGCGGTCGAAAATAAAAGGTTAGGGGAGTCCAATGGAGAAACGGAAGATATCTTAGGGATGTTCGGAGATGATCCGAACGAATCGATAATGACAGCCCGGGTCGGGTTCAGGACAGCTTTCGGACACGCGTGAGGGGTTTGACGAAAGGCCATGGAGACAAGGGGATTTTGGCGGGCTCGTGAGAAGAGAGAGAAGAAGCGGTCGGTTGATATGACAGGCAACAGAGACAAGGAAGAAGCGGCAACTTCTGAGCGGATGCAAGTTTTATGAAAACATGCAGATGCAATGCACATGATGCTATGAGATGAAATGCATGACATGAACAAAATGCAAAACAAAAGACAAAAACCCAACCACGGAGGAAATAAAATATCGCATCTCCGGAAAAGGCAAGAGTTGGAGTTACGAATATGGAAAGTTGTATCCGGGGCGTTACAACACTCCACCACTAGGAGAGGATCTCGTCCCGAGATCTAGGATGGCAGCATGCTACGGTTAATTAGTTATGAAATAAATCATTTTAACATGGCATTTGAGCAAATTTAAACAAACAGCATTTTAAGCATTTTAAACATGAATGGAAGTGGCATATTATGAAACTAGATGAAATTCTAAGCATTTTACATATTTAAATTATTTACATATGACTAGTCCAGTCTACCTTATGATACAAGTCATGCCATTATGGCAGTTTACTACAACGGGCCTTAAGTCGCCTGTGGGCCTTAGGCTCTTTGTTGAGTCGCCATCTTCATGCTTGGACTTGGGATTCTGTCTGGTAACTATTTACGTAACCCGGCCCCTCCTGGGCGGCTTAGACAAATAGTTATATCCCCAAAATTAGGCCCCAGATTGATTTGAACCTGCTCATGTCAATCTTAAAATAACTTAAAACATAAATCTTCAGTCTTCGGACTGCGCAAAAAGACTTTCTTTAACCCGGCGTGACGTCACTCTTTGGATCCGTGTCAACCCGTCATGACGTCATCTTTCCTTCTATCCCTTGAATCATTAGCGGTTCTTTGTCTTTATTGCCCGTTCCGAGAATCGAGGCGTCGGGGCCGCTGGATAATAATTCTTATCTCCTCGTTTCCCGCGCCGTCTCACTTATGCTTCTCCCTATAAATAGGCGCGACTTCAGGTCTTTCATTCTTCTCCTTCCAGTCGTCTTCTTCCTCTCTTCTCTGTCACTCAAGCTCGACCGCCTCCGCCGTCGAACTCCTCGTCTTCATCGACTCAGGCCGCTGCATCAGCCTGACTTGGACCAGAAATCAATGGCGAACCTCCGCAGCTCGAGTTCATCCGTGAGTTCCTCTCCTTTCCTTTCTTTAGATCTGCATCGGAACTTTCCTTAGTTCGTCGGCGTTCATCACCGCCCGACGCAAACCTTTGCCAGCTTGTACCTCCACAACCTGTTTAGATCGTAAAAACTGTGCAGAACTGTTGCGGTAATTGTTTGTGTTGATCTTGCACAAAAACAGATCTCATCTCCCTTGCTTGGGAGCTTTCTTCGAGTGCGTGAACTTCTTTGCTCTGTTTTAGGTCTAGAAAAAAATTTCTTTCAGAACAATAATTTGATCCAAAATAATAGTTGTCATCTGTGAAACTTGTTTCTATCACCCGGAGAGCTTCTTCTGGTAAATGCCCTTAAACACAACTGTCCAGGTGTCCGGTTTAAATAAGTGACACTGAGCTGTAATCCTTGCCGTCTTCTCATGACTTTAAAATTTTTGAATCGCTCTTGATGTTTGTAGCGGCTTAAATATTGTTGCACAATCACCCTTATATCATTAGGCCCCTTCGTAAGTCGCTACCACTCAGCAATTTGAATTTTTTTCTTCCGGGTTAAAATTTAAGCCGGAATTTCTTATTTTGCAATAGGCCAATCTGTTGTTATGGCGCCTAAGTCGACCAAAGCTAATGTAACCTGCAACTAGGTCCCATCCACTGTCACCAAAAGCAAGCTGGCTGAGTTTGTGAAATCTGGTCATTTGCCAAAAAAGGAGGTCATGTCTTATCGTGTTCCTGACCCATCCGAAGAAAAGCCTCAACCAAAAGACGGGGAAGTGATAGTTTTCACGGATCACATGAACCGGGGATTTGCCCCTCCCGGCTCAAAATTTTTCAGAGAAGTTCTGAATTTCTTTGACATTAGACCTCAAGACATCAGGCCCAATTCCGTGTCAAATCTCTGCAATTTTCAAGTTTTCTGTGAAGTGTACCTGGGAGAAGAACCGAATCTACTTTTGTTCAGAGAACTTTCTTATCTGAACCGGCAAAACGAACGTGCCAACGGGCCTAGTCTTGAACTTGGCGGCATTTCCATCCAGCGGCGAAGAGATTGTCTTTTCCCTTATGCTGAGTTGCCAAGTCACCCGAAGGAATGGAACCAGACGTGGTTCTACTGCCAAGAAACATCACCGGCTGATGAGAAGCCACTGCCCGGCTTTCGCGCCCTGCGTCTTGAATCCAATCATCCGCTGGCAGATAAGTTATCCACTTTGGAACGCCTGCCTCTCAACCCCACCATCAAGAAGATCAAAGCTCTTCTAGGGAACGGTTTAAATGGCATTGATCTGGTTCGAGTCTGGGTCACCTGGCGGATACTACCATTAAGCCGCCGCTCCGGCTTAATGTGTACTTATACAGGCGAAAAGGATGACTCGACGCGCCATAGCTCTGATGACTTATCAGACGATGCGGTAGATGCTACAGTCCAATCTCTGTTGAAGGAAGGCACTGTAACCAGTAATGCCTTCGGCTTACTTCCCTTCTATAAGAAGAACCCGGCTCCTGCGGTAAGTTACTAGTCTTCACAAATACTTTTTTATATGTTACCTTCTTATACTTATGATGCTTTATCTGTTTCCACAGGCCGGCGATGATTTCTGGAAGGTCAAGTATGACCATGAGGCTGCTAAATAGGCAGAGTATGCCAAGAAGGCGAAAGAAAAACCGCCAGACGGGCACCTCTAAGAAGAAGAAACCCAGCGCCTCTGATATGTTTAAATTGGATGACTCTTCTTCGGATGAGGAAGAGGTAATCTTTTTCAATTTTCTTTAACTCCTTTGCCATTACTTTTACTGATATTTGATCCTTTCAGGAGGATACTGGAAACAGTCAAGCAGCTGGCGAAGAGGTAACTATAATTTCCTCCGACTCATAGCCTTTGCCAACACAAAAAATCCGAAGGGTGACCCAGAAAGTAAGGTTTTCACACCCTCTAGCTTACCAAGATCCTCAATTTCTTTTGAAGCAACAACAACTTAAGAACTGGAGGCAAACTCGGGCCACTCAAGACGCAGAACTCTCCTCCGGCTTACCCGATATAATCAGGAAGCGTCGAACTGAGGTCATCTCCGCTTTGCGTTCTGTTTATCCTTTGGCAGGTTTATTTCGTCGACCCCTCAATTCATCTGACTCCAATTATCAGGATACCTCTCTGTCTTCCGGCGAGTCGATGCAATCAAACATGCCGGCTTTAAAAACAGCTCCCGGGTAATGCCACCTTTCTTACTTTAAGTTTTTCCATACTTATTCGTTGGTACTCATCCTTCCACTTTGACTGACAGCCTGCAAGTGAAGCCTAGCAAGAAAGCCAAAAAGAATAATTTGTCCCGAGACCTGGTGATCACTGAACCGGCAATTGACTCATCCGTTCCTGATAGCTCCACTCATCAGCCACCGCCTGAACCGGCTTTTGATATTCCGGTGTCAACCTCGACCCTTTCAGAAGGCGTTGTCCACGATTCTCGTAAGCGGAAATTCCTAGCCAGTCAAGACGATGAACCGAAGTTGAATTTCTGAAAAGCCAATATGTTGAACCGGGCCAGCCTCATCGTCTTGCTCGATGCCTCGCCAAGGAGGACTTTGCCCAGCGTCGGAAAACCAAACAGGACATCATGATTATACTCACCTAAGCATTGGTGATATAGTCTCGGGCTATTTGAACCAAGTGCACAATAGCCGTGACCTGGAAATTGACATGGTGAAACAAATACAACATAAATCTGAGGTATACCTTTAACCTTACTTACTGTATCAGCCCCCAAGTCTATTGCTTATGAATGAATATGTTGTAGACTTAGAAATCTACTTACTGTTAGTTCTGTCCGGCTTAAATTGAATATATTTAACTCGGTGATAGCACAAAACTTTGAATTTGGGTAACACATTAGCCCCCAAGTGTCAAGTGCCTTTACTTGTAAAGTGCTTGAGACTTAATATACATGACCCGGTAAAATAGGTTAAGAATTCTTAAAGCATACATTAGCCCCCAAGTGCCAAGTATCTTTACCTGTAAAGTGTTTTGGGACTTGAATGTAATCTTACAGTGATTCTTACCATAACCTGATGTCGATGCAGGCCGCCATAAGTCAATTTGAAGCGGAGATTGCTGATCTGAAGAGTCAGTTGAAAACCCAAGAGCTTGAAACTCAAAAGCCAACTCCAAGTTTGAATTCAGTGTCTCCGAACAAGAGAAACTGAAGAAAAATTTTGAATCGGAGAAGAAAACTTGGGTTGAGGAGAGGGCTTCACTGGTGACTCGGGCTGAAACAGCAGAGGCATCTCTTGCCGAGGCAACCGCCGAGCTGTCCGGCTTAAAGCGCCAGATATCTCAAATGGTCTCAGCAATCTTTGGTAAGTTACGATGTATAACTCTGAATATCACAATGGTTCCTTTGGTGTCTATTTTAATTGTTAACTCCGGCTCACCTTATATGTATAAATCTGGGCCCTGTGAGCACGAACCTTAAGCAGAATATGCTGGTCAAGCTTAAGGCGGTGTACAATCTGGTGGAACAACTATACACCGGGTCTGGCGATGCTTTAGCCGTTGTGGCTTTATCAAATGATGCTCCTTATCTCCTGCAAGATGTACTCAAGCGGCTTGCCGTGTTACCTCAACGGATTCAGGAGTTAAGGCGAGCATCTGGTAGAGCCGGGCCATAGCCGCTTTAAGCGGGCCAAAGCATTGGCTCGAGCTAGACTTAAGCGATGTTGCTCTTGGATACCCCAGCTTAAAGGAGGGCGGCTTTGCATTCATCAATCAGACTTCACCACTGTGTGAGAGTCGTGCGTCCTGTAGCCACCATCATCGGCAGCGATATTGATCTTACCAAGTACCGGCGGGTTATGACAACGAGAACCGGAGGATTCCAACTCCGCATTATGATGATGTCAGCCTGATCCCTCCAACTCGTAAGCATACCTTTGCTCCTGAAGTTGACCCGGCCAGTTTAATAGATGATGAAGCTGAATTTGAAGCCTTAAGCGGCATTGAATGGACCTCGTCAACCTTCCAGGACAAAGCAGCAACGAAGAGGCGGAGAAGGATAACCCGGAGTCATCAAGTCCACCAAAGGAGTAATCCGCCTGGCACTTAAGTCTTTTAAAGAAAACAATACTTCATTATTCAGACTCGTGGAGTCTTGTAATAGGGTAGAAAAACTTCTTAACTCTATCATGCCTTCGTGCATGTTTTGCGGTGCTTAACAATGTCTCAAGCCGCTAGCAATGTGTACTGCCGGCTTGCTTGAATCATCCAAAAGCTTTCTGCTTTACCCTGTGTATAAAACAAAAAACTTCCTTTGGCATCTCACCACATCCGGGGTTATGTAAGATAACATTAACCCGGAGTAGGAACCAAAACATCATAAGTATCCGCAGGTTTAAGGCGCACCTTACCGGCTTACTTCATACCAAAAAAGCAGACAGTTATACTTAACTTCTGAAAATTGGCACATATAATGTTTACCTGGCCCTTAGTATTATTTATTCTTATAGAATAAAATAAACCTGATTTTCAAAGGCCTTTGATTTGAATACGATCAGTGGAACCGTTCCAGAGGGGTTAAGCTAAGATTCAGATATGATCATATAGCCCCCAATGGCTTTGGCGATGCCGATCAAATGGGTATCGACAGCTATGTTCTCTTTGGTTCGAATACAACCTATGTTTGAACAGGAAGCCCCCAAGTGACCATGAGAGTTGTTTAATTAAGCTGATTTGAATGCGATCCACGTCAGGCCCAAAGAGGTTAAGCTATGATTCAAATATGATCAAGAAGCCCCCAAGTGGGTTCGGCAGTGTGCCAATCAATTGGGTATCGACAGCTATGTTCTATTTGGTTCGAATACGACCTATGTTTGAACAGGAAGCCCCCAAATGACCATGGCTTGATTCAGATATGATCATAAGCCGGACCAAAGGGAGAACCGGATTCAGATATGATCTGCTCCTTGTTAGTCGTTTCCATCACTTGGTAAAGAAGACACATAAACCTTGTAGGATGGAAAAGAAACATGTCCTACTTTATTGCTTTATATAATATATACATCGCTAAAAAAGAAAAGATAAATATACTCTGAAAGCCAGCGGCTTAACTATAGTAGGGCCGGAGATGCGCTATGTTCCACGGCCGGCGGGTCTCCTCCTCCGGCTTACGTGAGTCTTTGTGCTCTCGAACATCGACGAGGTAATATGACCCGTTGTTAAGATTCTTGCTGACCACGAATGGTCCTTCCCAAGGAGGTGACAGCTTGTGCATATCAGTTTGATCCTGGATGAGCCGGAGCACTAAATCACCTTCCTGGAAAGTTCTGCTTCTGACCCGGCGGCTGTGATAACGGCGCAGGTCTTCTTTGGTAAATCACCGAGCGGGCTATAGCCAAGTCTCGCTCTTCATCCAACAAGTCAAGTGCATCCTGACGAGCTTTTTCGTTATCAGCCTCAACGTAAGCCGCCACCCGGGGTGAATCATGCCGGATGTCACTTGGCAGAACCGCCTCTGCTCCGTACACCATGAAGAAAGGTGTATAACCAGTAGACCTGTTGGGCGTTGTGTTGATGCTCCATAGCACAGAAGGTAATTCCTCCACCCAACAACCCGGAGTTCGCTGTAAAGGAACTAAGAGCCGGGGTTTGATACCTTTCAAGATCTCTTGATTAGCTCTTTCTGCCTGACCATTAGACTGGGGGTGAGCAACAGCTGAAACATCAAGCCGGATGTGCTCTTGTTGACAGAACTCTTCCATGGCGCCCTTGGAGAGATTAGTGCCATTATCAGTTATAATACTGTGCGGAAAACCAAAACAAAAGATCACCTTTTTGATGAACTGAACCGTCGTGGCTGGATCACACTTACTGATCGGCTCTGCTTCAACCCACTTGGTGAATTTATCCACTGCCACCAACAGGTGTGTCTTCTTATCTTTAGACCTTTTGAAAGGTCCAACCATATCAAGCCCCCGGACTACAAACGGCCAAGTAATTGGAATCATCCTCAATTCTTGAGCGGCACATGAGCTAAATCTTGAGAATTTTGACATCCATCACATTTGCTGACCAGATCCTCCGCATCAGCATGAGCCGTCAGCCAATAAAAACCATGAAGAAAAGCCTTGGCTACCAGAGACTTTGAACCGGCATGATGACCGCAATCAACTTCATGAATCTAACGAAGTATCTCCTGACCCTCCGTAGGTGATACACAACGCTGTAACGCCCCAGTGATGCTGCGGTGATGCAAATCGCCGTGAACAATCGTCATGGATTTGGACCACCTGATGATTTGTCTTGCCAAGGTCTCGTCCTCAGGCAACTCTCCCCTGGTGCCTGCAACTCTGTCCAATCATTAATAAAGTCCACTAGGGCTTGAGACTTGATAGCTGTGCACGGCATATACTTCAAACCGTGAGGCCCAAGCTCGATGGCCCACTTGGCAACTCGTCTTGTGGCTTCCCTATTCTGGATGATGTCTCCCAAGGGGGCTGAACTTACCACAGTTATAGGATGACCCGAAATACTGTTTCAGCTTCCTTGCCATGAACACCCATAAACCAGTTTACGCCAATGCGGATACCTTTGCTTGGACTCTATGAGTACCTCGCGATGTAATAAACCGGCGCTGAACGGATGCTCCTTGCCGATCTCCTTACGCTCCACCACAATAGCCACACTAACAGCACGTGAGTTAGCCGCAACATACAATAGCAATGGCTCTTTGTCAATCGGAGCTGCGAGAACCGCCGGCTCAGCCAATTGTCTCTTTAAATCTTCAAAAGCAGCATCAGCAGCTTCACTCCAGACAAAGGTGTCTGCTTTCTTCATCATCTGATACAACGGTAAAGCCTTCTCCCCTAGCAGGCTTATGAATCGGCTTAAAGCTGCAACGCAACCCGCTAGTCGCTGAACATCATTGATGCACGCCGGCTTAGCCAGAGAGGTAATCGCCTTGATCTTCTCCGGGTTAGCTTCAATGCCCCTGTTTGAGACCAGGAATCCCAAAAGTTTGCTTGCAGGTACACCAAATACGCACTTGTCCGGGTTAAGCATCATCTTGTAGACCCGGAGATTATCAAAGGTTTCCTTTAAATCGGAGATCAAGGTTTCCTTCTCTCTGGACTTCACCACAATGTCATCCACATAAGCATGAACATTGCGCCCAATCTGATTGTGGAGACAATTCTGCACACACCGCTGATAAGTCACCTGGGCACTCTTGAGCCCAAACAGCATACACACATAGCAGAAGGCTCCAAATGGAGTAATGAAAGCCGTCTTCTCCTGGTCCTTAACGCCATCTTGATCTGATGATAACCAGAGTAAGCATCCAAAAAACTCAACCGCTCGCAACCCTCAGTGGCATCGATGATTTGATCAATGCGGGGCAGAGCAAAGGGATCAGCCGGATAAGCTTTATTTAGGTCCGTGTAATTGACACACATCCGCCAGTGCCATTTTCTTGAGCACAAGCACGGGTTAGCCAACCACTCGGGTGAAAAACTTCCACGATGAACCTTGCCGCTAAGAGCGAGCGACCTCTTACCCTATAGCCTTCGCCTTTCCTCATTGAATCGCCGGGAAACTGCTCGACCGGCTTATACTTTGGATCAATATTAAGAGTGTGCTCGGCGAGTTCTCTCGGGACACCGGCATGTCGGAAGGTTTCCATGCAAAGATGTCCGGTTCTCACGGATGAACTCGATGGCGCACTTTCCTATTTGGGATCAAATTGGTGCGATCTGAACTGCTTGGAAGAGTCACCAGGTGAAGTCAACCAGTTTTGTCTCGGAGACGACTTAAATTTCAAAGCCGAGTCTTGCTCTGTGGTTGGCTTCTTCAAAGAGGTCATATCTGCCGGGTCAACATTAGTTTGATAAAACTTCAGCTCCTCTTCAACACAAACGGATTCAGCATAAGCCGCATCTCCTTCCTCGCACTCCAAGGCCACCTTTCGACTCCCATGCACAGTGATGATGCCCTTGTAACCCGGCATCTTGAGCTGCAGATAAACATAACACGGCCGTGCCATAAACTTGGCATAAGCCGGCCGTCCAAATAGAGCATGATATGGGCTTCTGATTTTGACTACCTCAAACGTCAGCTTCTCAGCCCTGGAATTGTATTCGTCTCCAAAGGCCACTTCCAGCTCGATCTTTCCAACAGGATACACCGACTTACCGGGTACCACCCCATGGAAAACAGTGTTGGACGTCCTCAAGTCCTTATCAGTCAGACCCATACGGCGAAAGGTCTCATAATAGAGAATATTGATGCTGCTTCCTCCGTCCATGAGCACCTTAGTGAATTTATATCCACCAACCTGAGGGGCCACCACCAAGGCTAACTAACCCGGGTTATCAACCCGGGGGGGGGGGGGGTGATCTTCTCTACTCCAAATGATAGGTTGTTCTGACCACCTCAGATAACGGGGAACCGCCGGTTCAACCGAATTCACAGCCCTTTTATGAACCTTCTGGTCACATTTACACAAGTTAGTGGTAAACACATGGTATTGCCCACCGTTTAACTATTTTGGATGGCTCTGATAACCTGACTGCTGCTGCTGCTGTCCTCCTTGACCGGACTGCTGCTGATTGTAGCCACCTTGACCACCCTGAAAACCAGAACTTGAGCCGCCACCCGGGCCATGGAAACCACCTGCTCCTGAGCCGCCGCCTGACCCGTGATTGCCATCAAACATGTTTGAATTCTTGAAAGCCTTCATGATCGCGCAGTCCTTCCATAAGTGGGTGGAAGGATTTTCTCGAGTACCGTGTCTTGGACAAGGCTCATTCAGAAGCTGCTCAAGAGATGGACCTGAGCCACCATATCGAGGAGGTCCTCTCCCCTTACGCTTCTTGTTATTACCTTGAGCATTAGCATTTGCCACAAATGCCGGGTTACCGTCCGGCTTACGCTTGTTACCACCTTGACTTGCCGGCTGTTGCTGCTGACCCTTTCCGTTGCCGTTCTTCTTTCCCTTCCCTGTCTTTTCCTCCTCAGACACGGGATCTTGAGAGTATCGAGAATCGACATATTTAACCAAAGCCGCCATTAGCGTACCCATGTCATTGCAATCACGCTTAAAGGCGCCCCGCTTCGCTTGGCGGCACAAAACGACAATTCTGATGGAGCATAAGTACCGCAGAGATGGTATCCATCTTATCAGATGAATGTATTATTTCTTTGACCCGGTGCACCCAATGAGTTGTGGACTCACCCTCCTCCTGCTTACAATTGGTCAAGTCCACAATGGACACAGATTGCTTGCAAGTATCCTTTCATTGTATCCTTAAAGTTCTGGATGAACCGGGTCTTTAACTCGGCCCATGAACTGATGGAATTGGGAGGCAAGCTTTTCAACCAAGTTCGGGCCGTTCCATCTAACATCATGGTGAAATACTTAGCCATTGCCGCGTCGCTGACTTCCAATAATTCCATGGCCATCTAGTAACTTTCAATCCATGCCCCCGGCTGTATGTCGGCCGTGTAATTCGGCACTTTTCGAGGACCCTTGAAATCCTTGGGCAGACGCACATCTCGTAGAGCCGGCACCAGACAAGGGACACCACCGGTTCTAGTGGCCACCGCTGCTCCAACAGAAGTCATTGGATACTATGGGAAACCATCATACACCGTCTGTTGAGCCACTAACTGAGCCGCCCGTTCGTCCTCCTGACGCAATCGATCCTGCACCGGGTTATAGCCGCCGGGTTGGTTGCGACGCTGGGCATACTTGATAAAGCCTCGACTCCATGTGTCTGCTTTGTAACTTCGGACTCCGGTTTGGTCGAGGTGCTCCCCAAAGGCTGAGAGTGGAATGCATCCGTCCTGCTTTGTAAGAATAGGCCTCTTCTGTGCCAAGGCCGTCTGAAGAAGCTCCCTAACCCTCCGGGTTTCCACCGCCGTCGGGTCGTCACCATCCACTGGAAGAGCCGCTAGACGCGCCGATGCTGCTATCAGGTTCTCCATGAGGTTGGAAAAGTGGCCCGAAGGTGTTGGTATGTATCGGGGCGGGGCCATGCTCCCGTGAAGAGGTGCCGTCTCTCGAGGCTGAACCGTCCCTCCTGCTCCGGGTGTCATAAATTGATTGGCTTCGGGCGGATTGCTAGGACCAGCTCCGGGTGTCGTCAAAAGATTCTGAGGATCGTAAACCGGAGGCAGACGGGATTGGGTTTTCTGATGTCTCCTTCTCATCACCTCATTGGATGCATTCAGATTCATGTTAAGCTGGAAAGCCTCTGACTGGAGTCGTTGTGCCCGTGCATCCAAAGCCGCCCGCTCCGCAGCTAGCCTGGTGTCCTCAGCCGCCAAGGACTCTTTGGCCTGGGCTATTTCCTCACGTACCTTTGCCACCTCCGCGTTATGTTCATCTAGATTTGCAGGAATAACCGTGGAGGTTAACAAGGCCGTCAACTTTTCCATAAGATCTATCGGCACGAGCGGCGGGCGCTGGGGCCTCTGCCCGGCCGCTCCTAACCCGGACGTGATTGCTGTCGCAGCCGTAGAGTTTTGACCGGGTTGGGTACCAGCCATGAAGACTCCTGCCCAGCTTGGCGGCTCATAGCAATCTCGAACGCTAGAGTCGTCCGAACAGCCCCCTAGCATGCCTTCTTGGACCTGATATAGAGAATCTGTTGAGCCGGAGGACGAATCATCATCCGATGGGACGGCCGTCTCTTCGCCATCCTTAGATCCTTCAGAAAGTGCCTCTCCATGAACATAGCCCACAAAGGCACACTTTATGATAGGTTGAATCGGGGCGGGTCTCGCACACTGAGCCGTCTCAATGAGGTCGGTGTAGCTGTCCGCCTCTGGGCCCGGCTCACCAATCCGGCCGATGAAGACGTGGATTCCGCCAAAGGGGACTCGGTACCCGTACTCAATGGAGTCGGCGTCAGGGCCCCAGCCTTCGTTGTCGATGTAGATCTTGCCGCGACGACTCTTGGTCATCCGGCCCACTGCGTATCCCTTGAGCCCTTCGAAGCTGCCCTTCAAGAACTCAAATCCACCGTGGGCTGGCCCCATGGTGGGCGCCAACTGTCGTGGAATTGTCACGACAGATGTCCTCTTGCAAGGACTTAATCGTGGAGCCATCGCAACTAGGAAGCTTAAAGGGGTTAATCGGGACAAAGGACACGAGAGGGTTTACACTAGTTCGGCTCCTTACGGTGAAGGTAAGCCTACGCCTAGTTGGGTTGGTATTGCTTGAGGTGACCAGGGAGCGAGATACGCTATGCCCGGTTCTCGAAGGGTTGTTTCTTGCCCTAAGCCGCCGGCGGGTCGTCCCCTTATATACACGGGTTGATGCCTGCGACTTCTGAGTCGGCGGCTCATAAGCAGTGTCGGCTCGGTGACTAGTCAAGTCTACCTTATGATACAAGTCATGCCATTATGGCGGTTTACTACAACGGGCCTTAAGTCGCCTGTGGGCCTTAGGCTCCTTGTTGAGTCGCCATCTTCATGCTTGGACTTGGGCTTCTGTCTGGTAACTATTTACGTAACCCGGCCCCTCCTCGGCGGCTTACACAAATAGTTATATCCCCAACAGGATACGTGGTTAAGAAATCTGAGTCCTTGAAGAAAAAGGGTGGGAGGGCGGGAAAACAAAGGCAACTTGGGGACGGATGAAACGGACACCGTTGAGAAAAACTTAGAATTTATCTTGCGGATGTTGAAATGATCGGATCCACTTAAAGAGAAGCACGCCGGTTGGAAAAGAATTAACATGACGACCTCGATGATCAAGAAGGATTAGTATTCACATAGCAATATGAGAACACCGTTTAGGGAAGGTATGGATTCAACATTTGACTTCGAAGCAACTCGAATACCACAAATAAAACAAAACAAAGGATTTGGCTTGCAGAATAAGCCGGAACAAATACATATGATAGAGATTTACCCAATCCCATATCATGCATCATCGGAAAGATATTCTAGGAGCTACTTGAATTCCCACCTATAAAGTCCCGAAACTTTACGGTTATGCAATCTGGTGTTGGGGATCAGGGACACAAAATATATCACCCAAACTAACAATACCTAGATCCGGTTGTATCCATCCTTCAACACATAACCAAGAAAACTCCGAAATCGTGTACCTCAACCTTCGAAAAGCATCCATTATACGAGTTATGGAAATACTCCCGAACTCCCGATCTTGGGTGGCGTCGAGGTTATCTCACCAATAACTGCATAAAAGAGATTTTCGATGTCGGCAAAACTCAAGTATTCGAGCTGCAGCGATAAAATTGTGGCGACAACACCTCGGAGCTCAACTCCGGGACACCGCCACAACCCCTAAATGTCAGGAGGCACCAAGAACAATGTTCTCGTCACAAGACTATCGGAACGATCCCAAGATACCCTCGTGATCCTAAATTTTTTTTCGTGAAATTTGAGGAGAGGAAAGACAAAACATCTACGTCAGGGGGCCTCACCAAAGCGACGAAGGGACTAAGGAGTAAAAAGAATCCTACTCTCCGATATATATAATCCTAAGACTCAAAATAGTTTTCTTCTAGACTCAACAAAGGCCAACAATCAAGGGGGCTCCTATGGTCGGATCGAGGCTCGATACTAACACCACGCCCAAGATGCGACCCTATCCTAAAGGAACTCGAAGGTCCCACCAAGGATAGAAACGCATCTTGAAGACGCTTTTGCAAGGTGGATATGATTACATCAACATGACATAATAGTGGGGATACAACCAAGACATACAATGTCACAAGAATACAACAATACATCATATACAAGACCAACATCCGACTACGGATGAAACATAAACAGAAACTCAAACGACATCCACCCTGCTAGCCCAGGCTGCCGAGCAGGCACCTATCCCCTGATCGACGAAGAAGAAGAAGAACTCCAAAACAAGTAAACATCACTCTCGCGTCATGATCATCGCAAAACCTGTACCTGCAACTGGTGTTGTAGTAAGCTGTGAGCCACGAGGACTCAGCAATCCCATTACCATGGGTATCAAGACTAGCAAAGCTTAATGGGAAAGGAAGGGGTAAAGTGGTGAGGTTGCAGCAGCGGCTAAGCAATGTATGGTGGCTAACTTACGCAAATAAGAGCGAGAAGAGAAGCAAAGCAAGCGATCGTCAACTAGTAATGATCAAGAAGTGATCCTGAACTCCTACTTACGTCAGACATAACCCAGAAACCGTGTTCTCCTCTCGATCAACCCAAAAAGACACTCTCACGGTTACGCACACCGTTGGTGTATTTTAGAAGAGTTTACTTCAAGTTTACTACAACCGGATATTAACAAATTCCCATCTGCCACATAACCGCGGGCACGGCTCTCGAAAGTTTATACCCTGTAGGGGTGTCCCAACTTAGCCCATGATAAGCTCTCGCGATCAACGAAGGACATTCCTTCTCCCGGGAAGACCCGATCAGTCTCGGACTCCCGGTTTACATGACATTTCGACAATGGTAAAACAAGACCAGCAAGACCACCCGATGCGCCGACAATCCCGATAGGAGCTGCACATATCTCGTTCTCAGGGCAACACCGGATGAGACATCCTACGAGTAAAACCAACCCTCAAGTTTCCCCAAGGTGGCCCAACAGTCTGCTCGTTTCGGGCCAACACTTAGACAAGCATTGGCCCGGGGGGGCTAAAATAAAGATGACCCTTGGGTTAGCTACTCCCAAGGGAAAAGGTATAGGTGGTAGGCAAATGGTAAAACCAAGGTTGGGCCTTGCTGGAGGAGTTTTATTCAAGGCGAACTATCAAGGGGGTCCCATAAATCACCCAACCGCGTTAGGGACGCAAAATATGGGAACATAATACCGATATGACGTAAACTAGGGCGGCAAGAGTGGAACAAAACACCAGGCATAAGGCCGAGCCTTCCACCCTTTACCAAGTATATAGATGCATTAGTAATATAAGAGATATTGTGATATCCCAACATAAACATAATCCAACATGGAGCAATCTTCATCTTCACCTGCAACTAGCAACGCTATAAGAGGGGCTGAGCAAAAGCGGTAACATAGCCAAACAACGGTTTTCTAGGAAGGGTGACAAAGGTTAGAGGTTCATGGCAATTTTGGAGGCTTGATACGCAAGTGGTAGGTAACACAGCAAAGCGATAGAACGAAGCAACTAGCATAGCAATGATAGTAGTGAGATCCAAGGTGACGGTCATCTTGCCTGAAATCCCGCTAGGAAGAAGAACAAGTCCATGAAGAAGATGAACGGGAGTAGTCGAACGAATCCTCACAATCGCAACATTATCGGAACTGAGAAGCAACACCGGAAAGAAACAAACAACATGATAAATGCACAAGCATAAACATGGCACGATGCACAATCAAGTATGATGCGTGTCCGGTTTAATGAGGCATGGCTTGGCAAAGTGCAACAAACAATACTACAAATTAAGTGGAGCTCAATATGCAACGGGTTGCATATTGACAAAACACCACATTGACATATTTAGTTTAATCTTGTTGAAGCTACCAAACAATATTAAATGTTGTTAAACATGGAAAGAGGTGAAACAAAACTAAACTAACTATTTAGGCAAGTTTAAATGAGGCCGGAAACAACAAACAACAATTCCGGAAAATCCTCATGCACAATTTATTAATTTGGTACTGTTCTGCCCTAAACACAATTTTAATGTTGTTAAAGAGCAAAATAAAGTGCACCATGTTAAACTAGGCATTTTCCCACCCCATTTACATATAAAGTTTATTAAATTCGAAGCTACGGTTAATTAGTTATGAAATAAATCATTTTAACATGGCATTTGAGCAAATTTAAACAAACAGCATTTTAAGCATTTTAAACATGAATGAAAGTGGCATATTATGAAACTAGATGAAATTCTAAGCATTTTACATATTTAAATTATTTACATATGATGCATGGTTAATGAATTATTGATGCATGAACATTAAGGTGTTTTCTGAAAAACTGCAGTCTCTAGATAATTGATAAAATCGCAGGCAGGGAAAAAAACATGACACGGGCCGCATCTAAACAGTGCACTGGGCGGCTGGGCTGCTCACCTAGCTGGGCTCGGCCCAGGTCGGTGGAGGTGGGAGCTGGGCCGCGAACAACAGGCGAAGGGACACGCTGACTGGGCCGGATCTGGAGGGAACGACGCGGTCAACGGGCGCGGGTGGGGCGAGCGGGACTTGGCGCTGCGGTCGACGCTGGAAGCAGAGGAACGACGCGACGACGAGGGTGGCGTTGGCGTGATGAAGAGGAAGCAGACGCGAAGGCTGACGGCAGGGGAGGCATGCATCCGGGCGGTGGAGCTCGAGTTCGTCCGGATCCGGCCGGTCTTGGTGGCGGACGGGAAAGGGCAGGGCGGCGCGGAGGCGACAGAGTTCGAGGCCATGGCGACTCGATGGCGGCGCTGCAGCTTCGAGGCGTCGGCCATGGGAGCTCCGGCGAGTCCCCTGAGAAGAGGGAGAGCGGGCGGTTCCTGTCAAAGGCAGAGAGAGAGCCTTGAGAGAGAGATGAATACAGAGGGAGGAGGAAGAACGAGGGAAGGAGGTGGGGCATGGTGCTGGACCTGTGGCCACCGCCGACGACGACAGTCGGAGGTGTGGCCAGAAATTGAGGCGGCCTGGGGGACGAGGGAGCCCCACGGGCATGGGCTCTCGGGCACGGGACGGTGGCCTGGTCTCGGGCATGGGCGAGCTCTTGGGTCGCTCGAGGCAGAGGCACCATGGATCGAGAGGAGGGAGCTCGAGCTCGTCCGCTCATGCACGGGCACGACGAGAAGGAGGCTGCGACGCGAGGCTTGGTGTGGTACTGCTGCGGGAGGAGTCCGGCGAGGAGGCGGGAGGAGCAGGTCGCGGAGGCCTCGGGCGGCTGCAGGGGCTCGGGCTCCTCGATCCAGATCGAGGCAGGGAGGAGCTACGCTCTGGATTGGCCGGGCACGGAAAGCCGAGTGGAGTGTTTGGTGGGGTGGCGGCGCTGCGATGGGATGGATGGGACAGCTCTCTAGGTTTTAGGTTTGGACTGCTATATATATATAGTAGGTAGGTAAAAAGGAGGAGGATTTGGATCAGCGGATCGGGCTCGGCGATCGAAAATAAAAGGTTAGGGAGTCAATGGAGAAAGCGGAAGATATCTTAGGGATGTTGGAGATGATCCAAACCAATCGATAATGACAGCCCGGTCGGGTTCAGGACAGCTGGACGGACCTTGAGGGTTTGACGAAAGGCCATGGAGACAAGGGGTTTTGCGGGCTCGAGAAGAGAGAGAAGAAGCGGTCCGGTTGATATGACAGTCAACAGAGACAAGGAAGAAGCGACAACTACGAGCAGATGCAAGTTTTATGAAAACATGCAGATGCAATGCACATGATGCTATGAGATGAAATGCATGACATGAACAAAATGCAAAACAAAAGACAAAAACCCAACCACGGAGGAAATAAAATATCGCATCTCCGGAAAAGGCAAGAGTTCGAGTTACAAATATGGAAAGTTGTATCCGGGGCGTTACACCCGAAGACCTTGCCGAAGTACCCCACGCTCCATGTCGCTCGACCCGTCATGCCGTCCTGAGGATGGTAGGGCAGTGCTCTGATGGGTCCGTGTGCAGCAATGCTCGTGCCCGCTGCTGGCGTGGCTGAGTAGCGAAGGCGGCGCTCGTGGCGCTGCGTCCGATGAGCTTCGGCGCAGCGTTCCAGCAGCGCATCCCGGCCGCTCTCCATCAGTCGGCACCGTAGCAGCTCTCGCGCCACCATGAGTGCAGCCCGCATGTTCGCCTGCTCCCGCCGGGTGTGTGGCGCCATTGCTGCGGCGTGGCTTGCGGCCCTTGCAGCAGCTCGCGCCTGTCTTGGAGTAAGGGTGGACGGCGCCTTGCCACGCCGCCCGAGCCCAGCAGCGTTAGGTAGCGCTCGTGCCGCCTGGAGCGCGGGGTTGTGGTTTTCTTGGGCAGGTGGCGCCTCCCTGGCTGGCCAGGCTGCCCAGCGGTCGGCGTCGGTCCTTGGGTCGCCGGACATTGGAACCGCGGAGCTTTGGTGGGTCAACTGGCGGGGAAGAGGCTCCGGCACACCCCTACCTGGCATGCCAAATGTTGGATCTCGGGTTCCATCAAAACCCTTAAGGTTCGAACTCTGGGGTGCGCGCGAAGATCTCTCCCTCACAGATTACGCCCTCACACGCTTCGCGATCTCTAGGCTAGCTCGATGAACTCACAACACGAGGGACACAAGAAGTATACTGGTTCGGGCCACCGTTGTGGTGTAATACCCTACTCCAGTGTGGTAGTGGTGGATTGCCTCTTGGGCTAGGGATGAACAGTACAAGGGGAAGAACAACCTCGTGAGGAGAGGTGTTCTTGTGCTTGGTGAACTTGAGGGTGTCCAGATTCCATCCCTCCTACTGTGGTGGCTAGTCCTATTTATAGGTGCCCTGGTCCTCTTCTCAAATATTGAGCGGGAAGCGATCCCTCAACAGCCAATTTGAAAGGGGACAGCTAGTACAACTTATCC
>CM038679.1:358137032-358272032 GCA_021605205.1 Aegilops longissima | reverse complement strand
AGCGGGTTAATTAGGGGGTTCCTCGGTGTCGATGAAACCCTAAATAGCAAGTATCGTCGGTGCGAGATACATGTGGCCGTCGGTGTCGAACACTACATCCATGTCACACAAGTGAAGCCGACGTCCGGCGTCCCAAAGCAACTATTCTCGGCGTCGATGGCGGTCGAACACCATCGCAAATTTGCCTGGCAACCTCTGCGATGACGATTAAAAGGCAAGTGTTGAAACTTGAAACACCCAAACTGACTCAAGTCGGGTTGGATGTTTGAAATTTCAAAACTTGGCTTTAATCCTCATCGCAGAGGCTGCCAGACAAATTCGCGATGGTGTTCGACCGTCATCGGTCACCAGAACTATTGTTGCGGGACGCCGGGCGCCGGCTTCACTTGTGGAATGTGGATCTAGTGTTAAACGCTGAGCGCCACATGTATCTCGCACCGATGATACTTGCTATTTGGGGTTCCATCGACGCCAAGGACCCCCTAACGAGCTCGTCCTGTTGTCAATATTTAGTTAGGTCAACGGAAGAAACAAAATTGCTATGTTACTCATCTTTGGATATAATGTGCTGTTATTTCGTCGCTGCGAGGGTCTAGTGTTCGACGAGCTCCGCCCCTGCGTTCATTGGTGAGCACAAATGACATCTCCCTATGAAACTTGCTAGCTATAGGTGTCAATCATCAGTATGCGTAACCACTATGCGTCTCCCGTTCGAAAGGGTTACATCTATAAATATGCATGCATTTGCATATTTATAATTGTGATTCTTCGAATTGTCAAATTATCCATGGACAGCCCAGTATGTGTAGATTAGTACGTTTTCCCATATGCTCTGCTCCGGATACGATGCAGAATTTCGTCAGTGCCTCCCTGTTGTTCTTCGGGTACACATCCTCTCTTCTTATTGCCGAGGCGTGTATGAGGAGAACAGCGGGGAGGTGCTGCCAAAATTTTGCGCGGATCGAGCAGCGTAGCATGGGAAAACGAACCCAATCTACATACTCAGTGAGATAGGACCTATCTTTACCTATTAGCGTGTAGGTTGCATGGACGTAATAAAACTGACAAACTTCATTAACTAATGGATATGGTTTGCTTAATTATGTATATATTTCTTGTGTGTCCAGTAGGAAGTCAATATGAGTGATCGTGCATGGATGTACACATGTTACACTAGTCAGAAAGTTTGGACCGAGGAATGGTTAACAAAAACCAAGGGGTTTGTTAGAGCCGCATTTGCAAATGGCCAGGAATTAAGCTGGTGCCCCTGTGCTTGTTGCGACAACTATAAAAAGAGGGACGAGCTTGAAATGAGTAAAGACCCGCAGAAGTTTGGTTTTACGCCTGGTTACACAGTCTGGACATTACATGGTGAGTCGCCTTAGCGTGCGAGCCGAGGTGGTTCGTCGGCCACCGAGCGAGCATGGTACCGGGACCGCAGACATGGTGCAAGACTTTGACGATGCTCGGGACTCGGCGAGGAGATGGAGGAATCTGCAAAGGCCTTCCTTTGAAATGTTGGAGTCCTCAAAACGTCCTCTCCACGAGGACACTGAGCTTTGTCAGCTGGATGCCATCTCACAAATAATGGCTTTGAAGGCTCAATTCAACTTGGGCAGAGAATGCTACGACGCGATGATGATAGTATTCGGATGATTTCTACCCAAAGGCCATGTGCTACCTCCAAACTTGTACCAGTCAGACAAAATCCTCCGTGCTCTTAAGATGCCCTATGAGAAGATACATGCCTGTGAGAAAGGATGTGTCTTATTTAGGCTTCAGTATGAGGACTTCAACTATTGTTCCATTTGCAATTCTTCCAGGTATGTTGTGGTAGACAACGGTATGGGTGAGAAGACGCAGACCAAAATAACCATTAATGTTCTTCGGTATATGCCAATCGTACCAAGACTTCAACGTCTTTTCATGGTCGAAGATATGGCCAGATAGATGACATGGCACAAAACGGGCAAAAGAACCGAACTAGATGTAGATGGGAATGTGATGTTGGTGCACACACGGATGGTGAAGCGTGGAAGCGCTTCGATGCATTACATAAGGAAAAAACGGCAGATCCAAGGCATCCTCGAGTCACCGTCAGCACAGATGGGTTCAGTGTGTTTGGTTAGATGGCAACCACATACATCTATTGGCCCGTGTTTGTCATTCCACTCAATCTCCCCCCCCCCCCCCCCGGGAAGATTATGCAAAGAAAGAACATTTTCCTGACATTGATAATTCCAGGGCCCAACTATCCGGGGAAGAATATGAATGTGTACATGCAGCCGCTTAAGGACGAATTGCAAGAAGCTTGGGATAATGGGTTCAAGACATACGACGCCTTTAGCAAAGAGAACTTCATAATGCGTGCCTGGTACATGTACTCGACGCATGACTTGCCGGCGTATGCGCTATTCGTTGGCCGGTGTGTGCATGGAAGGTTCCCGTGCCCCACATGCGAGGGGGCTCTTGAGTTTCGTTGGTTGACGGTAGGGCACAATTGTAGTAGCTTTGACTTGCATAGACCGTTTCTACATCCTGGCCATAAGTTCAGGAAAGACAAGAAGAACTTCATCAAAGGTAGAGTTGTCAAACACTCTGCACCACCTGCATTGACAGGCCAACAGACCCTAGATCAGTTAAACGCTCTCGAGCCAGATCCAGAGCATCCAGGGTATTTCAAGGGGTATAATAAGGAACAAACTTGGACTCACAAGACATGCTTCTGGGATCTGCCTTACTTCAAAGACCTCCTTTGCCCACACAACATCGACGTGATGCACACTGAAAAGAATATCACTAAAGCCATTTTTGGTACATTGTTCGGCATAGAGGGGACATCAAAGGATAATACTAAGGCTAGAGTCGATCAAGAGGAGCTATGTGATAGACCGTTGCAAAATATGAAAGAACCGAAAGGAAAGGGGAACTGGACGAAGCGAAAGGCATGGTTCAATCTTGGAAGGCCAGCTATGAAGGAAATTATTTTGTGGGTGAAAATGTAGTTGATGTTCCCAGATGGGTATGTAGAAAATCTAAAGAGGGGAGCGAGTCTTCAAAAATTTAAAATATTTGGTCTAAAAAGTCATGATTGGCACATATGGATTGAGCGGATAATGCCGGTGATGTTGTGCGGCTTCATCACTGAGGATGAATGGCTAGTGCTGGCAGAGCTGAGCTATTTCTTCCATGTTCTTTGTGCGAGAACTATCGCCTGGCCACCTAGAAGAAATGGAACAGTTGGCACCGGACTTGATCTGCAAGTTAGAGATGATCTTTCCGCCAAACTTCTTAAATCCAATGCAATACTTGATTTTACATCTCCTGACCGAGAACGATTTGGGGGCCGTGCAAAATCGTTGGTGCTACTCAACTGAGAGGATGCAAAAGACACTTTGAGCAAAATGTAAAAATAAACGTAGAATAGAAGCATCGATGGCGGAGGCATTCATCACCGAGGAGGCGGCAAACTTCGTGACAGCACACTACGTAGCCAAAAATTATCATTTGCATAATCCAAAGCCTCGGTACAATGCTGACGAGCCTAAAAGGGGTGGATCCAGCCTCAGCCTATTCAAAGGAAAACTCGCACCAGCCAGTGGTTGGAAACCAATATCGTTGGATGTTGAAGAATGGCCGACCATTTCGATGTATCTCTTCAACAACCTAACAAAAGTGCGGCCGTACATCGAGTAAGATCTCGGTACATTGTTTCGTAACTTCTAATTCCTTTGAACTGCTCTTATTCCTGGATATTTGATGCAGTCGATACGTCGCCATATTCTCGTATGGAGTGGTGATCCAAAAGGATTCCATCGAAGAGTATGAGCTTCTGGCAAAGCAAGGAGCCGAATATCCCGCTTTCATCTCTTGGTTCAAAAAACGGTAATTTCCATTAGACCCTTTCATTTCTTTGGCTAATTTGCGACTAATGCAACAATTCTTTCGTATTAAACTTGTAGGCTAATTCCGAGATTATGGATGCCGAATTGAGACAAGTAGTTAATGGTTTTGACTATAAGGTCCGTTCATTTGACAAATACGACATCAACGGGTATCGCTTTCCTACCTATGGCAAAGAGCTATCTATGGCTATAGCGACCAGACCTCAAGCGATCGATCCTCGTGCATCGGTGTCATCCACAGAGCAGTAATCTTGACACGCATACGATACTTGAAGGATTTATAACAGAGGAGCAATCACACACTTATTACATCGAATGTCTCAAAAGAGAACTTATTACAAAATAATATGGCTTAAGGCCATCAAAATACGATAACAACGGAAGGCTTGGAAGATAAAGTGAGTCCATCAACTCCAACGGCATCACTGAGTGAAAGACCACGACCTAAGGCACCTTAATCATCGTCTGAAAAGTCTGCAACATGATACGTTGCAGCCCGAAAATGGGTCAGCACATGGAATATGCTGGCAATGTAACACAAAAGAGTAATAAACAGAATAATAGCTATCACTACATGCATATATGGCTAGTGGAGGCTGTATGGTTAATACGTTTTGCGAAAAGCCAATTTTTCCCTACAACAAAGGAATAAAGTTTATTTAACTATCATGGTGGTTGTTAAACATTGAGAGTGGTAAACCCCATCTCAATCACAATTAAAAATAATCCACATGATAATCCAATGAACCAGATAATCAACATGTCCATAACTGGGGACACGGCTAACCATGATTAGTTTGTACACTCTGCCGAGGTTTGCGCACTTCTCCGCACAAGACTCGATCGCCTCCGTTGGATTTCTCGCACTACATGGTGTTTGAGAAACGGATGACTGAGACACAGTCTTTCATAAGCATTAACTCTTTTGATGGGTAGACCGTACCACCTACATCCCCTACATCTGCTAGTCTACCACTGAAATAGGTCAGACAACATACTCAACTATGCCAGAGCCCATAATGGCTTGTGGCCGCACACGGAAGTTTCTAGCATGAATAATCTCATGATCCCTTTGAGCCAGGGTGGCAGTCCATAGGAGAATCACACGGTACCCCGGGATTTCCAAAATATATATATGCAATCACTAGGTTCCCCAGGTGCCTCAATCCACCCAGATGTGTATTAAAGTTGCCACCTTAAGTTAATCATTACTTAATAATACTCACATCTGTCATGAATACTCTCAAACCCAAACCATGTCTACGAGCATAGCATAGCAATATAAGCAACGTAGAAGTAACTCCCATAGGTTTGATAATAAACAGGTGAATAGGTACTACCTCATCTACTTCCCAAACCCACAAATTAAATTAGATCCTAACCATGCAATTGTTTGTGGATTGATCTAATGCAATAAAACTAGGTGGTAAAGAGGTATGATCGAAGTATTACTTGCCTTGCTGATGATCCGCAAAACCTAGAGACTCGTAGTAGCACGCTTCGCACTCCGGGTACTCTATCGCAAACAAACAAACATACAATAACCAATCAAGGAACAACGCATGGGTAAAACTTAGATAAGAGATCTAACCAGAAAGTTCAACTTAAGAACTCCGGTTTGCAAAAAAAAATCAAATCAAACGAAACAACGAAACTCAAACTGCGAAGGAAACAAGATTCGTTTGCTAATCTAGACTAAACTCAATTTTTACAGTAGCAAAAACTTGTTTAAGTTGGTTAAACAGAATGAGGGCTTCAAGACGAAACTCTAGGCGCTTGAATCGCCTGGTTCCGATAAACAAGCGAAAAGTTAAACTAAAACAAAAATCGGATCAAAAATCTCGATCGAAAATAATCACGATAAATCTGAGAAAAAGAAAAACTAACGAAAAGACTAACGAACGAACGTTCGTTATCTGCGGCAAACGGGCGAAAACCGTTCGTTACAACGAACGTACGGACGAACGTCCGCTAAATAACTAAACCGAAAAAAACCGAACCGAAACTAAAAAAACGGATCTAGGGTTTTCGAAAAAACCCGATCAGTTTTCTCGCGAAAACCGAGAACGGCGGCGGCGACTACCTCGGGCGACGAAGATGCGACGGCGGGTCGGCGACGAGGCGCGGCGGGGGGGGGGGTGCGGTTAGGTTTAGGGTTTGGGGTGGCGGTGGGCTTCGGTGGTGGCAGGGCCTTGGGGCGGCTCGGGGCTGCGGCTTATAAAGCCCCTCCAGGCGGAGTCCCGCTCGGGTACGGCCCGGAGTCGGTTTCTCTTTTTTTAAAATAATTCTGACGTGCAGAAAAAGAAAGAAAAGAAATACTAAACGGACTCCAAAAATGCCGAAATAAATTTTCCCCGTCCTCTAAAAATAGGCCGGACAAGGTGAACATTCATTTGGGCCTAAAATGCAATTTTGAATAATGCAATTTTTTCCTAATTCAAATAAAATAGCAATAAAACTCCAATTAAAAATCTTATTTGATTTTAATATTAAATCTCCAATATTTCTTTATTTTGAGGAAGTCATTTTATCCTCTCTCTTTTTATTTTTATAAAAGAAATATTCAAAGAGAAAATAATTAAAATCAAATGATCCTCTTTTCAAAATTTAGAAAACTCAAATATGAAAATAACGAAATTCCCAACTCTCTCCGTGGGTCCTTGAGTTGCGTAGAATTTCTATGATCAAGACAAAATGCAATAAAATATGATATGCAATGACGATCTAATGTATAACATTCCAAATTAAAAATTTGGGATGGTACAAACCTACCCCCCTTAAGATGAATCTCGCCCTCGAGATTCGGGTTGGCTAGAAAATAGGTGAGGTTGATTCTTCCGTAGGTCTTCCTCTCGTTCCCAGGTGGCTTCATCTTCGGTATGGTGACTCCACTAAACTTTGCATAATTTGATTACTTTGCTGCGTGTAACTCGGCTGGAAAACTCGAGTATCTTGACTGGTTTCTCCTCATATGTCAAGTCTCTATCCAACTGTATCGCTTCCAGTGGTACTGTATCTCTCAGAGGGATATCAGCCATCCTACGTGGCACTTCTTAAACTGAGAAACATGGAACACGTCATGAACTCCTGACAATCCTCCAGGCAACTCCAACTTGTAAGCAACTTCTCCCGTACATTCTAAAACTTGGTATGGTCCCACAAAACATGGTGCTAACTTTCCCTTAACTCCAAAACGCTTCCCTCCTCGAAGTGATGATACACAAAGATACACTCTGTCTCCAACTTCGTAAACTGTCTCCTTGTGTTTAGAATCCGCATAACTCTTCTGCTTGGACTGTGCTACCTTGAGTCTATCGCGAATCAGCTTAACCTTCTCTTCAGATTCTTTAATCAAATCTGGTCCAAACAACTGTTGGTCTCCAACTTCGTCCCACAACAATGGTGTTCTGCACCTCCTTCCATACAGTACTTCGAAAGGGGCCATCTTCAAACTGGCTTGATAGCTGTTGTTGTAAGAGAACTCTGCATACGGCAAATTATCGTCCCAACTAGACCCATAATCCAGCGCACAAGCTCTCAACATGTCCTCCAGAATCTGTTTGACTCTCTTAGTTTGTCCATCTATCTGCGGGTGAAAAGCTGTACTAAACTCTAGCCTGGTTCCCAAAGTTTCATGCAACTGATTCCAAAACTTTGAGGTGAACTGGGTTCCTTTATCTGATACAATGGTCCTCGGAACTCCATGCAGACATACGATCCTGGTCATGTATATCTTTGCCAACTTTGCACTCGTGTAAGTGGTCTTCACTGGGATGAAATGAGCTACCTTCGTCAAACGACCGACTACAACCCATATCGAGTCATATCCTGAACGAGTCCTGGGTAATCCCGTGATAAAGTCCATGCCTAGTTTATCCCATTTCCATTCATGTATCGGCAATGGATGTAGCAATCCTGCTGGCTTCTGATGTTCTACCTTCACTCTCTGACATACATCACAAACTGCTACATACTCCGCAATATCTTTCTTCATTCCGGTCCACCAGAAACTATCCTTCAAATCTAGGTACATCTTGGTATTTCCTGGGTGAATCGAATATGGCGAATCATGGGCCTCCTGCAAAATCAGTTTCCTGATCTCCTGATCATCTGGCACATATACGCGGTCCTCAAACCATAAGGTATCGTGCTCATCCTCACGGGATCCTTTGGCCTTTCCTTTGCTCATTCTTTCCTTTATCTCGGCAATCTCCTTGTCCTTCTTCTGAGCTTCTCTAATCTTATCCATCAAAGTAGATTGAATCTCCAAAGCTGCTACATAACCTCTCGGAACAATTTCCAAACATAGCTCGCGTAGTTCATCTGCCAACTACTTGAGTAATTCTCCGGTCATGAGTTCATTGACATGACTTTTACGGCTCAACGCATCGGCTACTACGTTAGCCTTTCCAGGATGATAATGCAACCTCATATCATAATCCTTAATGAGTTCCAAACATCTCCTCTGCCTGAGATTCAACTCCTTCTGCGTGAAGATATACTTTAAACTCTTGTGATCCGTGTATACCTCACAATGGTTTCCGATGAGAAAATGTCTCCAAGTCTTCAACGCATGCACTACGGCTACTAACTCCAAATCATGTGTAGCATAATTTAACTCATGGGGTTTAAGCTGTCGTGAGGCATATGAAACAACTCTTCCCTCCTGCATAAGTACGGCTCCAAGTCCTCGACGAGAAGCATCGCAATACACTTCGTAATCCTTGCGTTGATTTGGCAGAATCAACACTGGTGATGTAACCAAGCGTTTCTTCAACTCCTGAAAACTGGCCTCACATTCCTCAGTCCATTTGAACTTGGTGTCCTTCTTCAACAACTCTGTCATGGACTTTGCAATCTTTGAGAAATTTTCAATGAACCTCCGGTAGTATCCTGCGGGTCCAAGAAAACTCCGAATCTCTCCGACTGACGTGGGTGACTCCCAATTTGTCACAGTGACAACTTTGGTGGGGTCTACTACTATTCCTTCTCCGGATATAACATGTCCAAGGAATCCAACTTCCATCAGCCAAAACTCACACTTGCTGAACTTGGCGTATAGTTGATGTTCTCTGAGCTTCCCAAGTACAAAACGCAAATGCTCTTTATGTTCTTCTGCATTCTTCTAGTAGACCAGAATATCATCAATGAACACCACAACGAACTCACCCAAAAACTCCATAAACACCTTGTTCATCATGTTCATAAAATAGGCAGGTGCGTTAGTCAGGCCAAACGACATAACGGTATACTCATATAGCCCATACCTCGTGGTAAAAGTTGTCTTAGGTATATCCTGCTCTCGAATCTTCAGCTGGTGGTACCCTGATCGCAGATCGATTTTGGAAAACACCTTAGCTCCTTGCAGCTGATCAAACAAATCATTGATCCTCGGTAGTGGGTACTTGTTCTTGATCGTCACCTCATTCAATCCTCGACAATCAACAACCATACTTAACGATCCATCCTTCTTTTCCACTAGAGTTACTGGGGATCCCCAAGGCGACAAACTTGGGCGAATATAGCCTTTATCCAGTAACTCCTCAATCTGCTTCTTAATTTCCTCCAAATCCTTTGCGGGCATTCTGTACGGTCTCTTAGATATTGTCCCTGTGCCTGGCAAAAGCTCAATCAAAAACTCAATGTCTCTGTCCGGTGGCATGCCTGGCAACTCTTCGGGAAATACATCCGGAAAATCCTTCACCACTGGTACTTCCTCCTGTACAACTCCTGATAAGGAATTCTCTTGAGTCCTATTCGGCACATGACGGGATACATACTTGATCCTTCTTCCTTCTGGGGTGGTGAGCAAAATTGACTTACTGGCGCAGTCAATGTTCCCTCCATACTTCGATAACCAATCCATGCCTAATATCACATCCAGTCCTTGTGACTCCAATACTATTAGGTCTGAGGTAAATAGGTAGTTACCAATCCTTAATGGTAACCGATCACACTATAGGCTAGCCATATACTCTGCTCCTGACGAGGTTACTAACATGGGTGACCTAAGGGCTTGGGTTGGCAGTTTAAACTTATCCACAAATCCCCTTGATATGTATGAATGCGATGCACCAGTATCAAAAAGAACGACTGCAGTAAATGACTTAACCAAAAACTTACCTATTAGTGCATCGGGTTGGGCTTCCACCTCCTCCACGCTAACGTGGTTAACTTGTCCTCTGGTGAAAGGGTTGGGCTTATTCCTAGAGCTTCCATTGCCGTTTCCATTCTTAGCTTCAGGACATTCATTGGGGTAATGTCCAGTCTTCTGTCACTTGTAGCAAGTAACGTGGCTTAGATCTTTCTTGGCGGGCGTTGCCGGGTTGGAACGGTTCTGTCCGTTGCTTTCTCCATTACCATTTCCATTCTTGGCACCACTATGGTTATGCAAACTCTCTCCAGTGTGATTGTGACTTCCATGGTTATGAACAAGTCCTCCCGAGTTCGGGGTGAAACGGGGCCTCTGATGAGCTCCAGAATTATACTTCCCTTGTCCATACTTCTGTTGACACCTGATTTTGGCACGACATAAAAAGCAAAAGAGATGGACTCGAGTGAAAGGGTTTTCAGCATGAAAAGTTTCATGTCATTGAGTGGAACGACTTTGATGTTTAATTCATCGACATCCAACCTCATCTTAGGGGCCGAAACTGTACTCCGAGTGGCAGAATTTAGCGTTCTGAGTGCTTTTCGGCCGATTATGCCTTCAAGACAACCTCGGATGAAGGAGCACTCTAAAGGAATTGTCTTTGTCTCGTCGAGGCAATCGATTTTGATCTATAAAGCATCCCAATCCGAGTTCGTACGCAAAAGTTAGAGGCAACACTTCGCGGACCGGTCCTGAGTGAAAAGTGACGCAAGGGACCAGACACCCACCTAGGTGGTGTCTGATGGGTCGCGTGAGTTATTCGGCCTTTGCCGGCTGAATGAAGCTTGCTGGGATGGAGACCTTCCCGGCGTGAAAATCTTGCCGGAGTGGAGACCTTGCCGGCGTGGAAAGCTTGCCGGCGTGCTTGCCGGTGTGAAAGCTTACCGGGGTAGAAACCTTGCCGGGGTGAAAGTTTGCCGGAGTAGAAAGCTTGCCGGGTAGAAACCTTGCTGCGGTGCAAACCTTTCTGGGGTGGAACCTTGCCGGGGTGAAATCTTGTCGGGTAGAAACCGTGCCGGTGTGGAAAGCTTGCCGGAGTGGAAAGCTTGCCGGGGTGGAGGATGTCAAAGTCAATCCGACCAGAAGTTGGAGATGGGCTCAAAAGGTCATTTAGATGGCCTCGTTTCGAAAAATGTTCTACACGGGAGTTGTGCGTCTTGTCGAAACGATCGGTTTTGATATAAATATCGTCCCAATCCGAGGTCGTATGCAAAAGTTAGAGCATGCACAGCGAGACCCTCCAGCGAAGAAAATATGACTCCCGGAACCAGACACATATGTGGGTATGTCTGATGAGCTGCGTGAGTAATTAGCTGTTTTACACGAGTGATTTGGCCCTCAAGATGACTTCTTATGAAAAAACGTTCAACATAAAAGATGTTCATCTCGTCGAAATGGTCAACATTGCTTTAGGACTCGTTTCCATCCGAGGTCGTTTACTACCACAAAAAGGACCCGCAAGGTACAGCCAGTTTAAGCCGAACAGTTTTGGAAAGTTCGGATAAAACCAATCCGAATTTGACTAGGGTTTCTGGACGCGAATTAATGTAATTTTCTTGTAAGGAAAACCTAGATGAATCCTTTGCTTCTACGGGACGTCCAGCCGCAACAATACCAATCGAACCAATCAATCTATTACACTTTTGTGTTCATTTATCTTTATCCCCTACCCTTGTATCTTTCTTTCTCGTTCTTCGTTCATTCTTCGCATTGGAGGGCAGCGATCCACGAGGCTCTAGGGGTGAGCGAATCGACCTAGGGTAGCCCATAGCCGCCGCACTCCCTGACGGGGTCCCTCTCGGGCGTGTGGGGTTTCGGGTCTTCAAAAGCGCCCGCTGACTGTCCTGTGTATCGCGCTATCGGTCGGGTCTCCTTCGACGTGAGGTGTGGTGCATCACCCCCGGCGTTGAGGGTACACGGTGACGTGTTCGTGTGTCAACACACTTTTTGGCGACTCCGCTGGGGATAAAGCTTTGAACAGTCTCCAGCCTGTTCTTGCTACGAGGAGGGAGTCATCAAGCGGCTGCAATCTACAACGGTAACATGTATCATCAATCTCCTTACGTAGATGCAAATAGCCATTATGTTGATGTTGCTAGATCTTTCAATTGACAAGTCATGTCGGCTAGCCCTAACGACCAAAGGCCGACTAGTTATTCCGTTGGAGAAATTTGGAATTTACAGAATCACGACATCCAACTTATGAATATGAACTTTCGTGCATCGGCAACATCTTTCAATATGCCGGTGAACAACACGGTTTGTTTGAGTGATCAATATATGACACCTCATGTACAGCAGGGCGTCTCACAGTTTTATCCATCGGCAGTCGACTCGCAATATGCGGGTTCATCCCCAAACATGCCGATGGATGGGGGAATCGGCCATGCTTCCATTAGCTATTTGGCCAGTTATCCTCAAACATCATATAGTACACCTCGTGATATTAATTATTCAGTGGCATATGAAACTAAAAATATTCATGACTCGGATCACCTTGGCCGAGTGAATGGAGATTCTGTAGGAGCATAGCCTAATATTGCAGGAGATGAGTTGGCTCTAGTTGCATTAAAAAGTTTAGCCCAAAATAAGAAGATTAGTGCTATTTGCCTTGAGCAGCACGACAAGGGATTGGTTCCTGATTATGAGGCAATAAGAGCTAGGGTGTTGAAAGAAGACAAAGTGTTGTTGATTGATCAAATTGGCGAGAGAAAATATTCAACAGCAATGCACATGTCTTCACCTATCATTACAACATGTTATACACCCCCTATACAATCGCAAAATTTCGGCAACATCAATTCATTGCCGAAAGATCCTAAAAGTATTGGGGGGCAAGCCGATCCAAGCAGGGCTGAGTTTAAAGAAAAATATGTGGCCCAAGTGGACAAGATCAAGCTAGAGCTCACAGGGAATTGCGTTAACGAATTTACTACACCTACCCTTGAGGAATTACCAACAGAATATCGACAGGCTTATGAAGCACTCAAGAAGAAGCGTGATGAGGAAGATTTGCAAGAATACATCAAGTCCCTTCCTCCATGCAGCAACTATGTTGGCCCTTCTGCGATATTGAAGATAGAAGGTTTGCAAGTAAATCAGCAAGAAAGGGTTCACTCGGCTAATATGGTTGATTCGGTTGAAACTGAGTCAAATATGACAAAGTCATCTACAGCCGAGTCGAACGATTCTTTTAAAGCAAAGACGATGCTGGATTCAGTTGAAACCAGATTGAGCATAGAGATGGTTACAGCCGAGTGCATAGAGTCCATACCGAGTACATCATACCAGCCGAGTACATCGACCCATCTGAGTACATCATGCCAGCCGAGTGCATCGTTCCAGACGAGTGCATCATCGGCTAAAGTCGAGTGCATCAAGCCAATTATTGCCGTGTGTACCAAAACATAAGATGCAAGATTCGCCGAGCAAAGGAATGGTAAACACAAAAAATTGGCCGTGTTAGATTTTTCTGGATGTGAGGGAGCTTACATGCTGCCCTATGATTTCCGTGCCAAAGAAATTGATGAGCATCAAGAGAAAAGTTATATGGCCAAACAAAGTTTGTCTGGTGATGAAGATCAAGAACCAGAGCGTGCACCTGAATGAAGTTTAGCTGACGAAGAGCGGCCGAGTGAAATATACTCGGGCAATCCGAGTAAAATCTACTCAGGCAATCCAAGTGATGAGGCACGAGATCCAGAAAAAGAGGAAGAGGCGTTGGAGAATTATTCAGAAGTATAGAAAGGTATTATTCCAGCGGTGCAACTATTTTCTCCGTCCAACGACTTCACAAAGGTACACCTAGCAGACAGTTTATTCAATTTTTGATTCGTTCGAAATCATATTGTTGATACACCTATTAGTAAGATTCTAATTAATTTTGAAAGACCAATCAAAATGAGTAACCTGTTTGTTAGGAATGATCTTGTCACTAATCATGATAGTCAACACATGGTATCATTCATAGAGGCTAATAGTGAAAACTTATCAAAACCAAAGTTGTTCCTTTCATGCCAACTGAACTTTATATTCATATGGACAACTTTGTTTGTTTCATGCCTGGCTAATATTTGGTCTCGGATGAGACGTATATTCTGTAACTATTTTGGTTGCAGAAACGTAAAGCCAGGTCCAAAGTCCTTCGAGATAGCCGATTCAAATGCATCGGGAAAAGAGGATGAAAATCAATGCATAGCCGAGTTGGATGACGCTAAGCCGGCGCTGCTCGGTTGTTTTGTGTCAGAGCCAGTATCACAGTATCAGTTAATGGACGAGCAGTGTACCTTCGGTTCGGGCATAGGTGATCACATCGTTGGGGCATCATCGACTAATCCTATTATAATTGATCACGATGTCGAGCCATCAGGACAAGAACAAATGCAATGTTTGTTTGAAGAGAATATCAAAGACAACAACATGATTCATCAAGCCGCACAATTGAGACAATCGGAGTTTGTTGAGGCATGATCATATGGCCAGTCAGATTGGCCTTGATGGCGATCAAATGTTGACTCTGCTATCTCAAGCTAATTCATCTAAAGATTAGCAGGCACACACCAATTATGACGGGGTCAAGTCTTCGAGCAAGGATATGTTTAAAAGGTGCATCAACAGCAATCTTGAAGATGGGAATTCCATCAAAGCTACAATGGCGACATCTAGTACGAGGGGGCAACGAGAAAATTCGAAAACCGATGCACGCACAATTAAAGAAAGCAAAGGCAATGGCAAGCACAAAGGTAAAAAGCCGAAAGTCACTTTCGCGCAGTTATTAGAAAATATCAGAAGATAAGTGAGGCAAAGAGTGCTTATCGGCCGAGTGAAACAAAAGCATTGAAGTCACCCCCAAGGCATAAATATGAAGACCGGGATTGGCGAAGGAAGAAGTTGAGCAAGCAGACTCCATATCCTCCTTTTGGGCCACCAATATCAGTGTCATGGATTCCTCCCCATGCTGACTATTATTCATATCAATCATGGGACAAGTATAAATCAAGGGCGCACCGTCCATCATATTCTAAACCACCTCAGCAAATTATGCAGCTCCGAGAGGATCGTCGTTTGTTCAACAACAACATGTTAAAGACCGACTCAACCAAAAAGAATCGGTCCGGAGCTCAACGAAGAAGATGGACACAGTCAACCAAGTATACCAAGTGAAAAAGGATGACCGCAAATGTGCTATTTCAGATCCGACTCCAGATGACAGAAAACCAACCGAGTCTATGGTGGCTACTAAGGACAAGAAAGTGAAGCCAGTAACATTCATGGATCCAATCGCTGAGTTTGGACAGGCCAAGTCGGAGATACCCAGTGATAGAAAGAAATTGCCAGTGCATAGAACAAAATCATAGCCGGGACGCTCACTCGGCTTATCACATTGGCAAGAAGAAAGTTGAAGTGGCTCAGGGCTAGAGAGTTGGAGAAGAGGAACATGGCTTGGATTCCCAAGGGAAACTCTCGAGTTAAGAGTGGCATCACATCTCCTGTTGCGAAGTTGGCAGGAGTAAAGGAGGACAAGTGTGAAGCCGGTAAGCGGAGTCGACAATTTTCATCTCACTATAGGAGGCTTCAAATGGCACATCGTCCATGTTCTTCAACTGTTCCATCAAAGCCAGCGTCTCAGAACTTATCCCCAGCCGAAACATCTGAATTACTTCGGCTATTCACACTTTGGTGGACGGGTGCACCAGGTCCTATGAGATAAGGACATATGGCCGATATTTGCATATCGCCCTAAAGAAGTACATTGTGTTGACAAAGCTGGCATCTGGCTAACAGTGCTCATTGCGGTGTATCTCGTATTCCAAAAGTCGATTCTTAGTTTTGCCAACACCAGCAAGGCCGACTAATTATTCGGTCACTAATCGAGGGTCTAGTGCAGCAAAAGTTGCCGACTCCTATTGTTGGTTTATTGCAGGATCTGGAGAAAGTGAGTCACCGAGATGAACGAAGCTCTGTTCACTCAGGGAGAGAAGCAATGTTGACTCAGGAGACCGAAGGAAGGGGGCGTGACATCACATTTATCAGTCGGCGCTCACTAGATGCCTAGTCAAAGTATCGTGGAAATTATTTTCTTGATTCAGCTTAGCAGTCCTCATTATTGACATATTTCTTCACAGTTGGATTTGAAGACTTCATGCCGACTAGATCTTACACGCTAATAATCAAGCCGAATATGATGTGCTATTCAGGCTAAAGGACTTCTAATCACTATAGGGGTTGCATGCATCAAAGTTCACAATGATTCGTTGCCAGCTCTCCAACGGATGTCATCTTTATATGCATCGACGAATCACTTGAATGTTGACCTTGTTGACTTGCCAAACGGGTTAATACAATACACATCTAGTTATTACAACTGATGTTTTCTATGACCGGCTCGTAGGGCAAGTTCACAATTGACTTGTTATTAAAGTCGGTCCATGGGGAGTTGCAACCAACTCTAGGGTTGACTCGGCCACTGATGGATCTATTGCGAGTCGTATGGCCGGCTGGAGAAAGCATCTCTTATCTGCAGGATCCAAGTTCGGAGATAGACGTTGTTCGGCGGAGGCTTGACAGAGCATTTTGTTCAATAATGAGTTGAGTCACAGAATAGTTGAAAGTTCCTTTGAGGAGCATAGACATAATTATTCGACAGCCGGTATCGCCGAATGGTTCTCATATCCCCATGGATTATTTGGATAAAGGCCAAGTCAGGATTGACATGAGAAACTTACCTGAAGGCATTCGTGACATCCAATGGTTGTTCTCAGATGACTGTTATCTGAAAAGGCTCTACCCAATCATCAACAAGCCTAGCATATGGCCGATAACAATTATCGTCCTTAGCATGCACAACCGATGTAGTGTTGACATCGTGCTTGGATGAAGTATTTTCTGGCATGCAAACTCTGCCAGAAAACAGGGGGGCATGTGTTGACACTTGATTTTGGCACGGCATAAAAAGCAAAAGAGATGGCCTCGAGTGAAAGGGTTTTCAGCACGAAAAGTTTCACGTCATCGAGTGGAACGACTTTGATGTTTAATTCATCGACATCCGACCTCATCTTAGGGGCCGAAACTGTACTCCGAGTGGCAGAATTTAGTGTTCTGAGTGCTTTTCGGCCGATTATGCCTTCAAGACGACCTCGGATGAAGGAGCACTCTAAAGGAATTGTCTTCGTCTCATTGAGGCAATCAATTTTGCTATATAAATCATCCCAATCCGAGTTCATACGCAAAAGTTAGAGGCAACACTTAGCGGACCGGTCCTGAGTGAAAAGTGACGCAAGGAACCAGACACCCACCTACGTGGTGTCTGATGGGTCGCGTGAGTTATTCGGCCTTTGCCGGCTGAATGAAGCTTGCTGGGATGGAGACCTTGCTGGCGTAAAAATCTTGCCGGAGTGGAGACCTTGCCGGCGTGGAAAGCCTGCCGGCGTGCTTGCCGGTGTGAAAGCTTACCGGGGTAGAAACCTTGCCGGGTTGGAAACCTTGCCGGGGTGAAAGTTTGCCGGAGTAGAAAGCTTCCTGGGTAGAAACCTTGCTGAGGTGTAAACCTTGCCGGGGTGGAACCTTGCCGGGGTGAAAGCTTGCCGGGTAGAAACTGTGGTGTGGAAAGCTTGCAGGGATGGAGGATGTCAAAGTCAATCCGACCAGAAGTTGGAGATGGGCTCGAAAGGTCATTCAGATTGCCTCATATGGAAAAGTGTTCTACGCGGGAGTTGTGCCGCTTGTCGAAACAATTGATTTTGATATAAAGATCGTCCCAATTTGAGGTCGTATGCAAAAGTTAGAGCCCGCACAGCGAGACCCTCCAGCGAAGAAAATATGACGCCCGGAACCAGACACATATGTGGGTATGTCTGATGAGCTCCGTGAGTAATTAGCTGTTTTACACGAGCGATTTGACCCTCGAGATGACTTCTGACGAAAAAATGTTCAACATGAAAGATGTTCGCCTCCTCGAAATGGTCAAGATTGCTTTTGGACTCGTTTCCATCCGAGGTCATTTACTACCACAAAAAGGACCCGCAAGGTACAGCCAGTTTAAGCCGAACAGTCTTGGAAAGTTTGGATAAAACCAATCCGAATTTGACTAGGGTTTCTGGACGTGAATTAATGTAATTTTCTTGTAAGGAAAACCTAGTTGAATCCTTTGCTTGTACGCGAAGTCCAGCCGCTTCTTATATATGTTGGGGGTGACGGCCGATTGAAACAACACCAATCGAATAAACACATCTACTACTTGTTCTGTTCATCTACTTTTTATCTCTCCCTTGTATCTTTCTTCTCGTTCTTCGCTAGTTCTTCATGCCGGAGGGCTGCGGAATCACGAGGCTTTAGGGGCGAGCGAATCGACCTGGAGCAGCCCATAGCCGCCGCGAGCCCTGACGGGGTCCCTCCCGGGTAAGCGGGACTTCGGGTCTACAAAAGCGTCTGTCGGCTGTCCTGCATATCGCGTTGCCTGTCGGACCTCCTTCGACGCGAGCTGCGGTTCATCACCCCCGGTGCCGAGGGTACACGGTGACGTGTTCGTGTGCGAACAACTTCCTCCTGCGGTTGTCTATCTGCTGTTGCTTCCCTTCAATCATGAGAGATCTGTCTACCAACTCCTGGTAATTATTGAAATTTGCCACCATCAACTGCATGCTCAGCTCATCATTCAGTCCTTCCAGAGACTTCTCCTGCTTAGCTGCATCTGTAGCAACGTCATCTGGGGCATAACGTGCTAGCTTACTAAAGTCATCCACATACTGGCCAACAGTGCGTCCTCCTTGGCGTAAGTTGCGAAACTCGCGCTTCTTCATGACCATAGCTCCTGTTGATACATGGGCAGTGCGAAAAGCCTGCTGAAACTGATCCCACGTCACGGTGTCGATGGGGTAAGTGACTATGAAATTCTCCCACCATGATGCTGCGGGTCCATCAAGCTGATGTAAAGTAAAACGCACTCTCTCCGCATCTGTGCATCCTGCAGTAGTCAACTCCCTTTCAATCTTGCGGAGCCAATCATCTGCAACAATCGGCTCGGTGCTACTGGAGAACACCGGCAGATTCAGCCTAAGAAAACGGGTTAAGTGATCAACTAGTGGTGGTGGGGGTGGGTTGTTGTTGTTGTTGTTGTTGTTCCCCTGGTTCTGATGCTGGACTAGTATCTTCATCAATGCATTCTGCTGCTGGATTAACTGAGTGAGCTCTGGTGGGAAAGCAAATCCATTGTCGCGTCTCGGAGGCATCTGCTGGGTTTAGAAAAGGTGAGAAAACAGAGAAGAATGAGGTCTTGGGGGAAAACACTACCCATATGCACATGAGACAAACACAAACATATCACTCAATCAATCAAATAAGGGCATACAATCGGTCTAAAAACTATCGTTACAAAAGCGCTCGGACTATACTATATACATGGTGGAATTCTACTACGAATTTGGTGGTCAACTAGAAAAATTGATCGGTCGAAGACTCCATGATATTTGCTCCTGCTTCATCAACATAGTCATCATCGCTATCGTCGGGATCTGAGTCGGTGTCATCGATGATGATGTAGTTCTCCGGGCAAGTGGAACTGTCGTCTTCTCCTCTTGGCACGGGGTCTCCCATGAATACTCCTAGCTTCCTTGTCAGATTGTCATTCTTCTCCACTAGTACGACGATTTCCTCCATATAATCCTCACAAGTAGCCTTGAGTTCTTCCTCCAGTTAAGTGATCCTTGTCATTGCCTGCTTCAAATCTGCAATGCCTGCGCACATCTGGTTCTCCTGGCGTCGAATGTGTTGGTTTAACTCCTGGATGAAAGCTGCAATCGATCTATCCTTCCTGGTGCTGATCATCTCGGTGCCCACAAATCTGATAGATAGTATCCTTGAGATCATTATGGTGAACTTCTCCAATGCGTCCCATGGTAATGTGGGCTGCCATACTCTTTCCTAGACTCCAGGTTGGTGCATCAAAGGAAAACTCTATGGGCTCAGTGACTGGCGTAAACGTCCTTCCTCGAACTTGAACTTGAATCATCCAGCGCTCTTCTAATGGTAAGGTGGCGTTGTAAGTCCCTGTGAGGCTTGGTATTCAAATGTTCAGGTATCTACTGACTTCCTTCAGATGACGTCCAAAAAGGGTGTCTTCATCTGGTTGCGTGAACTTGATCCTTGCACCCACCATCCTAAAGAGTAGAAAATGGGGAGACGTTAGAAATGAGAAGAGAGTAGTGATCTAGGGCTTTAGCTTAGTGGTCCTGTCCTACAGTCAACATGTGCTCTGATACCATCTTGTAGCGACCAGACCTCGAGACGGTCGATCTACGTGCATCGGTGTCATCCTTTGGATCGGTAATCTTGACACGCATACGATGCTTGAAGGATTTATTACAGAGTAGCAATCATACACTTATTACATCGAATGTCTCAAAAGAGAACTTATTACAAAATAATATGGATTAAGTCCATCTAAATACGATAACAGATGAAGGCTTGTAAGATAAAGTGAGTCTATCAACTCCAACGGCATCACTGAGTGAAAGACCACGACCTAAGGCACCTTACTCGTCGTCTGAAAAGTCTGCAACATGATACGTTGCAGCCCGAAAACGGGTCAGCACATGGAATATGCTAGCAATGTAACACAAAAGAGTAATAAACAGAATAATAGCTATCACTACATGCATATATGGCTGGTGGAGGCTGTATGGTTAATATGTTTTGCGAAAAGCCAATTTTTTCCTACAACAAAGGAATAAATTTTATTTAACTATCATGGTGGTTGTTAAACATTGAGAATGGTAAACCCCATCTCAATCCCAATTAAAAATAATTAATAACCCAATCAAGTTTTATAATTATAGGTGATGAGATCCACATGATAATCGAATGAACAAGATACTCAAGACATCCATAACCGGGGACACGGCTAACCATGCTTAGTTTGTACACTCTGCAGAGGTTTGTGCACTTTTCCCCACAAGACTCGATCGCCTCCATTGGATTTCTCACACTACATGGTGTTTGAGAAATGGATGACCGAGACACAGTCTTTTAGAAGCATTAATTCTTTCGATGGGTAAACCGTACCACCTACATCCCCTACATCTACTAGTCTACCACTGAAAGAGGTCACACAACATACTCAACTATGCCAGAGCCCATAATGGCTTGTGGCTACACACGGAAGTTTCTAGCATGAATAATCTCATGATCCCTTTGAGCCTGGGTGGTAGTCCATAGGAGAATCACACGGTACCCCGGGATTTCCAAAAAAAGTACAGGCAATCACTGGGTTCCCCAGGTGCCTCAATCCACCCAGATGTGTATTAAAGTTGCCACCTTAAGTTAACCATTACTTAATAATACTCACATATGTCATGAATACTCTCAAACCCAAACCACGTCTACGAGCATAGCATAGCAATATAAGCAACGTAGAAGTAACTCCCATAGGTTTGATAATAAACAGGTGAATAGGTACTACCTCCTCTACTTCCCAAACCCACAAATTAAATGAGATCCTAACCAGGAAATTGTTTGTGGATTGATCTAATGCAATAAAACTGGGTAGTAAAGAGGTATGATCAAAGTGTTACTTGCCTTGCTGATGATCTGCGAAACCTAGAGACTCGTAGTAGCACGCTTCGCACTCCGGGTACTCTATCGCAAACAAACAAACATACAATAAGCAATCAAGAAACAACGCACAGGTAAAACTAAGATAAGAGACCTAACCAGAAAGTTCAACTTAAGAACTCCGGTTTGCAAAAAGAATCAAATCAAACGAAACAACGAAACTCAAACTGCGAAAGAAAAAAAACAAGCTTCGTTCGCTAATCTGGACTAAAGTCAATTTTTACAGTAGCAAAAACTTGTTTAAGTTGGTTAAACAGAAAGAGGGCTTCGATACGAAAATCTAGGCACTTGAATCGCCTGATTCCGATGAACGAGCGAAAAGTTAAACTAAAACAAAAATCGGATCAGAAATCGTGATCGAAAATAATCACGATAAATCCGAGAAAAGGAAAAACTGACAAATAGACTAACGTAGCATGGTCGTTAGTTAGGGTAAAACTATTTTCAAAACTATCGCTAGTTTTCAAAAACTGTCTATACTTCTCTTCCCTTCTCAGTTTATCGAAAACTAAGGTATACTTTCCCCATCGATCTCTTCCCTTCAAAACTATTGCAAAGCAGTCGCTAGCACCCTCAAGCCCACGACCACGAGTTCCTTGTAATCCTCGTGGATAGCCTAGAAGGAGTACACCTTACCAAACACTCACCCACCTCTTCGGAACCCAAGATTGGCGACACCACAACAAGACGATGCCAACAGAAGATACGCCTTTGAAGAATGAGGACATGAAGACCTAGAGGATGGTGAAACCTTCGGCATTACACCAAGATGGTAAAACCTTAGCCTACGATGACCAGGGCATAGGAAATGCAAGATCATGATATACATCGCTAATAGAGCAATCATGTCCTTACGGTTGTTGTATCGGCAACCACTGGTGGATGAGAACCTCGCCATTTGGTCCGCCTCACTATAGTGAGTAGGAAAACGGTTCTCTTCATCCCCCGCTCTTGGTGTCGATGTTGTCATCAACGTAACCGACATGTTGGACCTCTACTATGCCTTGTTAAGTCCTTGCATAAAGGATTACAAACCTGGTACCATCGACGCCTTAGAAAGCAAAAGCGATCATCATGATTAAGAAGACAAGAGAAGACCAAGTCAAAGACAGCCACGAGGAGCCACCATCACCCCATCACCTCATCAGGAGAGAAGTTGTCGAAGATTCTTCTGGCTCAACCCAGATCGTTTCATCAAACAAGAGACATAGCAACACCTGAGAAAAACTCAGAAGACTGCATGAGGCACAAGGCACGACTACTGAGTCTGAGAACCCCTAGGGTAGGATGAGTCGTGTACCCCCTATCTTGATCGAGTCCGTATGATGGTTCGAATAGAACCATGATTGTGTGTTGCTTGTTTTTATTTGTTTGTGTTTTGATATAGGTCGCACTTTTGCCCTAGGCGACAAGTATGCGACTATATCACCTTCCTTACCTTGCTTCTTATGTTTGGCCCTTTTTGCACCTGTTTGTTTGCACTTGCACTATAGAACCCCCTTTAGGCATTCCCCTCCTCTATGCTACCTCTCCCTCTCATCTCTCTCCTCAACTGAAGGCTAGAAAGACAAGATACACCAAGGATTCTACTTTGTCAACCAACCAGCACCGAAGACTTTTGCTACAACCTCCTCGACCAAGTGCAACCCCGTAGAGTTATGTTTACCTCTCAAGACTGTAAACCCATCACTATACCCTTCGAGACTTCACGAGATACCCTAGCTCGAATCCTTAACCAAGTGCTTAACCCACAAAATTACAAGTGGACCAGTTAAGCCTCTGTAACATCGCATAGCATTGGGTTCATTATGGAACTAGTGGACATAGCGAACGAGCACATTATCATCCTAAGATAGCACCAAAATGATGATGCCATAGGAGACACCAATTTGGGGATATAGGAGCGGAGGACAAATGACTTGATGAGTTTATATCGAGACCTTGAGGAATTGGTGAGACTCATTGGTGGATTATGAGGCTTTCATGTTGGTAGATGAACTTGGTGGGATCATGATTATCTGATAGCATAGCTTTCATTACCCCGAGTAAATTGGATTTATAGGACAATTATGATGCAAGCTGAAACTCCCGGAAGTGCAAGGATTTGACTTGATCGGATGATATTGATAGGAGGCAGTTGATATTACGTAAATAACTTGAGGGAAACATGTAGGATTCCTCATTGGACAAGAGATTTGGATTTAAATAGGTGATCCTAGTGGAGTATGGATGCAGAGTAATTTTACATGGTTCGGAGTAAATTGGATTTAGACTGATGATCTTGATCATGATACCATGTTTCTCGGTGGACCATAAACTAAGAGATTGGATTAATTGTCAGAGTTGATTTAGGGTTCTATATAAGCTTGACCTTGGAGTTTACTTGACCATGATAATGGAAATTGGTGGACTGACTATAGTAGAGATAGCCTTTTCAAGTATTTGGGGATTATAATGACTTTAGAAGATCATGTGGAACACGATAAACATTGGATTTGTAGAATTAATGGATTGTGTAGTGATTGATGGAAGTTAATGGGCTGCTGGAGTTGATTCATAGGAAGGAAACAAGATCTTGGAGTGGCTTACGACGTGTTTCCTTAGGATATAGGTGCTTTTTCTTAGACCTTGGAAGAATAGGCTGAGCACTTGGATTGTCACGTTCAAGCTTAGCAGCTTATATGTTGTACCCATGGATTTTTAGGGGTAGACATACATATGGGTTTGGGGATTGTAGACATATATGATTTTGTTAGACCTCCTCTCGGGAGTCATGAGGATATGAATCACATGAGTGATGATTGGAGTTGACCTATACGAAATAATACTATCAGTGATATGATGTGATTTGTTTAAAGGACTAGATAGCACAATTGGCATCTCAGAAACTGTGCTCAAGGATGGGATGATAAACATTCACTCGCACACTAGAATCCTTGAAACCCTTACGCCCTACCAAGCCACAACATGGTCGGATCCTGACCTTGGGCTTTGGCTCTAGATCGATAAGACCTTGGCTGCTACTCAACCGTGACCACCACCAATGCCTCAGCCCACTTTACGTACCCCATAGACTTCATGGAGTTCTTGGACAAGTTAGTTGTCATCTTTCTTTGATGACATACTTGTCTACCCGAAGACGGAAGAAGAATCGTTCAACTGGTTAATGAACATCTGAGGACCGCCATGTCAAGGAGGAAGACCTAAACCAACCACCATCGTCAAGAAGTAAACTCCCGCATCAAAGATCATGTGTATCTGCAAGCCACTCCTCTCTAAGGAACCAAGCATTTCCATGACAAGGAAACCCACACCAAGATTCATCGGCCCTCTTCAAGATCACTCCAAGATTTAACAACCCCCTCTAAGATCACTAAGAGACGAACAGAACACAATTACCAGCTGGAGTTGCCACCTGAGTTACCTGATGTGCACAATGCTTTCCATGCATCACAACCCCGGAAGTGTTTCCAACTTCCTAACTTGCGTGATCTCTACGAAGGCATTAACCATCGAGCCATCGACCCCTAGCCCAATACCGCGAGCTACCCATTAGCAACCTGGATCAAGAGGAGCGTCATACACAAAACCACACCATCAAGTACTTCAAGCTCAATGGAGCAGTACACGGAAGCAGAAGCAACATGAGGACTTGAAGACTACCCCGAATCCAAGTTTCCATACTCCTTTCCGCGCCTAGTTTGGGAATCTCGGGGACGAGATTTTTGTAAGGGGGGTAGGTCTGTCACACCCTGATTTTCATGGCACAACACTTAAGATGATAAATCATGACAAAATGTGGTTTGACAAAAACTTTTGCATTGTTTGACTTTTTATTTGAGTTGGTTTTCTCTCTGTGTTTTCAAGTGCTCTTAAAAGTCGACATAGCTTCACCTTCTATACCTCATCTCCTTGCCCCAAACTTCTGCCCAATGATCATGCCATGTGTATAGAGCAATATAGTATTTTCTTACAAAATAATTTGGCCAAAAGTATTTTCTAAAATTAGTTTTCAAAACCCTTGTATTGAGATTTGCCTTTGCAAGTACTTGATTTGAGGTGTGAAAAATCTTTCAAAAGGTATATTTGAAACCTATTAGATATAGGATTCCATAAACCACAAAAATATAATTTTAGAATATATTTTACTATTTTATTTAAAAGCTTTTCTTAAGGCCAGAAATGGTCTTTAATAGAGAAAAATTATTTTATTGTTTTAAAAATATTTGACAAAAATCAGGGAAACTCAGTGGGCATATATTTCCCATATATAAGAGTTTCAACACATGGTCATGTTCAAAATATTGGACAAAACCTCCCAAAACCATTTCTGCCCATTTCAAGGATTTGAAATATTTCTACAGGAAATATTTTCATACAAATCCAAGGAAAATCCAGCAAGTCACAAATGCATATTGGGATCACCTTGCAAAGCCTCATGTCAATCCAGGTCATTTTGGTTCACCAAAATGCCCCAAAACCCTCTCTGACCAGAATCTAATTTGAACAACTTTGTACTACCAACTTTCTCTCCTTGACCCCAACTTTGGTGAGCATGTTCACATGACCAAATGAGGCCACCACACCAAGTGGTGCATCAAGGAGAAGTGATTTTCTCAACTAGATCTGCACAAGTCCATTTCTGCTAATTTCTAGGGTTTACAAAAGTTGCATTGGCAACTTTGCCCAAATAAGCTCCAAATTGGTGGAAGGCCCTAATTATATGTGTGATTTCACCCTGTGGAGTCTCATGGCAGTTAGAAATCATCTGCTGGACCAAACCATTATCAAACACCTTCTGCCACTTTTCAAAAATCACCATTTTGACCACTAACACAATTCTCCTTGAGCTCAACTTTTTACCACAGCCCCTCCTAGCCCCCTTGCACCTCCAGTAGCAATGGCAAATCCATAGCTCAATTATTGGAGGGGTAAAACCCCACTTTCTCTCTCTAGACAGCCCATTTCCCTCTCTCCCTCAACCTCTCTCCTCTCCTACTGGCTGTCCAGGGCATCCAAGGCCCTCTCCCCTTTGTTTACTTCTCCCTAGCGCTACCGGACATGAGTGGGCATGCCCCTGCACCTTAAACAATGCCATGGCAGCCAAAGGCACGCTCTGGAGCGCGCTACAGTCCGCCCTTGCACTGTAGCTGTCCTCTGCCCGATGCCTCCGACCACCTCGGCCCTCCCTCGCACGCCTTCCAACGCGCCTCGACGTCGGCAGCATGCTACACCCCTGTCCCCCTCCACCTTCTCCCTCCTCCTGCCTCCTCTCGACGTGCGTGCCGCCCGAAGGCCTCAATAGGAAGCCTCACACGCGATGCTCGCCCTTCCCGCTATCTCTCTTCTCTCCCCTCGCCCTAGACCAACCCCACAAGCACCCCAGACACGCCCACGCGCGCCCCCGTGGCTTGCAGCGACGGCAACAGCCTCACCGGCGCATGAAATCACGGTGCACCATCGCCCCGCCATAAAAGGCCACCCCCGAGCACCCTCTCGACTCCCTTGGCTCTCTCTCTCTCTCTCTCCCGTACGCTCCCCAGGCCAACCCATTCCTCCCCTAGTGCCCCCATTCACCTCCATGACCAGAAATCTTTCCACCGGCCACCGCTCAAATTTGAGCTCTCCGGTGCCCCTCTCCCCCTCCTACCTGCACCAGAGCATCACCCACTTCCCCACGGCCCTCTCCCGGACTCCATTTCTTCTTCTCCGCGGCCGCAACACCATGCCCCAACCTCACCGTCAGCCTCGTCCGCCGCGGCCAGTGCCCTGCTCGACCCGGTGCCCCTGGGCGACCGTGCCACCCACGGTTGGACTAGGCGGGGTCCCCTGAGCACGCCGGTGGCCAGCTCACCGGAAACAGTGGCCTGTAGCACCGACAAGCCGCCGTCGACACCGCCCCTGCCTCTGCTCTGTTCGAGCGGGAGGTTGGGGATGAACCTGACAGGCGGGCCCCACTCGTCAATGGCCCAGCCTCCAGGCCACGCTGGCAAGTGGAGGCGTATTCCCGTAAAACCGCGTCTGACGTGGCCCTTGCGCGCGTGCGGCCGAGACGCTGGGCCGGCCTAGTGGCGCCCTGCTGCTAAAACTCGCCCAGTGCGCGCCGCCGCCTAGATCCGGCCCATTTAGGTAAATCCCTTTTCTTTTTCTTTTTTCTGTGGACTGGTAAAATCTATAGAATATTAAAATTAATTCCAAATTTGATGATTCAAATTTCTAGTGACTCTATAAATCATGATCTACCTGTTGGTGCTGCATGCACATTTTTCCAGAGAATTTTTATTCACAAACATTTATCAAATCTTATTTTTCCATTTCTGTAATGGACTTTAGAAAATCATAGACAACCCATTTTTGATCCAAATTCCATGATCCAAAATCCTAGATGTCTATAAGTTCAAAACTTATTTTATGAACATTTTTCTTAATACTTTCTGTACCCCACAAAATAATGAGCCATTTCTTCATGTTTGTCAACTTTGCAAATCCATAGAATATTCATTTGAACTCCAAATCCAGTGAAACCAACTCCTAGATTCTTCTAAAATCATGGTTTGCTAAATGGGTGCCTCTGCTCATTTTTCAAATATATGTTTTTGTACACTTCTTACAAATCCTTAAACCCCTTGATTCCATCATATCAAAATGTTCAGAAATATCCACTGGTCCAACTCCAATGAAACCACTCTGGTTATTTTTCATATAACCAGAGAAGTCCTAGAGAAGTCAAATTAATATTTTTAGAGCACTTTTATTTTTGCCTTGTTGTGTTGCTTATTGTGATTGTTTCCGACGTTAGTTGACGAAGTAGACGGAGTACTTGGAGAAGGACCAGAAGATTTCAAGACTCTGATGAACCAGGCAAGCAGCCCTTTGACCATGTCTATGAAACCCTTTTTATGCATGTCATATAGCACTTTTATTGCTTGCATCGGACACATGATACTGTGGTGACCACATGGGGTGGTTTGCCACCGTTACTTCCTCGTTGATACTTGCATTGTGCATGACCCTACCTTCTTATGAGGGTTATGCCGGTGGGAGTAGATAGGATGCTAAGTAGATGCTACGCAAAAAGGGGCGGGTATATGCATGATGAAGGAGACAAAGTATTTTCAAAGGACTTTTCAAAAACCCCGACGGGTGCCACTTATGCCCGAGGGAGATGATGAGATGGGTAACCACTTGATGACGAAGTGGTGTACCGAGGCAAGTGTGTGTTGTTTTCGAAAATGGATTAGATTTAAGATTTGTCGACTGTCCCAACCTTACATGCGCAACCACTCTACCCTTGTATGGGAAAAGGCATTATTGATTACCTAGGCCGATGCTAGCTTGGAGCCCGCATTACTAGTGACGGGGGAGAGTTGGTGCTCTCTCCCGGGACGGGGTCGTGCCAGGTAGGGCGGCCATGACTGTCTTCACAGGGCACCGGATACACCGTGTTGTGTCCCCTCTCGGATGTTACGATCTCGAGTGAGTCTCGTATGATGTACATCGTGAGGATACGGAACAATGAGTGGACTCCTTGTTAGTGTCGTCTAGGGAAAGATAGTGATCGGGTGCTTACCCCGGGTACTTGAGGTACCGCGGGTCGTGGATGACACGGAAGTTCCCCGGATCTAGCAGGTAAAGTGTGCAACCTCTGCAGAGTGTAAAACTATTCGAATAGCCGTGTCCACGGTCAAGGACAGTTGGGCGGTGCTGCTTAAACTACGTCCAGAGTTAACAAACCATGTGTGTGTGTTGATAAAACTATTTGGGTTAAGTCATATGGCTTGACACAATGATCAAGTTGGATTGGTGTCCAACTCCGCTTATGTTGATATCTATAACTTGTTCATATGGACATATGTATTCTCATGATGCATGTTTTACAAGTTGTTGAACAAGTCATTGCACTCAAAACTAGCTGTAACATCCCAAAATTCTAAATTTTGGAATGTTATATTAATTAATAAATTTATGTTTGGTTGTTTGATTGTTGAGTGATTGATTGTATGAAATTGAGTGAAATTTAAAACTTTTTGAAAGTTGAATGAGAGGGAATGAAATGGCTTTCCCCGACTTTCACTTTGCCTTTTGATATCCATGAATTCAAATTCAATTCAAACACAAAACCCTAGAGAGAAGATGATATGACTTCTTCCATTTAAATAAAGGAAAAGGGTTTTGAAAAGATTTGAATTCCGTTTGGAAATATTTCAAATTCAGAAACTTTATGCAACTCAATGATTTTCATGAGGGAAGATAAAATGACTTCTTCAAATTATATGAAATATGAGTTGGAAGTTAAAAAGAATCAAACTGAAAGTCATTTGGAAGTATTTTAAAATCCCCTTTCAAATTTGGAATTATTTGGATTTTATTCAAATTATTTTTGTCCTAAAAATAAATAAATGGAAATATGGGTAAAATGATTCCTTCAATGGAAAATTAGGAGAAAATAAATTTGAAATAATTTTGGTATTTTAAAATGATTTTTGTGGGGTTTTAATGCAACAGATATCGCTACTTGATTTATTAGAATTTTGTATATTTTATTAGCCTCTGAAAATATGTTCACGTTGTAGGATTTATTTTTATGATTTTATTGATATATATATGTCCTATATAAAAATATTATAGGTTTATCTATAACTAGTTTTCTCTCTCTGTGGTATTTCAAAAAAAAAGAAACAAAAAAATCCAAGGCGCCACCAGTTAACCAGTCCGGCCCGTGTAGAGTCAAGCAGCCCACCAGCGATCGAACCGGCCTGCTCCAGCGCCCGACGCCCGAACCCTCTCCCCCTCGTTCGCCCGCTCCTCTCTCTCTCGCCCTTGAGCCACTGAACGCTGGGCCCCACCGCCCGATCGCCCCACCCCGCATCTTCCCCTTCTTCCTCCCCACGCCAGAACCACAGCCGCCGCCGCCGTATCCCGGAGATCGCGGGATCCTCCCCGGTCGCCCCTCCTCCAAGTCGACCCCGCCCTATAAATACCTCTCCCCTCACCCCGTTCCGCCCCTTCCCGACCCCCGAACCCCTCTCCGCTCGCCGCCATTTCTCGCCGGAGCCCGAGTGCCCCCGCCGCGCCATTGTCGCCCCACCGAGCTACTCCGACCCCCTCGCCGCCCCCGAGACCACCTCCGGACTCCCCTCGCTCGTCCGCATCTCCCTGTGCCCTCGCCCGAGCCCGAAACCCACGAGCACCGTCATCCACCGACGCTTCAACGCCACCGCCGCCTCAACCTCACCGCCGTCCTCCTCGGCGTCCCGAGCTCACCACCGACCACCATCGTCATCGCCGTTGTCTTCCGCATCGCTGGGCGTCTTCACGTCGTCTAGGATCACGGAGGCCTCGCTGCGTCGTCCCGAGCCGCCACCGCCGCCCGGCGACCTCGCGGAGCTCGCCCACCACGGTGAGCCATTCTCCTCCGTCCGATCTGTTATTGTGGCGTAGATTAGATGTAATGAACGGGTAGGTTTTTTTTATTAGATCGGTTTAGTTCCGGTTTTTACACGGTTTATGTCCGGTTTAGTTCCTGGTCTAGTTAGACCGGCCCGATTAGTTTATTTCTGCTGAGCCCGTATAAGTTTCAGTTAAAGATCGCTCGCGCGTTAGATAGTTTTAGAGCGCTCACTTTTCGGCCCGTTAGCGCGTTTTTTTTCCTTAGTTTTATTTTTCGTTTCTGTTTTAAAAACAGAAAAGGTTTCAATTGTAGATTTCTTATAACTTTTATATTTTAGATCCAAATTGAGTGATTCTTTTTGCATTGTGTCACAAATTTGCTTAAGTTTCTGTTTGTGTACTTAGGTTTCAAATTTGAATAGTTTAGATTTGAATTTGATGAAATTTGTTCAAATCACTAAATTGGTCATATTTTGAGTTTTACAAAGTATTTTTGATTGATTCTTTTTGCTACTGTTTTATTATGGTTTTGTCTATCCAGTAGCATATACTTCTTTATTTTTACTTTATTTTTAAATTAGGTTTTTAGCAAAACAGTACTGTTTTAGTTATAGCTTTGTTTTAGTCTTTTCTTTATTGTTTTATTAGTTTTAAATTATTTATTTTTGTCACTTTTGACAAATTTAGTTTTGTTTCTGTTAGTAAACCAAAGAAAATTTTGTTTTATTTTAAAATTTATTTTATTTAGTTTTGTATGAAAACTTGTTTAGGTCATAGTTAGTGTTTCATAAAAGCTTTTTATTTGTTTCTTTTTGCAAATAAAATTTTATAAAAAATACTTTCTGTTAACTTAGTTGTTTTACATTTTATTTTTTCTGTTAAGTTATCAGTTTATTGTCTTAATTGTTGTTAAGTTTTACCTAGGACAAAACTATTTTGTGTTATGCCTTAGAGTTTTCTTTAGTAGTTTAGTTGTGTAGTTTTCCTTCGTTTTTATTTGGTGTCCCTTGATTTGCATTTTTGTTTGTTGGTTTTATTATGAGTGTTAGAATTGTTTGCTAGGATGTTTGCTTATATGAATGATATGTTTAACTATATAGATTTTCAGCGGAGTGACGATTAGTTCTACCAAGTCATTTTACGATGCGTTGTTATCTTCATCAAGTATTACCGAGCAAGTTCACTTTGACCATGCTTTCATACCTATGTTTTATTGCATTTAGTGGCATCTTTGCAACCACCCTCCAAAGAGTGATATTGAATTCTTGTAGTTGATTAGTATGCATGAGGTAGGAACCCATCACCTGTTACCAAGCCGGGGCGTTATTTATTTTAATGCTACGCTATAGTAGGCGGGGTTTGGTATGAGTGCACGAGAGTGGTGTGAAGAAGGAGGACTCTCGTCAACGATGACAACTCCATGATGACATCTGCAAGGACTGCATCTTCAAGGCCTCAAGACTTCAAGACTCGAGACAAGAATTCAATACACACTCTTTGGGTGAAGGGCGGTTGACGGGCACCTGGAGAAACCAGTGGTTGGCGGGATGCATGGAGAAGCGCCATGACATCTTGCGGAGCTTCACCCAGACTCAAAGAGATGGAAGAATACTTCATGCCGGAAGCTTACGTGCAACCGCAAGTCACTATGGGCTCGGCTTGGTTGACCTTAGTAGTGACTCTGGCTAGGGCGGTGCTAGAAGATGTAGAACTACGGTAGGATTCAATGAGCACCGGACGGTGGTCGGGGAACTCTTGAGGAAGACCATGTTTGGTCATATCGTTCTCAAACACCACGAAGTGCGAGAGCGTAAAAGAGGATCGAATCTTGCGGGTAAAGTGTACAAACCTCTGCAGAGGGTTTAAACCTAATCGATTAGCCGTGTCCTCGGTTATGGACACTTTGAGCCTCTGGACTTGGATCTATCTCGGAACTCTCAACACCGGACTGATAACTTAATTGTGGGCAACTTATGATGAATTTGGGCTATGAAACATCGGTTGGCGGAACCATGTCATGATAGAAAACTCTATAGTACAGACTTCATTTATTCCTTTGATGTAGGAAAATAAAACCAGCTTTTACATAAACAAAACTCGAATCTGAGCCACAAAGCCATCTGCATATAGTATAGTTTATCATCTGTTTTCTCTTATTGTGATCTTCTTGGTACATTCAATGTCTTGACCTACACGGCTGCAACGTATCATGTTGCAGATATTTCCTCGACGAGTAAGAGTTACGATCTGGTTACGGTCTACACTCAACCTGCCGATGGCGTTGATGGGACTCCACACCGTTGTTGTTTCATTGAGACATATGAGGTATATATCAGTTTTATGTTATTTATACATGTGATTGCACTTTGATATATACATTGATGTCTTGTGTGTGCCAGATATCTTGATCCAGGATGGCACAATATACGAGACTTGACCGTCTCGAGGTTGGGTCGCTACACTAGCTTTCGCAAAAGTTTACTGTATCATGCATGTTTGTATCTTGAACCAAAACATGGGTTGCTTAAGTAGTACATTCAAAGTACTCATTGGCTTGCCCTTGGTTATTTTATTGGCGGGCATGAATGAGCAGGATATAATGAAGAGTACCTTGGAGACGAACATGCGAGCTAGGGCGCTTCCGGTCAGAATGCTGTAGGGTTAAGGTAGATGGCATGGGTCCAAGTTGTTATTGAAGATTTCGCTGCGATGATACACTCAAGACTTGACCATAATGGTCCTACTTGTGTAAAATGGTATGTATGGATGTAAGACTCTTGTTCTTGACTTACGTGTGTTCAGTGAGCATTGATCTCGGGATCATTGTACACGTGCATTCGGTGATCTCGACTTATGAGTCGGGGTCCCCTGATCACCTTATGAAAATCAGGTTTTCCCAAAACCTTTAGGCATGGAGCATTAACTTCCGCTCGATCCCTCCCAGCCTCGTTAGCCAGCGTTCTCTTCCTCTGCTGCCGCGTTCTACCTTTCCATTTTCCTCTTCTCAAGTGTGGAGCGATCGCATGCCGTCCTTGATGCACCGTAAGCGACCCTTTGCATGCATCGCGGTAGGGTGTTGATTGGGCATGCACGAGAATTTGGTTACGCTGCATAATATGGATGATACGAATGATGAAGTGAATAGGCATGCTAGCACGGAGACCTATTTCCGCTATACAATACTGGAGTACTCATGTTCCTACTAGTAGTATTAGTAGTAGTACAACTGTGGTACACTTGATGGTCAAAATACTATTCATCCGGTCCTCACAGTGAAGTGACAACACCATGCGCCTGACACTAGTCCAGGCGGTAGGCGGTTCGGGTTACCAAAGTCAGCCTCACCCTATGCCTTTGTGCTGATCTGTCACCACCATTGTCTGACACATTGGAGCCTCGCCTCATCTCCCTCTCCGCTCCCATAGCACCACTCCATCTCCATCTCCTTCTCCATCTCCGTCTCCGTCTCCATCTCACTGTGCCCCCGTGTACCATCGCCTCACTCGCCTCCCCCAGTACCACTATTCCCTCGCTAGCCGCTCCAGCACCTACATCCTTCTCCCCCGTAAATCAAGCCCCCTTCCAAACTCCACCATGGCCGAACGCGAACCGCGCAGCATCCATATGAGCCGCGATTGGAGAAATCTCCCCAGTGACATCCTCGACCTCTATTGTTCGTGTATGGACATGTTGACCGCCCTGCGGCTGGCTGCATGCTCGAGGGACATGCACACAGCCATCATCGAAGCAAGGCCTAAGCTTTTCAAGACACCCTGCTTGCTGCTATCTAGTCTTGCGAGATTGGCTCACCATGATACGGAGGCGTGCATGATGCCCCTCGACTTCAATCCGATCTCCATTAGCCGAAACTTCTTTGCAGGTATGTAGTGTGTCGCCGAACATCATTTCCCTCAACATCGATCCGATCACCATCGCCCGAAACTTCTTGGTAGGTATGTACTGGGTCGGCATGAACTCCCACTGGATGGCTGCCTTCAGAGAAGACGGTAAAAAGTTGGTGCTCGTGAACTTCTAGACCTCCCATGAGATTATCCTTCCTCCGTTAGATTATATAGAGTATTACCATCGCGGTCCAAGTCATCTAGATTACTACCTCAGTTGGACGGACCTTGTTTTGCAGAAGATTGTAATCTGCCAAGTGCCCACACGACATGCGAATTACGCAGACTTCAAGCTAATTGCCTTGTTCGACCACGGACTCGCCTATCTTTACGCCGGTGGCTTCTTTAGCTGGAGACAACTCGGCTCGCAGTGGATCATCGTCAAAGCTGATACACACTTCTGTGATGCTATTGAACACAATGGCATCATCTACGCGATCGACAAAGCAGATGGCACCACGTATTGCTGGGACAGCGCGTGTAAGTTGTTTCCGTCTCATGTTAATGATGACGCCATGACACTGTTTGAACTTTTTGTGATGATTGGCATATCCCTATTTGAGCAGAATTTGAGTAGAACTATGGCAATATATTAGAGACGCCGTAAATCAGCTATATTTGGAATGAGTTAATTCATGCGATTGTGACCATGTCATTACAGCCAATTTGTACCCTGAATAATCAAACGGTTAGGGATATATGGATATTATCCTTATTTTATAGTAATCTATATACTACTACTAAATATGAGTGTGTATCAATGGCCATGTTAGTTTCCTCATTTTCATGATGTAGAAACATGCACCACACTGTTGGTTTCGTCTTACCATACATTAGGGAAGTAAATGTGCATATGGAGAACTCTATATTTGGAAGTAGTGAAATCCTGCAATGTTACCATGTGTACATACCTATATTAGCCCTTCAAACAATCAATGGCTAGAATAATATCCTCACAAAATTTTTGCCCACAGAACACGAGTATATAACAATGCATGGTCTGTTAGTTACCTTGAAGAATTTGTTTGTGAGGACAAAACATGATTACATAACATGCATGACATGGTAGTTTCCTGTGAAGAATCGATTGCGAGATAACATGAGTATAACCATGCATGGCACTTCTATATTTTTGAACCCAGTATACATTTCCCTGTATTTTCCTCCCAGTTCCAACAGGGACATATCACTGTTGTTTCTTGCATTATCCTACTCATACTCTGAACAATGCTGATCTTACATTAACAATGCATGTCCTTTTTGATATGATGCAGTGTCCCTCGATTCTTGCCCTTTGTAATCACACCACCTTTGCCAAAAACAGGGAAGCACAACTGGTTCCTCACTCGATCAGACGACGAAAAAAGACTGATGATCATTCGGACACATGAGCCGGAAAATTTATATTACAAAAACCCCAATGTATACAAGCACCGTGTAATACGTGAGTATCCGGACGAAGGCTATTACGTCTATGAGCAGGATACCAGCTTGTTGGGGCCTTTAGGATTTTTAGTTGAGGCGGGTAAACAGCCTTGGTTCACACTCATTTCTCGAACTCAATTATCCGATTAACCAGAAGATCACCGTTGGCAAGGACCTTGATGGCAGAGAGGCTCTGTTTGCTATGGAAAACTGTGTCTACACGGCGAGCCCTAGGAGTTCAGGAGCAAACTCTCCTGATTGTCAACGATACAGCCTGCAGCCAAAAGAAGGTGAGAATGACAAAGGCATCCGGATTAACTTTGATCCTTGGATGTCTCAATTCGACGAGCAGTGATGTGGTTCAAGCCTTGAGGTTGATAGGTAATTGGGCTGTTGCATCGAAGGGTGGAGTCTTGGTGTCTCCGGATCACTTTGGTCATTGAAGCGGGGCTGCAAATTATGATGGTGTTGGATCATCTCTTGAATGACTTTGGTGTCTTTGCTGCTGGTTACGGATGGGTAGTTCTTTCTTTTATTATGCATATTCCTTGTCATTTGGTCATCCTCGTCTATGTCACTCTTTCTATGTAATAGTTGCTTCATTTAGAATGTCATTCTCGCCCGGATCACGAGAGTTTGGCGCCCATGATGGGTGCGTTTTGGTGGTTTAGCAAGACTTCTTATGAACTATCATGTCTTCTTTGTTTATGTCGATAGTAGTCACTAGTCGGTGTTTGAATGTTGTATATATCGTTGTTTGAACTGTTTATTGTCTCGAACTCTTGGTGGGCTAAATGAGGGCATCACCATTCTCCGGTGTTGAGTATATCTCCTTTTTCAAGTTATATAATTTGAGCTCACTTGTCTTTTCGATGATGTACACTTGTTTGGGCGGTGAGGTGTCGTTGGATATGGGCCGAGTAGTAACGCAATGCCAAACAGGTCAATTATGACTCTCAGGCCAGGCTCTCAAAAGATCCTGAAAAAAAAGGTCGGGCTCTCCAAAAAAGAAAGAATAAGGACTCTTAGGCCGACATGTGGGCGCCATCGGTGTTTTCGTGTGCTTGCGCACCGAGAGCATATTGGCGTGTGCTCGAAATTCATGCTACCTTTTCATCCCCAGTCTCCCGCCCCTCCCCCACCTCTGGAATCTCGATTCCTACTCCAGTTCCCCCAAATCCCCCTCCTGTACTCCCTGTACTCAAGCGCACTATCATGTCGCGGTCAACGCGGATCTCCGAGCGGAGATCCCGAGGTCCGCCCCGCCTTGATCGCTGCGTCTTTGTCGCTGTGATGGCATGGCGGCGCTTGATGACCAGTTTGCCGGCAAAGTGCTGATGGTACCATCAACGGCGACGGCCTCCCGTCTCACCGGACGACCTTGTCAAAGCTCTTGGCATTGCGCACGACATCCAAATAAGTGACTTGCTCTTCAAAGTCTGTCCGCCACCAGCTGATTTCTTCGTCAAGTTCCGGACAACTTTCGACTGCAGTCGTGTGTTCGAATCTTCCAGGCGTTTCTTCTGCGATGGCGTGCTGGTGAACTTTGATCGGTGGCACCCAGGTTGGGGCTCGGTGCCCTCTGAGCTTGAGTTTTTAACAAAGCTTACCTTCCACGGCATGCCTCGACGTGCTTGGAACAGCGAGTCCATGAACGAGCTTATCAACGACCTTGGAGGTGAGCTTGTAAGTATGTTTGTTCCTCCAGACAGCTCGGCTCTGACGGTTATGGCATGGATGAGGAAGTCGTCCACCATACCAAAGGTGATTGGTGTTGAGATACCGGTGCAGGAACCGGGGTTGTACTATTAAATCGCCACCAAGGCCGCGCGGACCACGTTAGGGATGTACATGATCGAGTGTTCGTGCATGTCGAAGAAGTGGTCAATCCATCAATCGAAGTCCGTAAATGCGGCTGGTGCGAGGTCCGTCGACAGCGTCCATTCAGAGTCAACGTCGGACTTCCCGTGTTGCTCGGAACAATGGATGGCACAGGGCCTACTCCATCGCGGCGGCGGAGGCCTTCGCTTCTTTGGGAGAAGAGGCAGGGCTGGCTGCTGGATGTGCTCTAATTTGAGGTAACAACTGAATCTTGTCGAAAGTACTAGTTAAATCCGAGCTATGGGTGCGAAGCAGCGATATGCGGTACATTTGATTGTGACTAGTTCTAATTTTGTACCTGAACTTTTTTAGAAAGGGTTGTACGTCAACTTAATGTGCTAGCGAGAACTTATTGTGTTGTCATGCATTTTCTTTGCACAACATTCAAGATATTTCCCGTCATTTATAAAGACAATGAACCGTTATGTACGACTTCGTTGGTTTCAACATAGCCCTTCCCGGAGCGATCCACTTCTTCCATCCTGATTGTGCCGCCTGCGTGAAATTTTTGTATGCAAGTTTAGTGTGCTATGATGTTCTATATGATTGTGTCAACTATTAAGTTTTTACTGAGCATCAGCAATGCATATGGCTGAAATATGTATTTACGAGCATCGACCGATGGGTCTCTCTCTCTCTATCTCTCTCTCTCTCTCTCTCACACACACACACACACACATGCACACACACGCGCACACGCACAAGTGGGACCCGTTGAATTATTTATTTGCTTGTGACAGCTTTTAATTAGGTTCCACTTTAATCTAACGTTTTTCTTAAGTTATTAATTGAGCTCAGTGACTTCAAAAAGTTGTACAGAAGCCTTTTTGGGCCTTTCCGGCGTCGCTGAATGTGGGCTGAGTAACCATGTTAGGTTGTACTATACTACATGTGCCTTTTTTTCAACATCGCAATGCAAGCTGGGCGACAGTTGTACACAATATCCGGTCAACTTGTTATCTGCCCACTGGCTGCAAAGTTTCCTAGGAGGTATGCATTAGGCTTAACAAGAAAATGGACTTTAAGAAATAATAAATGGGATGTAATTATATAACCGGGAAATTACTATGCACCAAACACGTAATTAGTTTGAAAAATATATTATTTTTGGAATTTGGAAATTTTAATTTCATTACTTGTTCTTGCGTGCAATATTTCGTTGGATTTTAACGTAATACAAATTTATTTTGAAATTATATTTAACCTGACTAGAAATTTCGGATAAAATATTTGGATCCCATCAAAATGTAGAATTTTTTGAATTCTATTTTGAGCGGTTGATTGAAATTATTAATCGTTGTCCTAGCTAGAAGTTGGGCTGTACTTTTAACAAACCGTAAATGGGCTGTAGTAAATTCCATTAGAATTAAAAAATGGGTTGTACATTCTTACAAATCGCAAATGGGCTATATGTTCTCTGCCAAATCCGAGCTGTGGGCCTACTAAGTTGACGCGTACCAAGGGCTTTGTCAACTTAGTCAATATAAACGATTCTAGCTGCAGTGATCGTACGATGTCCATCCAACGACCGTGGTGCTTCTTCAACTTCTGGTCTTCTTGCTCCAGCTGCCCAAAGCAGCACTGGTCGTGTCGCGTGCTCCTGCCTCCCGTGGCCGGCTGTGATGTCGCGGAGGCCTCACCGCCCCGTACTACTCCCACGGCTGGCCAGGCCATCCCTCTACTCACCCACACCCCCTGTTATTCTACAGCGACGGCAGCCTCACACCGCAGCCGAACCAGTGAACCCTCATTCTCCTCTCCGCGTGCTTCCTTGCCTCGTCTTCCCGGCTCGCGTCGTCCCTTCCTAGGCCTCGCCGTCGTCCGCACCACCGCCCGGTGCTCTCGGCGTGGCGTGGTCAACGTGGTCAACGACCGACTTCCATCGGAAGAATCAGACGTGGAGAGGCGATACTGGGTCCAGCGCCGCAAGGAAGTGCCTCCTTATTACGCGCAAAATAATTATTCGTCCACCCGACAGCAGGGACCCACCGGACGGGCCACCTTATTTCGCGAAAAAAACATTTCCGCCCTGACTACTGGGACCCACCGAACGGGCCAGCGTATTTCGTGAAAAAAAACGTTCCCCCCGCTGTCAGCTCGGACCCACCGGAAGTGCCTCCTTATTACGCACAAAAAAAATGAATACTCCCCCTGCTAGCTGGGACCCACCATGGTGGGGGCTGACTTGTGGGCCTACTAAGTTGACTGGGACGGGGGCCTTTGTCAACTTTAGTCAATATGAACGATTCTAGCTCCAGTGACCATACGATGTCCATCCAACGGCCGTAGTGCTTCTTCAACCCGTGGTCTTCTTGCTCCAGCCACCCAAAGCAGCGCCGGTCGTGCCGCATGGTCCTGCCTCCCGTGGCTGGCTGTGCTGCCGCGGAGGCCTCACCGCCCCCTGCTATTCCCACCGCTGGCCAGGCCCTGCGGCGATGGCAGCCTCACACCGCAGCCGAACCAGTGAACCCTCGTACTCCTCTCCGTGCGGACTTCCACTGCCGCGTCTTCCCCGGCTCCCCGTCGTCCCCTTCCTAGGCCTCGCCGTCATCCACCGCCCTGGTGCTCTTGGCGCGACGTGGTCAACGTGGTCAAGGAATGACTTCCATCGGACGTGGACTGTACGTGGAGAGGCTGACAGCTGGGTCCACAGCCGTAGCAAGGAAGTGCCTCCTTATTACGCGGAAAATAATGATTCTTCCACCTGACAGCTGGGACCCACCAGACGGGCCACTGTATTTCGCGAAAAAAATGTTTCCCGATCGCTGGGACACACCAGCTACATCTTCGCACGCAAGGAAGTGCGTCCGGGCAAAAAAACAAAATGATTCGCCCCCCGACTGCTGGGACCCAACAGCTACACCTTCGCACGCAAGGAAGTGTGTCCGGGCAAAAAAACAATTCGCCCCCTGACTGCTGGGACCCACCAGCTACATCTTCGCACGCAAGGAAGTGCATCCGGTCAAAAAAACCCAAAAGGATTCGCCCCCCTGACTACTGGGATCCACCAGCTACATCTTCGCGAGCAAGGAAGTGCACGGCGATCGGGACCCACCTGGTCGAGCGCACGTAGCGTTGTCATTCTGGTCCGCGAGCGTATGATATATATATCTTTGGTGGATGTAGAGGCACGCACGTGTCGTAGTAGAGGCACGCACGTAGCATGTACACATACGTACAGCGGCGAGGGTGCAAGAAAGAAAATACGGCAACGTAACTACATACGGGCAGGGTCTCGAACGCCTACTCGCGGATACGTACATGGCTGGTTCGGAACGGAGAAACAGCATCGTCGTTGTGTTCATGGGGAGCCAACTGGCTGGGTCGGAACAGAATGCGTGGTCGTGTTCATCGGGAGGGCTTGGACGGAACATGCGATGGAAACGAGGCCTGGCGTACTGCACAATGGAGAAAACAGACCTCCTACGTTCGGAACGGGGTCATGTTGATCGGGAGGGGTGTGTCGTACCGCAAAACAAAGGAAACGGACCTCCTACGGTGGAAACGGGGGTCCTGTTGATCGGGAGGGGTGTGGCGTACCGCAAAACAGAGAAGCAGACCTCCTACGGTCGAAGCAGGGGTCTGTTGATTGGGAGGGTGTGGCGTGCCGCAAAATGCATTTAAACGGACTTGTGTTGGGCGCTTCTATCAAAGCGGGGTCCTGTTCGCCGGGAGGGTGTGGCATACCGCAAAGCGGCACTCCACGGATCTGTTCATCTCCACCGTCGACCTTCTCCAGCCTCCACGGGCCACCGTCCACCTCCTCCAGCCTCCACGGGCTCCTGTTCATCCAGCCTCCACCACGCGCTATTCCACCGGCTCCTGTTCAACCACCCCTCCACGGGCACCCCTCCACCGTCTACTGTTCATCCAGCCTTCCACACCACGGGTCTGTTAAACACCCTCCACGGCCACCCTCCACCGTCTCATCGTTCATCCAGCCCTCCACACCACGGGTCCTGTTCATCCAAAGGCAACGCCACCGCTCGCTCATCCAACCCCACCCCCGACCCCCATAACGCTCACTTTGTTCATCAGAGGCAGCATCGATCGGCTTGATTAGCAGCGGTAGCGAAGAATCGCTCCATCGGGTTCGATTAACAGCCATCGATCGATCGCTCGGGTTCAAGAACGCGCGTAACTGCAGGCAATCGCCGGGTTCGATTAGAGCCCAACGCCACGCTCGGGTTGATTAGAGCCAATACCTCCCACACACGCAGCAGCGCGTGTCACGAGAAAGCAGCGCATCGCCGCCCCGACCTCCCACCGTAACCGTCAACTCCCTGTAAGTTTCCTCCCCCTTGCTTCTACCACGGTTTTTTCCGTCATGGACGGCCCAAAGAATGTCATGCAGCTGCGTCTCCGGCCCGCCCAGGACGAAAAGCCCATTTTTTTCATGATTTTTTTGTCATAGAAGTAGGAGCCCACCACATCTATGATGATACCAGGTTTTGTCACAATTATCGTCATAGAAGTGTCATATGTATGACAAAAAAATTTCGTTCGGCCCAAAATGTAACGGATGTGTCTTTTTTTTTGCAGTGCAGTCCGGCTGCTTTGAGACGGATCGTCTGGAGCGGCAGTGGGCGTTCGAGCTGGCGAGCGTCGCTGAATGTGCAGCAGCGACAGGCACCGTATTTCATTTGTCCAGCTCGTCGGTAGGCTCCTCCTCCTCCTCTGCCTCTTACTGAGCGGGTGAGCGCCCTCGGCAGAGGAGAGGCTGCCGGAAGTAGCAAAAAGCCCCTCCGTGTTAGTAGTAGCATTTAGGGCTATTTTGTTCAGTTCATCTAACTATAGATGTGTCGTCGAACTGTACAACGTACTTAAAATTAGCTAGTACATATAGTTGAACTAGCTATTTCAGTACGTGGTTAGCAACAATTGGGGAGAAGTTTGGTCGGTTCGGCTGTCGAGTTGAACTGTTTGTATAAATTAAGAATGACTGCTTAATCTATGAATGAAATCTATGCTTAATTACTGAATTTTAGTTGCAAAAATTAGATAGTGCTAATGATTTCTAGCTGCATATTTTGACAAATCGCAGTGTTACAACGATTAACAACTGGCAACGTTACTAGATCAACAAATGTAAATCTCTCCAGTTTGACAAATGGCAACACCCCCAATATGACAGATGCAAATCTTACCAAATTGTTTGTACGTGGTTGCACACGGGTCATCCAAAACCACCGTTTGCGTTGAAGGGATGCACAAATCCTGCGCTGCTCTCACTTTGCATACGTGTGTTCTATCTAAAACATTTGGGATCAAGAGTTGCACAAATCCTACTCGGCACATTTTCCCTTGGCTTCCAGGGGAAGTTGTCAGTTTGCATACGGGTGTTCTAACTAAAACGTTTGCGAAGAGTGTTTTATATTTAAAAACCAAATTAAACTGGGGAAACCGAATTAAACCTGGGGAAGCTGACAATTTTTTTACCACGGCATGTTCATGCCGCTCCATGATAGCATGCCAAGTTTCATGAATTTCAGACGAGTTTTGGATTTACTAGAATTTAAAAACCAGGTATCTCAATGTTTGCGGCCGAGTGACGGTGGCAGGGTGTTTGAAATTCATTTCCATTTCTTGCATGGGACCTAAGCATGCACCCAAGGACACATATTTGATTTTTCAACCAGTTTATATGCACTGGAGAATGTGCATGTAGTTCAAATTTCAATTATGCACATAAAATGCCTGGAAAACCCAGTTAATGTATAAAAATGTCCAAACGAACCCCAAAAATTCCAAAATTGAACACAACACTCTTGTTGTTCTATGTTGACACTCGAAAAAATTTGAAAGCAAGAAGAGGCAACGGATATCATTTCGTCCCCAAAGGTGGCACGTTCCCTTCCCAAACCATCACGCTTGTTGTGAGAAGCTCTGGTTTGTGAGAAGCTTATACCAAAACCTGCCCCAAATGTGACAAAAAAATTACCACGGCATGTTGATGCCGCTCCATGATAGCATGCCAAGTTTTATGAATTTCAGACGAGTTTTGGATTTACTAGAATTTAATAACCAGGTATCTCAATGTTTGCGGCCGAGTGACCGTGGCAGGGTATTTGAAATTCATTCCCATTTCTTGCATGGGACCTAAGCATGAGCCCAAGGAAACATATTTGATTTTTCAACCAGTTTATATGCACTGGAGAATGTGCATGTAGTAAAAATTTGAATTATGCACATAAAATGCCTGGAAAACCCAGTTAATGTATAAAAATGTCCAAACGAACCACAAAAAATTCTAAAATTGAACACAACACTCTTGTTGTTCTATGTTGACACTTGAAATTTTTTGAAAGAAATAAGAGGCAACGGATATCGTTTCGTCCCCAAAGGTAGCACGTTCCCTACCGAAACCATGACGCATATTGTGATAAGCTCTGGTATGTGAGAAGCTTATACCCAAACATGTCCCAAATGGTACAAAAAATTTACCATAGCATGTTGATGCCACTCCATGATAGCATGCCAAGTTTCATGAATTTCAGACGATTTTTGCATTTACTAGAATTTAAAAACCAGGTATCTCAATGTTTGTGGCCGAGTGACGGTGGTAGGGTGTTTGAAATTCATTCCCATTTCTTCCATGGGACCTAAGCATGCAACCAAGGACACGTATTTGTTTCTTCAACCAGTTTATATGCACTGGAGCATATGCATGTACTTCAAATTTGAATTATGCGCATAAAATGCCTGGAAAACCCAGTTAAACTATAAAAATGTCCAAACGAAACCTGAAAAATTCCAAAATTGAACACAACACTCCTGTTGTTCTATGTTGACACTCTAAATTTTTTGAAAGCAATAAGAGGCAACGGATATCGTTTCGTCCCCAAAGGTATCACGTTCCCTACCGAAACCATCACAATTGTTGTGAGAAGCTCTGGTTTGTGAGAAGCTTATACCCAAACCTGCCCCAATGGGACAAAAATTTTACGACGGCATGTTGATGCCGCTCCATGATAGCATGCCAAGTTTCATGAATTTCAAACGAGTTTTGGATTTACAAGAATTTAAAAACCAGGTATCTCAATGCTTGCAGCCGAGTGACGGTGGCAGGGTGTGTGACATTCATTCCCATTTCTTGCATGGGACCTAAGCATGCAATCAAGGACACATATTTGATTTTTCAACCCGTTTAAATGCACTGGAGCATGTGCATGTAGTTGAAATTAGAATTATGCACCTGAAATGCCTACAAAACCAATTTAATATATAAAAACGTCCAAACGAACCCTCAATAATTCCAATTTTTTTGACGACACACCTATAGTTGCATGTTCACTACAGATAAAAGTTCTAACAATTCAAACACCATCCTTTGTAGCTGTGACCCCATTACGTAATTCAAATCAAGACGATAAATCAAGTAGATCGCACCGTTTATTATCACCAACCGCGTGAGATGAAGCACAAAATATCTTGGAGCACCATCGGTGTATAGTACGCCTATGGCTTACGAGAGAAGGTGCGTCGACTACAGTCCACAGCTAGCATGTCAAGCACACTACTTCACTCCCCAAATATCATTTCACTGTTCATTCGTCGCTGGTGAAAGGTGGGGACGTGGACCCACGTCGTGAGGGCAACTTCGGTGGTCCTCTCCAGCGAGAGCGCGGCCGTAGCCGCCAGGCGCATGCTAACAAGCTTCGTGAGGGCAACCGCAGTCTGTGTCCGGGCGGCCAAGGAAGCCCAAACGGCCGCTGTTGCTTCTCAGGCGGCGACAGCAGCATCTGCCTCAGGGATAGCAACTGGCGAGAGGGGCACAATAGCTGTCCATTCCACAGCGGCAGCCTTTGCCCTGATGGAGGCCATCCACTATCATGTCGAGGCCGTCCACACACATCACGTGGTGGTCACCGCACAAATTGAACGAAGCTTCTCCGACAACGGCCGGCAACCAACGGCCAAAGAGCTGGCAATCGCTGAGAGAGTTCGAGCAGCCGTCCATTCCTGTGCGGCATACCTTGCCACGACGGAGCCCGCCAGAGCCAAGATCGCGGCCGCCCACGCCCAGCTCGTGGCGGCCTATTCTAAGATATGGCGGATACAGATGGCGAGATGATTGGCGAGTATGGTGCAATTGATGCCATGGAGCCCCCCAGTAGACCGTCGGACGCGAGCTGGAAATGGAGGCGGCGGCGGAGCTCGATGAGCACTAGCCGTAGTACTACTCTTTGTTTTGTTTAATTAAGAGCGTCGGTCTTTAATTTGTTAGAGTAATGTTTAGGTCAGCTAGCTTTATTTAATTGTTGAACTTGCTCGATTAAGAAGTTAGTCTCCTTTGTGTACCCAAATTATGCAATAATGTGGATGACCACTATAAACAGGGAAATTCAAACCAAAATTTTTGACGTTCAAACTCAACACACACGGGTTAAGCTATCTGAATCATTTGTGATGTTCACATATCGTACAAAGTTCTGAATAAGGGACCGTGTCTGATGACACTTTGCACGCCAGTTTTTTCGCTAATGCTATTCCAAATTTTTGGCTTCGGCGGAAATATCTACCTCCCCGCCCCTCCCACTTACCAAAAGCCACATTTCCCCTGTTTCCGCCTTCCTTTCCAAGTTGAAACCTTCACTCCTTGCTTGCAGCGCTGCCTCCTCGTCGGCGACCCTCCTTCACGCTGCTCGGCCTCGCCTATCCAGGCAGGTAATCCACACCCGACCCCCATCCTCCTCCTCCTTCCACATCCACATGCCCCGACCGCCGGCGCGAGCACGACACCTTCCACCCAAATCACCGACCCCTCCACCAAATAAGCGCCGCCCTAAGCCATGGTGCACGCAGTATAGCCAGGACCTCAAGGAGCATTTGGCAGCGGAGAAGCAAATCGCGGCCGCACGTGTGGATGAGGTCGCGATGGCTACCATTCGTGCCGACCCCTAGATCTTGAAGGAGCACCTTGCCATTTTCTAGCTACGCAGGTTAAGCATGCTCGGTTTACCCATTGTGTGTGCTGCTCCTGCCTTTCCTTCACAAATTCTAGTGAATTGTGTTACCTAATTTTACCATGCAATCTATTGCTCTAGTGTATATGTTATATATGTCGTGTAGTGTGGTGCTCACTTATTAACTGTTTTGTTAATTAGTTGTCGTCTTGAGTTAACTGTTTGCTTCAATTCTACAATTGCGATGTTCAATTCTTCAGGCTGCAATTTTGTATTGTCTTCAATGTGAGAAATAAATTGAATTTATCTTTACAAAATACATGTGAAACAAATGCAATTGCTATATTTCCAAGTTGTCAAGCATGCTTGGTTTGGTTATACATTGTGCAATGTGGTGCTCAGTTAACGTTTGGTTCATTTGTGTTGTGGTGTTTAGTTAATTGTTTGGTTCAATTCTGCAATGCAACGTTCAATAGTTGTGGGGGCATTCTGTTATTGTATACCATGTGAGGAATAAATTGAATTTGGCTGTAGTAAATACATGAGAAACAAATAAAATTTCTACAATTGGTTGTAGTTAACTGTTTGGTTAACTGTCTAATCTTCTATTAGGAGTATGTTATATTGTGCAATGTGGTGCTCAGTTAATGTTGGTTCATTTGTTGTGGTGTTTAGTTAACTGTTTGGTTCAATTCTGCAATGTGATGTCCAATTGTCTGGAGTAGAATTTTGTATTGTTGTGCATGTGAGGAATAAATTGAATTTGGCTGCACTTAATACGTGAGAAACATATACAAGTGCTATCTTTCCTAGTTCTTAATCATGCTTGGTTTGGATAAATGGGTTTTTCGTGTGGCTTGTATTAATCTGATGAATCTGCAATGTGCTTATTTTTCATCAACATATTTTACTGATAGCATGCGAACCCTTACTTAACCTGATGACTAACTTCCTTATATGTGTTACAGGGAAACAATGGGAAGCATTGAGGTTTACAATCGAGGCTAGCACATGCATGGTTTGTTATCTAATAGCACATTATTATGCAATTGCAGGAACCATTCTAATATTTAGGTTTTTAACAATTTGGTCTTGCACGTGTAGGTCCTGTTGTCAGAGGTTTTGACCCACTGTTCGACCCATTTTTCATATGGGAAAATGAGTTGTCCATGAATATCATTCAAGTCAAGAAAGTCAGAAAGATTGTTAGGATAAAGAAATTAGCGACAAAAAACAACAAGATGTTTGTCTGCACAATGAAGAGACGTCAATTCACTACAGGATGGTACTAACTATTATATCTTGCCTTTTTTATTTCTTTGCCCCATGTCCAATGTAGAGAAGATATTTATGCACATCCTTGTTTTCAGGCCTTTCCAAAGCAGTTCACTGATGATTACCTCTCAAACCACCTGTATGGTCAGGAGATGAGGAAGGTATTCATACAACACCCACGGTTCAATATTGAAGTGTTCCTGAAGAGGACGAAGGATGGACGGTCAATCATCCACACGCAAAGGCCTAAAGTTACAAGACCTTAACCATCAATGAAGGCTCAATATTCGCCTACTGCTTCAGCAGTTTTCCAGATGAGATACATCTGTCTATGTACCATCTATGATGCTAATTTTGAAAGGTTATAGATGTTGCATGTGAAACTTGGTCCTGGTGTAGTTGTGTAATGGGGGTAGCTGAGTGCTAAAGCTATATGATGTTATACTCTAATGTATTTCAATTATGAAAATGAAATATATTGTGTGCTTAATATGAAATGTCAATTAGATTAATAAATGGATTATGAATAATCGGATAATTAGCCTCTAATTGGGTTTTGCTATTGCAAACGGTTGTTGAAAAAATACCGTGGGCAATGACCTCAGGCAACGCGCACAGTTTCTAGGAATAAACCGTGTTGGATCAATGAACAATCACACACGACTTTCTCTTGAAAACGGTCTGCATTAGGCCACCTTGCGCAAATGTTTACCACATAAAAACAACATGTGATGGACAGCCTTTGCCACACAGTTTCTTTTACGGACCGTGTGTGATACATTCAATAACGCAAACGCTTTAACGGGAAAAATTGTGTGTGATGAACCTGTGAACGAAAACGTTTTCCTTGGAGCAACTGTGTGGGATGTACATATGAACGGAAACATTTAGCGGGGACTGACGGTGTGGGATATACTTGCGACCGGAAACAATTTCGCCGTATAATTGTATTTTTTTAGCTCTACTGTGCGTATTTCCGTATTTGAGCGCTCACCTATCACACACGACCAGGAGGGCATATCCCCAACAGATTCTGGGTCATGTGGGAAGGACCCCCCTATCGCCCACACGCACTTGGCGACGGTTCCAAATGCCATCGTGGAAAGGGGTTAAAAACTATTTGTTTAGTAGCTCGCTGTACTAGTGAATCCATTGAAGAGAATATCATAATCTTGAGCATTGTATTGCAACATCTTCAATTGTTTCGCAGCCGCTTCCTGATCCGGTTCCCTACCATCCTCAAATAATTCACCTTGCAAGCCAATATGAACAACAACCCAAACAGCGGGGTTATGACCAAGAATATGCATTTTCATCTTATGCTTCCAACTAGCAAAATTTGTACCATCAAAGTAATGACTTCTACGGTGATAGGTACCCTCACTAGGCACCTCCTAGGTTGTGAGACCAAGGCTATGATCACAAAATCAATGGAAATCAAGGCTTATAGCGACCAAAGCTTTGATACCACTTTTAGGATCGAAAGTATGTCTAGAGGGGGGTGATTAGACTACTTGACCAAATAAAAATCTATCATTTTCACAATTTTAGTTATGTGCAGATTTTAGCAATTATGACAAGTCAAGTAACACCCTACATGTAAGTAAAGGGAAGGGTTTGGAGAAGGCAAACATAATGGGGACTCGAAGATTTTTGGCGTGGTTCCGATAGGTGGTGCTATCATACATCCACGTTGATGGAGACTTCGACCCACGAAGGGCAATGGTTGCGCGAGTCCACGGAGGACTCCACCCATGAAGGGTCCATGAAGAAGCAACCTTGTCTATCCATCCATGGCCATCGCCCACAAATGACTTGCCTCACTCGGGTGGATATTCAAGAAGTAGGTGATCTCCTTGCCCTTACAAACTTGCTGGTTCAACTCCACATCATGTCGGAGGCTCCCAAGCGACACCTAACAAATCTAGGAGACACCACTCTCTAAAAGGTAATAGACGGTGTGTTGATGATGAACTCATTGATATTATGCTTCAAATGATAGTCTCGCCAACACTCAACTCTATCTCACAGATTTGGCTATGGTAGAAGAAGGATTTGAGTGCAGAGAAACTTGGGGAAGGCTAGAAATCAAGGTTCAAATGGTAGGGATGGAAACTCTTGATCATAACACAAGAGTAGGTGGTTCTCCTCAGAAAATAAATGGTGGAAGTGTAGTCACATTCTGATGGCTCTCCTCTATGAGCAAGAATGGGTGGAGGGGTATATATAGCCTCCACACAAAATCTAACCGTTACACACTTATCACCCATGTCGGTGGCACAGATCAGAAAACTCGGTGGCACCGATCTGTGTAAAATTATGAACGTTAGGAATCTCGGTGGGACCGATGGGAATAACTCGGGGGGATCGATGTGCAAGGGCTTAGGGAAACCTCGTCTCGGTGGCATCGATTGCAAAATCTCGGTGGTTCCAAAGTGAAGCAATAAGGCAACAGCTCGGTCAAGCCATCTCGGTGGGACCGTTTGCAATTCTTGGTGGGACCGAAACAATTGCAACAAGCTACGTAGAGCTGGCAAGGCCATCTCGGTGGGACCGAGATCCATATCGGTGGATCCGAATTGTTAGGGTTTTGGGATGAACTCGATGGTTCCGAATAGGAAGTATCGGTGGGGCCGAGTTGGAGTTTAGGGTTTGGACATATTTGGATAGAGAAAGTGACTAAGGGTTTTGGAGCAATATCACTAAGCACTTGAGCAACCGGGTCATCAAGTAACACCTCATCCCCTTTTATTAGTATTGGCTTTCCTATGGACTCAATGTGATCATGGATCAATCAAACAAAAATGTAGATTCTTGAGTTTTTGCCAATCTTTGTCCTTAGCATTTTGAGGGGTCCACATCTCTAGTCCTTGCCGTTCCAACCATTGAGCATCCTGAAATATTTATCTTGTGTGGGCATTAGTTCAATGAGATATATGTTGTTATGAATTACCAAAACCACCCTGGGGATTAGTTGCACTTTCAAATGCGAAGTCATTGAGGAAAAGATGAAGCCATGGGTTGAAGCCATCGCTGCGTTGAATGTGGCTTGTAGAGACTTTTGAAAGTACAATGTGTCCAAGTGTGACTCCAATGATAAGGTGTATGAACCTAAAGAGAAAAAGATAAGCAAGCTCAAGAAGAACGAGAAATTTCATAGACGTGCTCTTGTAAGGCAAAATGCATTGTGCGGAACAAGGGATGAAGTGCATCAGATGGACTTGAAAAACATTGGCCAGATCATCGACTGGGTAGTTAGGCAACCATCATTGCCGATACCTAGCCAGGCTTCTATTTGGGCTTGGGTACTTGAAAGAAATGATGTCACTTGTTGCAATCCGGGACCGTAAGACAAAGATATTGTGCTGATGGACAAATAAAGGTGGTTGAACTACATGATGTCATAGTGTCATTTGAACTATAATGGCATGTACCCCTTATCATTTGCTTTGTAATGTAACCTATGTCATTTGAACTCCTACTTATGTTATGTAACCTATGTCATTTGAACTCGCCTTTATGTTATGTAACCTATGTCATTTGAACTCATGAGAACTTTGTGTCTTAGGTATTTTTAAATAAGCTATGTTGTGTGTTTGTTCCATGTCATTTGATTTAAGTTTTGTTTTGTTATTTGTCATTTTAAGAAAGCTATGTTTTGTGTTTGTCTTATATCATTTGATTTAAGTTTTGTTTTGTTCTATGTCATGTAGCATGGAAAACAAGTCCGGGGTGCAGATAGCATATGAGAAGTGTGAAGGAGAATGACGACGTAGTATGATGAGGAAGCTTCAAAAATAGATTAAGAGTTGTGATGAGGCAAAAGCAGCTATGAGGGATTTCAACAAGTATGAATTATGTAAGTACCCTAAGTAGATCGTGAAAGAAAAAGAGAAGATGCTTCATGGGCTACTAGAGAAGGAAGATGATTGTAGATACAGTTTGGCAATGGAGATGGGTTCTCCATAAGCATTGATGAATTCCGTGACCTGGACTTGGCAAGGCCCGGGCAGGTCATTGGATGGGCAATCAAACAAGGAGTGTCGGAGAATCCAAACCGACGTGCTCGATTGGCCTGGTTCCGCGAGGAAAAGGGTTCGAAGCTCCATTAGGCGGGTTCCACGGAGTATCAACCGAAGCCTAATCCAGAGCATGATGCACAAACCGAACGTATTACTCTTATTAGGGGCTACTTTCTGAGGTAGAACATTTATGCTTGTGCTTCTCTAGTTTGAACTCATGTCATTTGAACTTATGTTCTTGGACTAATGCTCAGGTCATTTGAACTCATGTAATTGGACTAATGCTCTAAGTCATTTGAATTATTAGGTGTTTTATGTTATTTGAACATATGTAATTTGTTGATATAATAAATGATATGTCATTTCTGGCGTAAAATCAAATAGGACGATAGAAAATGCATAAGAGGATAACCAATACCCAACCACCAAGGTCCTTGGCAGTAGGGTAGCCTACCCTACCATAAAATAATCATTATTTCCCCTATCAGCACGGTTGCACTGCGTGGCTCCTACCATACTGATAGGGTCCATGGTGCTAGGCTTCCTACCCTTACTACCGAGGCCTGTGGCTGTAGAATGCCTACACATATCGTTAAAAAACTTATTTTCATTTATCAGGATGACTATATTGCATGGGGCCTGCCCTACCACCCAGGCTCATGGTGGTAGGCTGGTTAACCCTACCGCCGGGGCTTGTGGCGGTAAGATGGCTACCCCTACTGTTAAAAAATTGTTTCCCCATGTCAGCACAGTTACACTACATAGCGCCTGCCCTACCGTCGAGGCCATGGTGGTAAGCTGGCTACACCTACCGCTAGAGCCTATGGCGATAGAGGTAGAAAACAGAGTATCCTTTGTTTTTCCTTGTTGTTAACATCATGTTGATACGTCTCCATCGTATCTACTTTTCCTAATGCTTTTGCTCTTGTTTTGGACTCTAATTTGCATGATTAGAATGAAGCTAGCCCGGACTGACGCTGTTTTCAGCAGAACTACCATGGTGTTGTTTTTGTACAGAAATAAAAGTTCTCGGAATTGGATGAAACTTTTTGGAGAATTATTTTGGAATAAATAAAAATTACTGGAACAAAGACCCATTGGACGTGGGGCCCTAGCTACCCACAAGGCACCAGGGCGCGCCGACCCCCTCTGGAGCTCCCTGGTGGGTACTGGGGCCCACGAGGCTCCGCTGACCCTAATTCCGACGCTATAAAATCCTATTTCCAGAGAAAAAATAGGGTGGAAGTTTCATCGCGTTTTACAATACGGAGCCGCCGCCACCTCCTCTTCTTCATGAGGAGGCTAGATCAGCACCCCGTTCGGGGCTCCGGAGAGGGGGCTCTTCGGTCTTCATCATCACCATCCGTCCTCCATTACCAATTTAATGATGCTCACCGCCGGGTGTGAGTAATTCCTTCGTAGGCTTGCTGGCCGGTGAGGAGTTGGATGAGATTCATCATGTAATCGAGTTAGTTTTATTAGGGCTTGATCCCTAGTATCCACTATGTTCTGAGATTGATGTTGCTATGACTTTCCTATGCTTAATGCTTGTCGCTAGGGCCCGAGTGGTAGGATTTCAGATCTGAACCGTTTATGTTTTCACCATTATATCTATGTTCGTGATCCGGTCTTGCAAGTTATATGCACCTATTATGTGTTATGATCCGTAAACCCAAAGGTGACAACAATTGGGATACTTTCCGTTGATGACCATAGTTTGAGGAGTTCATGGATTCACTATGTGTTAATGCTTTGTTCCAGTTTAATATTAAAAGGAGGCCTTAATATCCCTTAGTTTCCTTATGGCCCCCGCTGCCACGGAGGGTAGGACAAAAGATGCCATGCGAGTTCTTTTCCATAAGCATGTATGACTATTTACGGAATACATGTATACATTATATTTATGAACTGGAGCTAGTTCTGTTTCACCCTAGGTTATTACTGCTATATGATTAATTTTATCCAAGGAAATCACCGACCCAGTGCCTACGAGATTTTCACGTATTGTACTTGCTAAGTTAGTATTGCTATTGCTACTGTTAAAACTCCTATAGAACTGTTACTGCTCTTACCATTACCACTGCTATTGTTACTACTACTATCAAACTATCATATTACTGTGCTACTCATCACTTTGCAGTAGATATTTAATCTCCAGTTGTGGTTGAATTGACAACTCAACTGCTAATACTTAGAAATATTCTTTGGCTCCCATTGTGTCGAATCTATAAATTTGGGTTGAATACTCTACCCTCGAAAACTGTTGCGACCCCCTATACTTGTGTGTTATCAAGACCTTTTTTGGCATTGTTGCTGGAGAGCATAGCTATATTTGTTGAGTCACTTGGGATTTATATCTATTTATCACTATGAAGAATCTTAAGGATGATAGAACCAAGATCGTTCCCTCTAAGACGAGGGGAGGTAAGGTACTGTTATCTAGCTCTAAACTTGATTCACCTTCTATTTTGAGTAAGCTTGCAACACCACCACATGCTATTAATCCTGATATGTTGCAAGTTATTGATGACGCTACTTCTACTTTGAATTATGATTTTGATTATGCTAGTACCTTGCTAGATGATAATGTGGCACTAGGTGAATTTCTTGATGAAAAAATTGCTAGAGCTAAAGAAAATGAGATTACTGAGAGTGATGAAGTCTTTGAAACTGAAAACTATGAAACACCTATTAGACCTAGCTCTCCTAGATTTGAATTGCCTAAGATACCTAGGGGTTATGTTATGGATGGAGAGGTTGCTAGTGACTTTCTTGCTTGGAAGTTTAGAGATGATTTTAAGAAATTATTATGCAAGTTGAAAGAAAAAATCTTTGAATGCTAGAATGAAATGTGATCTTAAGTTTGCCGCTTCACCTATCTTTGTTATTGATAAGGATTATCAATTCTCTGTTGACCCAGAGTTAATTACTTTGGTTGAATCTGATCCTTTCCATGGCTATGAATCTGAAATTATTTTGGCACATTTCACTAAATCAAATGATATAATCACCCTATTTGCTCCTGATGAGAAAATTAGCTACTACTAATTCTTAAGTTATTTCCGTTCTCATTAAAGGGTGATGCAAAGATATGTACAATACTCTTTCTCTTTGTTGTGTGTGTAGTCCCCGAGACATGATTTATTACTCCTCCGAAAAATATTTTCCTGCTCATAAGAAACAAGCTGCCTTACAGGAATTTTTTTACGTTGTGCAAATTGAAGAAGAGAGTCTCCCACAAGCTTGTGTGAGGCTTCTCCAATTACTTAATTCTTTGCCTGATCATCCTCTTAAGAAAAATGAAATACTTGATATCTTCTATAATGGACTAACTGATGCTTCTAGGGACTTCCTAGATAGTTGTGCTGGTTGTATTTTTAGGGAACGAACTATTGAACAAGCCGAGGAATTATTGAATAATCTATTGAAGAATTATGATGATTGGGACACTTCTTGAACCACCGCCTAAAGCCACTCCAGAAGAGTGGTATCTTATTTCTCAGTCCTGAAGATATGCAAGAAGCCAAGAAATGGATGAAGGAAAAAGGTATTAAAGCGGAAGATGTTAAAAATTTACCTCCTATTGAAGGACATGCTCTTGATGAAGGAAATATGCCCTAGAGGCAATAATAAATTTGTTATTTATATTTCCTTATATCATGATAAATGTTTTTTATGCATGCAACAATTGTATTAACCGGAAACTTAGTACATGTGTGAATACATAGACAAACAAAGTGTCACAAGTATGCCTCTACTTGACTAGCTCGTTGAATCAAAGATGGCTAGTTTTCCTAGCCATAGACATGACTTGTCATTTGATTAATGGGATCACATCATTAGAGAATGATGTGATTGACTTGACCCATTCCGTTAGCTTAGCATTCGATCGTTTAGTATATTGCTATTGCTTTCTTCATGACTTATACATGTTCCTATGACTATGAGATTATGCAACTCCCGAATACCGGAGGAACACTTTGTGTGCTACCAAACGTCACAACGTAACTGGGTGATTATAAAGGTGCTCTACAGGTGTCTCCGATGGTACTTGTTGAGTTGGCACAGATCGAGATTAGGATTTGTCTCTCCGATAGTCAGAGAGGTATCTCTGGGCCCTCTCGGTAATGCACATCACTATAAGCCTTGCAAGCAATGCAACTAATGAGTTAGTTGCGGGATAATGTATTACGGAACGAGTAAAGAGACTTGCCGGTAACAAGATTGAACTAGGTATTGAGATACCAATGACCGAATCTCGGGCAAGTAACATACCAATGACAAAGGGAACAACGTATGTTGTTATGCGGTTTGGCCGATAAAGATCTTCGTAGAATATGTAAGAGCCAATATGAGCATCCAGCTTCCGCTATTGGTTATTGATCGGAGACGAGTCTCGGTCATGTCAACATAGTTCTCGAACCCATAGGGTCCGCACGCTTAACGTTCGGTGACGATCAGTAATATGAATTTATGTGTTTTGATGTACCGAAGGTAGTTTGGAGTCTTGGATATGATCACGGACATGACGAGGAGTCTCGAAATGGTCGAGACATAAAGATCGATATATTGGATGACTATGTTCGGACTTAGGAAGGGTTTCGGCCCAGTTCGGACAAATACCGGAGTACCGTGGGGTTACCGAAACCCCCCGGGGAGTGTAATGGGCCTATTGGGCCTTAGTGGAGAAGAGGAGGGGCGGGTAGGGCAGGCCGCATGCCCCCTCCCCCTCTAGTCCGAATTGGACAAGGAGGGGGCGGCGTCCCCCTTTCCTTCCCCCTCTCTCCTCCTTCCCTCTCTCCTACTCCTACTCTCGGAAGGGTTGGAGTCCTACTCCCGGTGGGAGTAGGACTCCCCTTGGGGTGCGCCTAGGAGGGCCGACCCCTCCCCCTCCTCCACTCCTTTATATACGAGGGAGGGGGGCACCCCATAGACACAAGTTAATCGGTTGATCTTTTAGCCGTGTGCGGTGCCCCCCTCCACCATAATCCACCTCGGTCATATCGTAGCGGTGCTTAGGTGAAGCCCTGCGTCGGTAGCATCATCATCACCATCATCATGCTGTCGTGCTGATGGAACTCTCCCTCAAAGACATGCTGGATCGCGAGTTCGAGGGACGTCATCGAGCTGAATGTGTGCTGAAGTCAGAGGTGCCGTGCGTTCGGTACTTGGATTGGTCAGATCGTGAAGACGTACGACTACATCAACCGCGTTGTCATAACGCTTCTGCTTTCAGTCTACGAGGGTACGTGGACAACAATCTCCCCTCTCATTGCTATGCATCACCATGATCTTGCGTGTGCGTAGGATTTTTTTTGAAATTACTACGTACCCCAACAGTGGCATCCGAGCCAAGTTTATGCGTAGATGTTATATGCACGAGTAGAACACAAGTGAGTTGTGGGCGATACAAGTCATATTGCTTACCAACATGTCACACTTTGATACAGCGGTATTGTTGGATGAAGCGGCCCGGACCGACATTACGCGTACGCTTATGCGAGACTGGTTCTACCGACGTGCTTAGCACACAGGTGGCTGGCGGGTGTCGGTTTCTCCAACTTTAGTTGAATCGAGTATGGCTACGCCCGGTCCTTGTGAAGGTTAAAACAACACATACTTGACGAAATATCGTTGTGGTTTTGATGCGTAGGTAAGAACGGTTCTTGCTCAGCCCGTAGCAGCCACGTAAAACTTGCAACAACAAAGTAGAGGACGTCTAACTTGTTTTTGCAGGGCATGTTGTGATGTGATATGGTCAAGACGTGATGCTAAAATTTATTGTATGAGATGATCACATTTTGTAACCGAGTTATCGGCAACTGGCAGGAGCAATATGGTTGTCGCTTTATTGTATGAAATGCAATCGCCATGTAATTGCTTTACTTTATAACTAAGCGGTAGCGATAGTCTTAGAAGCAATAGTTGGCAAGACAACAATGATGCTACGATGGAGATCAAGGTGTCGCGCCGGTGATGATGGTGATCATGACGGTGCTTTGGAGATGGAGATCAAAGGCACAAGATGATGATGGCCATATCATATCACTTATCTTGATTGCATGTGATGTTTATCTTTTATGCATCTTATTTTGCTTAAATCAACGGTAGCATTATAAGATGATATCTCACTAAATTTCAAGGTATAAGTGTTCTCCCTGAGTATGCACCGTTGCGAAAGTTCGTCGTGCCGAGACACCATGTGATGATCGGGTGTGATAAGCTCTACGTTCACATACAACGGGTGCAAACCTATTTTGCACACGCAGAATACTCGGGTTAAACTTGACGAGCCTAGCATATGCAGATATGGCCTCGTAACACTGAGACCGAAAGGTCGAGTGTGAATCATATAGTAGATATGATCAACATAGTGATGTTCACCATTTGAAACTACTCCATCTCACGTGATGATTGGACATGGTTTAGTTGATATGGATCACGTGATCACTTAGATGATTAGAGGGATGTCTATCTAAGTGGAGTTCTTAAGTAATTTGATTAATTGAACTTTAATTTATCATGAACTTAGTACCTGATAGTATTTTGCATGTCTAGGTTGTTGTAGATAGATGGCCCATGCTGTTGTTCCGTTGAATTTTAATGCGTTCCTTGAGAAAGCAAAGTTGAAAGATGATGGTAGCAATTACACGTACTGGGTCCATAACTTGAGGATTATCCTCATTGCTGCACAGAAGAATTACGTCCTGGAAGCACCGCTAGGTGCCAAACCCATTGCAGGAGCAACGCCAGATGTCATGAACGTCTGGCAGAGCAAAGCGATGACTACTCGATAGTTCGGTGTGCCATGCTTTACGGCTTAGAACCGGGAATTCAATGACGTTTTGGACGTCATGGAGCATATGAGATGTTCCAGGAGTTGAAGTAGATATTTCAAGCAAATGCCCGCACTGAGAGATATGAAGTCTCCAATAAGTTCTACAGCTGCAAGATGGAGGAGAATAGTTCTGTTAGTGAGCATATACTCAAAATGTCTGGGTATAACAATCACTCGATTCAACTGGGAGTTCATCTTCTGGATGATAGTGTCATTGACAGAATTCTTCAATCACTGCCACCAAGCTACAAGAGCTTCGTGATGAACTATAATATGCAAGGGATGGATAAGACAATTCCCGAGCTCTTCGCGATGCTAAAGGCTGTGGAGGTAGAAATCAGGAAGGAGCATCAAGTGTTGATGGTCAACAAGACCACCAGTTTCAAGAAAAAGGGTAAAGGGAAGAAGGGGAACTTCAAGAAGAATGGCAAGCAAGTTCTGCTCAAGTGAAGAAGCCCAAGTCTGGACCTAAACCTGAGACTGAGTGCTTCTACTGCAAAGGGACTGGTCACTGGAAGCGGAACTTCCCCAAGTATTTGGCGGACAAGAAGGATGGCAAGGTGAACAAAGGTATATGTGATATACATGTTATTGATGTGTACCTTACTAATCCTCACAGTAATGCCTGGGTATTTGATACTGGTTCTGTTGCTAATATTTGCAACTCGGAACAGGGACTACGGATTACGTGAAGATTGGCTAAGGACGAGGTGACGATGTGCCTGGGAAATGGTTCCAAAGTCGATGTGATCGCGGTCGGCACGCTGCCTCTACATCTACCTTCGGGATTAGTTTTAGACCTGAATAATTGTTATTTGGTGCCGGCGTTAAGCATGAACGTTATATCTGGATCTTGTTTGATGCGAGACGGTTATTCATTTAAATCTGAAAATAATGGCTGTTCTATTTATATGAGTAATATCTTTTATGGTCATGCACCCTTGAAGAGTGGCCAATTCTTTTGGAATCTCGATAGTAGTGATAGACATATTCGTAATATTGAAGCCAAAAGATGCAGAGTTGATAATGATAGTGCAACTTATTTGTGGCACTGCCGTTTAGGTCATATTGGTGTAAAGCGTATGAAGAAACTCCATTCTGATGGACTTTTGGAATCACTTGATTATGAATCACTTGGTACTTGCGAACCTTGCCTCATGGGCAAGATGACTATAACGCCGTTCTCCGGAACAATGCAGCGAGCAATAGATTTGTTGGAAATCATACATACTGATGTATGTGGTCCGATGAATGTTGAGGCTCGCGGCGGGTATCGTTATTTTCTCACCTTCACAGATGATTTGAGAAGATATGGGTATATCTACTTGATGAAACATAAGTCTGGTACATCTGAAAAGTACAAAGAATTTCAGAGTGAAGTGGAAAATCATCGTAACAAGAAAATAAAGTTTCTACGATCTGATCATGGAGGAGAATATTTGAGTTACGAGTTTGGCCTTCATTTGAAACAATGCGGAATAGTTCCGCAACTCACGCCACCCGGAACACCACAGCGTAATGGTGTGTCCGAACGTCGTAATCGTACTTTACTAGATATGGTGCGATCTATGATGTCTCTTACTGATTTACTACTATCGTCTTGGGGTTATGCTTTAGAGACGGCTGCATTCACGTTAAATAGGGCACCATCTAAATCCGTTGAGACGACGCCTTATGAACTGTGGTTTGGCAAGAAACCAAAGTTGTTGTTTCTTACAGTTTGGGGCTGCAATGCTTATGTGAAAAAAGCTTCAACCTGATAAGCTCAAACCCAAATCGGAGAAATGTGTCTTCATAGGATACCCAAAGGAGACTATTGGGTACGCCTTCTATCACAGATCTAAAGGCAAGACATTCGTTGCTAAGAATGGATCCTTTCTAGAGAAGGAGTTTCTCTTGAAAGAAGTGAGTCGGAGGAAAGTAGAACTTGATGAGGTAACTGTACCTGATCCCTTATTGGAAAGTAGCTCATCACAGAAAACTGTTCCTGTGATTCCTACACCAATTAGTGAGGAAGCTAACGATGATGATCATGTAACTTCAGATCAAGTTAGTACCAAACCTCGTAGGTCAACAAGAGTAAGATCCGCACCAGAGTGGTACGGTAATCCTATTCTGGAGGTCATGTTACTTGATCATGACGAACCTACGAAGTATGAGGAAGCGATGATGAGCCTAGATTCCGCAAAATGGCTTGAAGCCATGAAATCTGAGATGGGATCCATGTATGAGAACAAAGTGTGAACTTTGGTTGACTTGCCCGATGATCGGCAAGCCATCGAGAATAAATGGATCTCCAAGAAGAAGACTGATGCTGACGGTAATGTTACTGTCTACAAAGCTTGACTTGTTGCAAAAGGTTTTCGACAAGTTCAACGAGTTGACTACGATGAGACCTTCTCACCCGTAGTGATGCTTAAGTCTGTCTGAATCATGTTAGCAATTGCCGCATTTTATGATTATGAAATTTGGCAAATGGATGTAAAGACTGCATTCCTGAATGGATTTCTGGAAGAAGAGTTGTATATGATGCAACCTGAAGGTTTTATCGATCCAAAGGATGTTAACAAAGTGTGCAAGCTCCAGCGATCCATCTATGGACTGGTGCAAGCATCTCGGAGTTGGAATAAACTTTTTGAGAGTGTGATCAAAGCATATGGTTTTAAACAGACTTTTGGAGAAGCCTGTATTTACAAGAAAGTGAGTGGGAGCTCTATAGCATTTCTAATATTATATGTGGATGGCATATTGTTGATTGGAAATGATATAGAATTTCTGGGTAGCATAAAAGGATACTTGAACAAGAGTTTTTCAATGAAAGACCTCAGTGAAGCTGCTTATATATTGGGCATCAAGATCTATAGAGATAGATGAAGACGCTTAATTGGACTTTCACAAAGCACATACCTTGATAAAGTTTTGAAGAAGTTCAAAATGGATCAAGCAAAGAATGGGTTCTTGCCTGTGTTACAAGGTGTGAAGTTGAGTCAGACTCAATGCCCGACCATTGCAGAAGATAGAGAGAAAATGAAAGATGTTCCCTATGCTTCAGCCATAGGCTCTATCATGTATGCAATGTTGTGTACCAGACCTGATATGTGCCTTGCTATTAGCTTAGCAAGGAGGTACCAAAGTAATCCAAGAGTGGATCACTGGACAATGGTCAAGAACATCCTGAAATACCTGAAAAGGACTAAGGATATGTTTCTCGTTTATGGAGGTGACAAAGAGCTCGTCGTAAATGGTTATGTCGATGCAAGCTTTGACACTGATCCGGATGACTCTATGTCACAAACCGGATACGTATTTATATTGAACGGTGGAGCTGTCAGTTGGTGCAGTTCTAAGCAAAGCGTTGTGGCGGGATCTACATGTGAAGCGGAGTACATAGCTGCTTCGGAAGTAGCAAATGAAGGAGTCTGGATGTTCATATCCGATCTAGGTGTCATACCTATTGCATCGGGTCCAATGAAAATCTTTTGTGACAATACTGGTGCAATTGCCTTGGCAAAGGAATCCAGATTTCACAAGAGAACCAAGCACATCAAGAGACGCTTCAATTCCATCCGCGATCAAGTCAAGGAGGGAGACATAGAGATCTACAAGATACATACGGATCTAAATGTTGCAGACCCGTTGACTAAGCCTCTCTCACGAGCAAAACATGATCAGCACCAAGACTCCATGGGTGTTAGAATCATTACTGTGTAATCTAGATTATTGACTCTAGTGCAAGTGGAATGACGGTGTCCTGGACTAGGGGGTACTCACCATGTCATCTCCTGATCTGTTAGATTGGGCTGAGGACCGCCATGGCCGTATACTCATGGACTAGTCCGGACAGCTGCCGCGTACAAGGAATATTCCACAAGACTTGGTGATCAAGACAAGGACTCCTCCCCCACCGGCGTATTCGGCTAGGATTCTTGTTATCCTAGGCCTCTGGTGCATTATATAAACCAGGGCCAGGCTAGTCGATAGATCATATAAAACAATCATACCATAGGCTAGCTTCTAGGGTTTAGCCTCTACGATCTCGTGGTAGATCAACTCTTGTACTACTCATATCATCAAGATCAATCAAGTAGGAAGTAGGGTATTACCTCCATCGAGAGGGCCCGAACCTGGGTAAACATCGTGTCCCCTGCCTCCTGTTACCATCCGCCTTAGACGCATAGTTCGGGACCCCCTACCTGAGATCCGCCGGTTTTGACACCGACATTGGTGTTTTCATTGAGAGTTCCGCTGTGTGATCGGCAAAAGGATCAATGGCTCGCTCGCGGGTCAACTGCGCGCCGGCATCTTCATCGCCGGCTCGACTGGTCGCCTTGGCTGGACTGAGGACTGCGCCCTACCTCCGATGTCATGTTCGTAGGAGGGCCTTTATAAACATCAACTCCGATCTCTATCAAGACCATGGAGGAATCATCCAGGGAGCCCGGGGGCTCAACGTCAACATTGCCCTCGGGCGACCATGCTGTTTTTCTAGACAACGAACTTGTATCCGCCGCCACCGACTCCTCAAGTGTCGTTTTAACGATTGCTTCGGTGGAATTGTGCGGAATTGAGTCTACAACAACCGTGGAAAATTTTGTCGAGTTCCGATGGAGGAATCTCTGGCAATCCACGATATACTGGAGCCCTATCCAATCTGGACGGGAATCTGTACGATTTTAGGGCGTGGTGTCCAGCTTCTAGCTCGGACGTCCTTTGGAAGATCCAACTGTTGATCAGCTGCGGAATTCCTATATCTACCACCTCTAAAAATTTCAGCTCGATCCGACCGTCCAGACTCCGGGAACCTTCCGATTATTGCATCACTTTTTGGATCTGTTTTTTGCGCGAGAACGAATCCGACCCGAACTCATCTTTTTTATGAATGGTATTTCGGACATCCTTTTTGAATGAAGTTTTGTATTGGGTATTGGGTTTTGTTTCCAAACACATCCCGCTAATTTTGAAGTCTTTTCCAATATGATCTTCACCACCGCGCTGGTGTCAAACCAACCCGACAACGTTGCTCTACGGCTGCCGACCTGCCCTAGACACGTTGTCACTCTATTGAGCCAAACTCAACTTCTTCGGATCATCATCTCGGCAAGCCAAACAAGAGTTCGACATTGTGAAGGATAAATCATCACCAACATCGCCGTCCCACGGATTACACAGAGCAGGCACACCGGCATCGCCGCACAGTCACTTCATCAAGCCGGCATTGACCACGTCACGACCTGCATCGGCAGGGCCGCACTGTTGCTTCTTCAAGCCGGTGTCCATCACGCCGACCTACTTCTACTCATCGGCTGTCATCGAGGCTTCGACATCTCGGCTGGACCGGGGGCTTCGCCATCAACCTACTCAAGAGACTTCGGCGTCACTAGCCAACCAGCTCCGTCACGTTAGCTGGACCGAGGGCTTTGCCTCGGCAAGCCAACCTTTGCCAGCATCGCCATGCCGTCGCTTTATCGCCCATCAGGCAATGGGTGTGCTGATCGAGTCCCAATTTTGGGAATCACCTTTCTTCGGATTGCTACAACAAATAAACCAGGTGCTATTAATCCTAGTATTTCTTGCTTGTTTGGGTTCATTTTTTCCAAGGAACTATTACTCTGGTTTGTCCATCATATGTACACAGGTCTATCAAATGGTGGCCGTGTTAACGATGGTCGCATGGTGGTTCGGTCAGTTTCCGTACATAGTCCGGCGAACGCCGCATCCAGAACTCGGACCGACCTGTGAATTCAGGCTTCGCCACGCCTTTACCGCATTATGCCGACGCCCTGCATCGACATTGACTTAGGCGCCAGGTCATATTTCTTTTATTACTCACTTTGCATAAATTATTAATTATGCAACGATTTTTTTATTATTATCATTACTATCTCCGGTTTGCACTATTTTTTGTGCACAGGAAAATGATCCGGGTTGGGCAGTATCGTCAACTCGGCGTACTGACATACCACGTCACCTCGGCTAGACGGGGGGCTTCGTCAACACTTCATTACCCCATGCTGGGGACTTCGGCATCACTCTGCCGGCCAGCATTGACCGTGCTATGTCACCACTTCGGGGTGCCGAGCTCTTTGCTCCGCCACCTCGGGACCGGCTTGGGGGATGGAACCTTGTCCCGCATCAAGCTCGGACCACGTCATCAATACCGAACACATTAACCAGCTAAGTTGCCTTCATGCTCAAAGTTTTAAATTTTTAACTTGTGTTCGGTTCGACCAAGCATTATACTTTTTTGGAAAAAAGTTGCTTTTACAAAATTTCCTTGTCCAAACTTTGTTTGTGACGCACAAATTCAAATACCCAGTTCACTTGGGGGCTTCTTGCATATGATTATACTTGTACGGCTTCGTTCCTTGTTCGTGTATTACGCCACAATATGCACCATATTGACTTAAGCGATTTGCAAGCTGGGTTGCCTCGCCCTGTGTTTACCCTCGTTCCCGATTGTTCGGCTAGGGAGTAAAGGAGCACCTCTGCGATTATCACGATCGGGTCATCCGAGCGGACCTCGGTGGGTGAAGCCGAAAACTAAGCGCTCTTATAGTTTTCAATGATGATCGGCACACAACGGAACTCATGATTACAAAAAATCTATTGCACAAGTCTCATAGTAACAATGAGCACCAAAGAAAGGTATCGGTGGGGGTACTATTTTCTTTGAAGATGATTCTTACACTTTGTCAGTAATATAGAATAAGTTCCCTGAGCACGCTTTGTCTGTTACAGCCTTATGGCCTGATTGCCTGGTTATTGGAAACGCCGTCGATATTCTCGACAGGTGGAGTACATAACTCTTTTCGCTCCTTGACCGAAGAAGGAGAAGCCGACGGTCGGTTAAGACACGTTTAAAGTTCGGGTGAACATAGATATGATATAAGTACTTCGGTACATACAATCATTCTTTTACCCAAGTCACTTGGGGCTCTTAAATTTATTTGAGCCATTTTATAATAAGTGTTTTTCTTCTTAGTCGTTGCAAACTTATTATTATTATTATTATTATTATTATTATTATTATTATTACTATTTATCACTCCTTTTTTCGACACGAGTGTGTGGTCACTAGCCCGGGAGCCTAATTTCTCTCTCAAAACCGCTAGAGTTTAGTTTGCTAAACTGGCCTAATGAGAAGTACTCCGCCTTGGGATAGGGCGTTGAAGCCGTGAGGCTGACCCGCAAGTCTTGAGATAGGATGTGTCATGTTAAAGCTGACGAAGCACTTTTTTAAAGTCCAATTTTCGGATTGGCACCGAACACTTGATCTAGTTCGGACATTAATCTTTTGAATAAGTTTTTTTGGCTTTTCGAGCCTATGGCACTTTTAAACTATTTGTGCGTTTCCAACAGTAGTCTCGCAGTGCAACGTCGGACACCTTTAGGGATTCGGCGAAAACATTATCGGATATTGCTATATATGCAACGGTTTCGAATTGTGTCTTCGGTCAATAGTTGGGTTGCCCGGCTCCTGTGCTTGCCTCCTACTTTCCGCTTTGTTGGGCTAGGTGTGCAAAGGGAGAACCACTGCGATTGTGCTTCTAGCTCGCATGATCAAGCACCTCAGTGGAGAAAGCCAAAAAATGACTGTCACAATAGGCGTAAACTGGTCAACGATCCCATGACTATGTTAAATGACGGTCCGTTCATAACATTGGCCGAAGTGTTTACGATTTGACCTCGGATGTCGCCGAACAGTAACCGGGGGCTCATAGCTAGCTTCCCCAGTTTAAAGCTCCTATGACCAAGCGAAAGTTTTAAAGCCCGCATATCTGATTGCCTTGTTTCCGCTAACACAACCGACTTCGGGCACCGAGACGTCGGCTAAGGGTTGCTCTGTTATTGCGGAAACACCCTGCGTAGTATCTACCAAGGGGTAGAAGCCGACGATGGGCCACTTTCAACTGAGAAAACGGTCACAATGGAGTCAAAATAATGATGTAAAGTACTTGGATACATAGAATCATTACACATAATCTATGATTTTACTCTGGATATCGATCCTTAATTCGGCCACCCATGCCCACATTAAGGCTCGGGGGCTATTGGGCTTTGTGCTCATTATTCACAAATATTAAAGGGGCACATCGATCCCCTGATCTGGTGTTGCCACCTGACCAGTGTCTCGGGGGCTACTGCATTGCCTATTCAATGCAGAAAATTCAAAGGGCTCAGTGTTCGGCTTGATCGAACTATGGGAAGGCGCTTCTTCCGACAGCAATAAGTACCATTTAGACCTATTTGGCATCAAGCTATATATCACGGCGACTTCTCACGACCCTCTCTCAGGGGCCCGTTCGCCGATCACTATTATCTCTAATATATTACACTGCGTTTTTATTTCTATGTATGCTGCCGAGCTAGGAGTTGATCCTCAGGCCGATTTCATGCATCGACCTGATTCTCAGGGGCTACTGGGAACAACGGTTTTATGCTTGCCTTCAGGTGCATCTCGGGTTTTATACTGATACACACCTTGAGGGCTACTGGATATACATCGGCAGAGAAAAAACTGCACCAGTTAAAAATATTCACAAAAAATCAGCCCGCGGTCGGGGTGGTGCACCACCTTGGAAGCAGTCCGGCATAAAGCTCGGGCGCTAGCGGCTAGCTCCATAGAGGGCATTTCCGGCATTAAGCTCGACTAAACTCCTTCAACTTTTTTGAACCAAGGTGATCTATGACACCTCGGATATAGTCCGGCGTTGGAGCTCGGATACAGTCCGGCATTGGAGCTTGGACATAGTCCGGCGATGGTGCTCGGCTGCAAAAGATACCTCGAATGCAGTCTGGCGTTAGAGCTCGGATGCAACAGGACACTGCCTCCCAGGAGCAACTTCAAACCCGAGGTGTGGCATAAAAATAACAAGGCATTGACAAAGGCCGGAAACTTAAAGGGGCTCCTCGGATACCCGACGTGTAAACTCTTCGGATGCACTTCGGCGATCCTCAAGATCGAACATGAGAAGATTCGTTGAACCAATTTTCAAAACCGACGACCGAAGATGAAGAACAGTTCGTAAGAATCGAGGAGCGTTCCTAACTTGAAGACCGGTTCAAGGGGCTACTGACGGTGTCCTGTACTAGGAGGTACTCACCATGTCATCTCCCGGTCTGTTAGATTGGGTCAAGGACCCCCATGGCCGTATACTCATGGACCAGGACTTGGTGATAAAGACAAGGACTCCTCCCCCACTGGCGTATTCGGCTAGGACTCTTGTTATCCTAGGCCTCTGGTGCATTATATAAACCAGGGCCAGGCTAGTCGATAAATCATATAAAACAATCATACCATGGGCTAGCTTCTAGGGTTTAGCCTCTACGATCTCGTGGTAGATCAACTCTTGTACTACTCATATCATCAAGATCAATCAAGCAGGAAGTAGGGTATTACCTCCATCGAAAGGGCCCGGACCTGGGTAAACATCATGTCCCCTGCCTCCTGTTACCATCCGCCTTAGACGCATAGTTCGGGACCCCCTACCCGAGATCCGCCGGTTTTGACACCGACAGGGAGACCGATGGAAATATGCCCTAGAGGCAATAATAAAGTTGTTATTTATATTTCCTTATATCATGATAAATGTTTATTATTCATGCTAGAATTGTATTAATCGGAAACTTAGTATAGATGTGAATACATAGACAAACAAAGTGTCACTAGTATGCCCCTACTTGACTAGCTCGTTGAATCAAAGATGGTTAAGTTTCCTAGCCATAGACATGAGTTGTCATTTGATTAACGGGATCACATCACTAGAGAATGATGTGATTGACTTGACCCATTCCGTTAGCTTAGCATTCGATCATTTAGTATATTTCTATTGCTTTCTTCATGACTTATACATGTTCCTATGACTATGAGATTATGCAACTCCCGAATACCGGAGGAACAGTTTGTGTGCTACCAAGCGTCACTGGCGAACTGGGTGATTATAAAGGTGCTCTACAGGTGTCTCCGATGGTACTTGTTGAGTTGGCATAGATCGAGATTAGGATTTGTCACTCTGATTGTCGGAGAGGTATCTCTGGGCCCTCTCGGTAATGCACATCACTATAAGCCTTGCAAGCAATGCAACTAATGAGTTAGTTGTGAAATGATGTATTATGGAACGAGTAAAGAGACTTGCCGGTAACGAGATTGAACTAGATATTGAGATACCGACGATCGAATATCGGGCAAGTAACATACCGATGACAATGGGAACAACGTATGTTGTTATGCGGTTTGACCGATAAAGATCTTCGTAGAATATGTAGGAGCCAATATGAGCATCCAGGTTCCGCTATTGGTTATTGACCGGAGACGAGTCTCGCTCATGTCTACATAGTTCTCGAGCCCGTAGGGTCCGCACGCTTAACGTTCGGTGACGATCAGTAATATGAGTTTATGTGTTTTGATGTACCGAAGGTAGTCCGGAGTCCCATATATGATCACAGACATGACGAGGAGTCTCGAAATGGTTGAGACATAAAGATCGATATATTGGATGACTATGTTTGGACTTCGGAAGGATTCCGGGCAAGTTCGGACAAATATCATAGTACCGGGGGGTTACTGGAACCACCCGGGGAGTGTAATGGGCCTATTGGGCCTTAGTGGAGAAGAGGAGGGGCGGCCAGGGCAGGCCGCATGCCCCCTCCCCTCTTGTCCGAATTGGACAAGGAGGGGGGCAGCCGCCCCCCTTTCCTTCCCCCTCTCTCCTCCTTCCCTCTCTCCTACTCCTACTCTTGGAAGGCTTGGAGTCCTACTCCCGGTGGGAGTAGGACTCCCCTTCGGGCGCGCCTAGGATGGCCGGCCCCTCCCCCTCCTCCAGTCCTTTATATACGGGGGAGGGGGGCACCCCATAGACACAAGTTGATCAGTTGATCTTTTAGCCTTGTGCGGTGCCCCCCTCCGCCATAATCCACCTCGGTCATATCGTAGCGGTGCTTAGGCGAAGCCCTGCGTCGGTAGCATCCTCGTCACCGTCATCACGCCGTCGTGCTGACGGAACTCTCCCTCCAAGCTCTGTTGGATCGTGAGTTCGAGGGACATCATCGAGCTGAACGTGTGCGGAACTCGGAGGTGCCATGCGTTTGGTACTTGGATCGGTCGGATTGTGAAGACGTATGACTACATCAACCGCGTTGTCATAACGCTTCCGCTTTCGGTCTACGAGGGTACGTGGACAACACTCTCCCCGCTCGTTGCTATGCATCACCATGATCTTGTGTGTGCGTAGGAATTTTTTTGAAATTACTACGTTCCCTAACACTTGACACAGCACCCTAGGTGGTAGAGGTAAAATATTTTTTAAAGTTTGATGAAGGTGATATCCCTCATAATAAACATCCTTGTCAATGCTTGTATGAATTCGACAACTACATCAGGAAGCAAGATTACTTCAATTTTAATGTTATGAAACAATTAAAGCAAAATTCTGATATGATTGCTCGCTTGAGTGACTTTTTATTTAGAGTCACTAATGATGGTAGAGGTGTAGGAAAACGTGGCTGTTAGAACAAGTTGCTAAATCTCAAAGAGCATTGCTTGGTGAAATGAACAAGAATATAAATGATTATGTTGTTAGAGTAGCAGCTAGATGAGGCAAAATGACTCAGGAACCACTTTATCCTGAGGGACACATTAAAAGAATTGAACACGACTCTCAAAGAATTAATACTGATGAACCTAGTCCTTCTAAAAAGAAAAGGAAAAAGAAAATGATAGGACTTTGCATACTTCAGTGAACCTGAAATAGAAAAACCTTCTAATGATAACAATGATGTTTCTATTTCTGATGCTGAAACCGAATCTGGTAGTGAACATTCACCTAGTGATAATGAAAAAGACAATGATGATGTTCATGAAGATGCTCAACCAGACAATGATAAAGAAGCAGATAATGATGTTGAGATGGAACCTCCAGTTGATCTTGATAACACACAACCTAAAAATAAACGATATTTTAAAAGAGACTCTGTTGCTACAAAACATGGTAAAGAAAGAGAGGCATGGGTTCAGAAACCCATGCCCTCTCCACCTAAATCATCTAAGAAAAAGGATGGTGAAGAATTTTAACACTTCGCTAAAATTCTTAGGACAATCTTTTTGCGCACTCGTTTGACCGATATTTTAAAGATATCCCCTTATGCTAAAAACATGAAAGAGATTTTCACTAATAAAAGAAAAATACTTGAAGCTGAAATCTGCACCATGCTTGCTAATTATTCTTTTAAGGATGGAGTACCTAAAAACATGGAGATCCAGGAATACCAACTATACCATGCTCCATTAAAAGAAATTATGTCAAAACTGCTTTATGTGATTTAGGAGCCGGTGTTAGTGCTATGCCTTTCTCTTTATACAAAAGACTTAATTTGAATAAACTCACACCTACTGAAATATCATTGCAAATGGCTGACAAATCAACGGCCATGCCTATCGGTATTTGTGAGGATGTGCCCGTTGTTGTTGCAAATGTAACAATCATAACACACTTTGTTATACTTCAGATGTGTGAGGACGATAACATGTCAATTATCCTTGGTAGACACTTTTCGAATACTGCAGGGGCTGTTATTGATTGCAATAAAAGCAAAGTCACTTTCCAAATCAATGGTAATGAGCATACGGTGCACTTTCTGAAGAAAGAATTTCAAGTGAATGGTATTAATGTTATTGAAAAGTCTCCAACAATCACTATTGGAAGTTTTCAACTCCCTCTTCCTACTGCCAAAATGAAATATGAAATAGGTATTATTGGGGATATGCATATTCCCACTGAGGTAACTTAGTGTTTTTATGAAAATTCTTCGGGTTCATGTTAATCGGAAGTGGTTGTTAATAAGACTTGATCAACCTTAGTAATGGATTACTTTTGAAAGACATGTGGTTGATGAATTTAATAAGCACAACCTTCTGTCCCTACTTTTTGTTTTCTGTTATTCTTAATTAAATAAAAATAAAATGCCATGTCTATCATGTTTTTTGAATTTTCCATGCAATAAAAAATGACCAAAAATTAAAGTGCTCAGAACGGCTTGACATTTTTACATGATTTTTTCTGAATATTTAAGATTTTTTTATACAAATAACATCACAGGGGGTGCCACTAGTGCCCACAAGGCACCAGGGCATGCCAGCTACCCCAGACACACCCTGGTGGGCAGTGGGCCCCATGTGGGCCCCCTCACTTATCCCTTTAGCCCATGTCATCACCTACCTCCAGAAAAAATTCACTCCTGCTCTCTCATGTTCTTGCTCTCAAACCTACGGATTTCTATCTCTTTGCTCGAAGCTCCATTTCCGAAACTGTTTTGGCGGATTGCTACTTGGTATGTGACACCTCCATTGCTCCAATTAGTTTTTGTTCTAGTGGTTTATACTTTGAGTATTTTTCTACTCTTGGTTTTGCTGTAAATGAGCATGCATGTTGAGTTCATTCAGTTTCAGGTGGTTTGAATGCTTGATATGGCCTCTAGGCATCCAGAGTAGTTGCTATCAGTCTTTTGAAGTTTTGTTGACAAAATTTTGTTACCCAAAAATTTCAGAATTTTGCACATACAAAAAGATGAATATTTTCTGAAAGTACTCCTCCAAAAAGAGTGCCAAGGGAGTCATTGGGGAATCATCAGACAACGACCTCCACACTCCGAGAACAGCGGATGTGCGGATGTGCGAATGGCCACATAATGCCTTCATGGACGAGGTCGGGTTCCATCAAGAGTATGCCCAATTCATTAAAAATGTCGGTCTAACGGACTTCCTCGCAGATAAGTTTGACCAAGACCACATCCTCATGAACTCTTTTGTGCAAAGAAAATATTTTCTGAATGGGCATGAACCTCCTGCGGTACAGTTTCATTTATATTCTGAAATCTATCAGATACCACTAAATGAATTTTGTGAGATATGTTTGATTCCTTGTGAAGAGGAATTAAGAGAGCCTAGACCGACGGAGTTTCAGGACTTCCTCCTCACTTTGACAGTTGGTGAGGAAAGAGGCGTGTCGAAAGCCACCACCGCTAGTTTGTAGTTTTCTTTGGTGCATTACTTTGCTTTATTCAACACGAAGTATTTGACTGCTAGGGAGAAAGGCGGTATACTTAGTTCTCCTGACGTCGCCATTATACGCCGTGCATTTCATGATGATCACACCTTTAACCTAGGAGCTATTATTGCACGTTGTCTGCACCTTAACGGAACTAAGGGAAAAATCCATGGTGGTATTTATGACACTTGCTTAGTGAGTCAATTTAATGTTCAGATACGCCACCATGACTATCATTTCCCCGAGTTTATCTACATCACCAGGAGATGGTGGATCACCAATTTACTGCTGCTGCCGATTCTTTTAACAACATTCGTTACAACTTGGTCTTCAGTGAGAAAACCCATGATATTATCCCGTTGCCTGCACCTGCTATGTTTGATTGCCAGGAACGGAGACACTATCCTACCGGCGGACATTATTGCCTACTGAAACAACCAGGCCATGGTAGAGGAGGAGCCCCAGGAGTGGGACACTCAGGTGCCACCGCCTCAGCACTTTAACATGGAACCGGATAGCTACTACGGGTCGTGATTACCAAGCTAGGCCAAAAGCCTAAGCTTGGGGGAGTACGTATTTCCATCGACATTACATTCATGTTCACAGATTTCATTCCAGTAGTCGGTGTTAATACTTTTCACTGTATTGTCCATGCTAGATTTATTTTCTAGCTTTCTTCTTGTGTGTTTGAAAAACTTTGAGAAATTCCAAAAATATTTCTTGTTTCTTTTTGGTTTTTCTTTCTAGTTTAATATAGTTGTAGTATTATAAGAAAACAAAAAAAGATTTCCCATTTATTCTTTTGCTTGTTGGGAGCTTTCCCGTGTAAATAGTTTTTCTCGTTCTTATTTTTCTTTCTTTAATTTGTTTCCTTTTCAAATAAAACTAAAAACTCCAAAAATATTTCAGTGTTTTACTCTAAAATTCTTTTCTTTTGTTGAGTCGTACCAAGGAGAAGACAACGGTGAAAATGTTGAGTGGCTCTCATATGCATTATTGTTGATCCAACAAAGCGCCCATATTATTTTGCCTTTCCTCTGAATAAAATGTTACAGATTCCAGCTTAGTCCACGGAACTCTTGCACTATTATTATTTTCACTCATTCGGTTGTGCAAGTGAAAGGCAGTAATGACGATATTTGATAAAGTGACTATGGCAGGGAAAAGCGGGTATGAACTCAACTTGTTTTTTTCTAAATATGTTTAACTTAGTATCAATGATTCAACATATTATCATTAAACATGTTCGCAATGAAAATTAGAGATTATAGTTTCTCATGACATGTTATTCGCAATGAAAATTAGATATTATAGTTTCTCATTGCCATGCTTAAGTAGCTTGAAGTGGATAATGATTTATCTTGGGTGTCAACATGCATTAAAATGATTGTGATTTAGTATGATGATATGGTATTCTCCTCTGAATGTTTGAAGTGGCTTGACTTGGCACATGTTCACACATGTAGTTGATTCCAAACCAACATAGCCTCCAACATAGTTATGTTCATGGTGTTTATATCCTACTCATGCTTGTATTTGATGTTGATTGTTCATAATGCATGTTCATGACCTTTTTCGCTCTCTAGCTGGTCGCTTCTCAACCTATTTTCTAGCCTTCGCCTATACTAAGAGGGAATACTGCTTGTGCATCAAAATCCTTAAACCAAAGAAATTCTAGATGAGTCCACTATATCTACCTATATGTGGTATTCAAATGCCATTCCAACTAAATTTGCATGTGCCACCACTAAAAAATCAAATGAACATCTATCTTGTGTGCCTGGACCACTCATGGAACGACAGGGGGTGGTCAGTATCTTCCATGCTAAGCGGGTTATTCTCATGATGAGTGTTTCACTACTGCAGGATGCTGCTAACGCGACACTACGATCAGAGACCCTTCGACGAAACTGTGTGCGATGCCAAAATTGCAAATGGTGGTGTAAAAAAACCGTCAAAAAATCTACAAAACATTTGCGATGGAGGATGCATCAAACATGGTTCATATTTTAGTTATGTGTGCGATGGAGAGCATACGGTTCAGCTCAATTAACTATTTGCGATGAGGAGGAACAATAGAAACGGGCAGCCAGATGAAGGTGTGTGTGATGTACAGCATATGGTTCACTCGGATGAACTATTTGTGATTAGGCAACACAATGGAAACGGTCAGCCAGATCAAAGGTGTGTGCGATATACGGCATGCGGTTCACTCGGATGAACTGTTTGAGTTGAGACATGAGAACAGAAACGGTTCAAATGAACAAGATGTGTGCGATACGAGGCAAACAGGTCTGTAATCGAAAACGTGTGCGAAGACCGATAACAACACAGACGATTACTGCTAACAAGCCATGTGTGTTTTGAGCAAATGATTGCTGGTATACAATTGTGAGTGATTGATGAAAACATCACCGATGGGTTCCATTGTTTAGTCCATGTTCGATGTGATTTTCTTTGTCCGCACAACATCTACGCTCTGTCTACAGAGCATCAACATATATACTTAAAAAGAAAGCATTGCATAACCAAATTAATCATACAATTACACAAGTGACTACACACATAACATTTCCACACACCAAAGAAAGCAATTACATGCATACTAAAGTAGGATCTAAGCATCTACTTATTGTTGCGATGATGCTTGCCATTGATCTACTTCCGGCTGTATCCCTGGCCGTTTTGGGGAAGGAGGCACTTCCTCATGTCAACGATCCGCCTGTACATGTCGTAGCTCGTGTACGCCTCCTTGGCCGCGTATATGACGTGAGCTTTGTAGATTTTCTCCATCTAGGCTGAGTGCCAAGCACGCTTGTCCTTGTTGCACGAATCATTCATGTCTCCGTAGTAGGGGTCGATGATGGCCTCGGCGAGGTGAACCAGTGAGTCCTTCTCATGCTCCTTGCTGCCATAGATCTTTTATTGGCCCTAGATGTCGACAAGCTTCTGGCAGGCGATGCTCGAATTCTCGAGCGCCTTTACATTGTTGGTGATGTCCACCATAGCGAACATGTAGTGGGGGCTGTTGACAAACCTGACAAAACGCTCGCAAGGCCTTATGGCCAGGCAGTAGTGGTAGACGAGGACGTGGTGGCGCACACACATCTGGGCGACGGCGACCTTGGGACGAGACCCGGCATGAGCGCAGGTGTACTCGAGGTCGAACCTGACAACCTTGTACTTCTCCGCAGCAAGCAACAGCTCCATGATGTGGATGGAGTGCTCCAACCAGACCGGGTCGTTGGTGTACACCACCGAGAGGTCCATGAACCTTCTGTGGGTGTCCACCACGGCACGCATGGTGAACTGCTGCTCGTCGTCGGCAGCCGCTCGGAGCGCCATTGGAGCCGCGCAGGATACCCTCTAAGAATTTCTCGTGGTGGGTGTGCTTATTTCAATGGTGGGGAGCGATCGAAAGGTTGAAGAGACAAGGGTAGGTTAAATGGCCGCTGTAATAAATGGGGGCAGGCCAGCCTATAATCGTCACGTCTTGTCACAGTGTTCATAGCAGAGGATTCCAGTGCATGCTTGACAACACTGCACCGCACGCGTGGGCTCGAAGAGGCGCCAAATGTATCGTCAGTGAGCCTATTCCCGCGCTATTTACCGCACAAGCTTCCCGCCCAGCTAGTTTGGCCACGCGTCGAAGAGGGACAAATCATGGGCATTTATTGGCAAAAAGCATTGTAAAAACGAAGTGTGTGGAATGACTTCGGTCATAAGTTTACCCTTGGGTGATGAGGTCAAAGTTACACAGAAGGGTGATGATGGACACTCGAGTGCGATAATTGATTCTGTGATCTACAGTGCACACGGTGGAAGAAACCAACTGTGTGCAATAATGTCGAAGATCGCAGTCGAGTTAGCTATACAGATCGTGTGCTGTGAGATCGACAAGGTAAACTGATCCGAGAATGGTTAATAAAATCTAAGACCGTTGCATATTAAGGTCAAAATAGTGCTAGCAATATACGAGTCTCATATGATGCCATTTCAAAGATTGTACCACAAAAGCTCGAAATGTTACAAGGTTCAAATTCCAGAGTTATATGGCTCAAATTCGAAGATTACAAGGTTCAAACTGATATTAGAAATGAAATTCAGCTCATCAGGTGCATACGCTCGTGCTGATCCGCCGAACATGGATATCAGAGAGGTTCAAACTTATATCACCGCTTCTAAGTCTGGCTTCGAAACCTCACAATTTTGGCAAAGGGGTCAGCCACTGAGGAGTCATGTATGGGGTTGACACCATAACTTCCGATTACTCTGTCATATGAAGTTCCAAAATGAAATTCAGCATTTTTGGAGCCTACTCCATTCTGCCGCAGGCGTCGGCGCTGATCAACAAACCATTCATTTTTGCAAAATAAATGTAGGGAAAATCTCATTTCCTTCATCACCCTTGCTCTGAGAACAAAGAACCTGGCGAATATAATCTCTAGTAAGGTCCCTCGGTAGGAATTCAAAGTAATTTCTGAGAGATGCAGATCTAGGCATTCGACGTGATTGTTATATTGTATCACATTATCCACCACTTGGCCTAATCTTATCTGCAAAAGAAGAAAACATGTTAGTGCCTACATGCAGTTTTGAACATTACTACAGGCCTAGCTATTTGGTTTGCAGGATTTGTAAAATGCACTAACATGCCATCTTCGATCTGACATGATTAACATGGGCATTTGATTACATTCTAGAAAATGTAGCCTTCTACACAAGAGGTTGGAGTGGATGAAAAGTTCCCTAAGAAAACTAGTACAGATGAATCCAAAGGAGTGCTTATTGATTGTAACCATATGGATCAAGCAACCAATATTGGGGGGGGGCATGTATGTACTGAAATCCTCCAAAAGAACCTTCAGAAATTGTAGTACGTTGTGATTGTAAACTTGGAAAAAGGTGTCACAAATTGAACTCGCTTGTGGTTAACATTTAACAGGAAAGGAACATCACCTCGATATATAGCTTCTCCAGGCATGGAAAGCATCTCAGGAAACTGACAACTTGCTCCAGGTCGGGGCCGATAGATTCTAGTACCAAGACCTTCACTGTGTGCGGTTTCGGGGTCAAGCTTGTCGGAATCATTTTCTGAATGACGGACGAAAAAATATCTTCAAAATTAGAAATAATGTTAATTTGTAGAAGGAGAGGTAGAAGGAGGTTGTTGTACCTGAACGGGTGTGGATCCAATAACAAGTTCTGAGTATTTGTCAGACGAGCAGCCCACCACTGTCAATTTCGGCATAGAAATGACATTGATTCTTATTAGACCTTCTTGATCAACTACAAGTAATCTCTCAAGTGCAGATGTGTCCTCATTGACCATACCGTGGTACACATCTTGTGATGTCTTCCAGCCGCACCAGCAACACACATAAATAGTCCGGAGAGTTATGGAGGTGATGTGGAAGGTACTCAACCCATTGATCGCCTGAAGACGAAGGTACTCGAGTGCAGTACAACCACGGAGCAGGCGCTCCATGTCGCCCTCTGAGAGGAAGACGGCGACGAGCTCGAGGTGCTTCAGTCGTGGTAGAATAAGAGCGGCGGCATCATTAAGGGGCGGGAAATGGCAGTTCCTGAATTTGGCGACCCGCGGCCTGGGCGCGAGGCGGAGTGAGGACGTTGGCAGCGACCGCATAAGTTCCATCATCAAAAGTGAGCTCCTCGAGCTGATCTAGGGCGGGGGATCGGAACCAGTCGTCAAGCTTGGCTCGGTCCTTGCCATTGGAACAGAACTTGCCCATTCTAAGGCCTTTGGTTAGGCCAAGGTGACTACCGAGGATCTTGGAGAACACATCCAAGCTTTTGCAACAGCCATGGCAGAGCTCGTGGGTGTCGATGAGGTTGAGAGGGCTGGAGTTCCATAGGGGGCACCACCACCGGGAAAGGAGGGTTGTCTGTGCCCCATATTTGATTGGGAGGAGGGAGATGATGACTTTCAACATATCATCGGGGAGGCTGCTAATGAAATCTAGGCCTGCTGGAGTCGCTTGTGGTTCTAGCTCACCCCGCCTCCGCTTGTTGGCAGCCCGGTTCTCCACCTCCAGAGTCTCCTTGTCAGCGGCGCTTTCTGATAGAAATGGGAGTACAGGGAATATTTAGTTTAAACAGGGCAATAGAAAAGTGTATTGGTAACTAGAAGTTATTAGGTAGGAGTATAGTAAGAAAAGGGAATAACAATTGGTTGCTTAAATACTACACAATTCATTTGACATTGCTTGGTAAGTCAACATGCAGATAGTTGAAAAGAAAACTTACTTCGAACAAATTCTGGACGGATGATTTTGTCGGGGAAGTTAGCATATATCTCACGGCCAGGCCCTTTTATGTGCAGTGAAATTTTAGTGCCAGCTTTCAGTACATAAAACTTTGCAATTTCTTTCCAAAAGCCAGTGCCAAAATAGGAGTCACCATGTTCATCAAGTCTTAGATTAGCAACGATTGTAAATCCGTGGTTTGTGTGCAGTATGACATCCGTGGAGCCTTGATGTATGTAAATAGAAAAATTGTGCACTACATAATCTGTTGCATAGCAAGGGATGTTCTGCAGAAAATGGTAGGATTGTTAAAGAAGGTAACATGAAAATATGGGCCCAAATTGAAAGAACTGTACAGCAGTTGAAATCGAAGGAAAAAACTCTATAATTAAACAGATAGGTTAAACATGATGTCATGGAAATATGAGAGTAATCGAAAGAACAATACATCATTAATTTGCCTAAAATAGAAAGAAGAGGGGAAAATCCCCTTTGACGTATATGGTGTATGTGGCACCTTTTATCCAAATGTAGCAATATTTAGAATATGTTCAGGAAAGTAGGCCATGCCAACCGATTTAGGGTGAGATTGAACATACCGCACGCGTCGTCAAGTTATCTGGTACGGTCAGATGGAATCTCTTGCGGCGGTCGCAAATTACTGAAGTGTCGACGCACTATATATTCTATGAATGAAAGAAAACCCTCAAATCAGCTCGAATAAAAATGAGTTCATGGTGATTTCCGCCGGGTGATTAAAGGAGGCAGATGAACTGGGATAAGAGACGAGATAATATCTCGTTAAATTAGTTACCTTGTCGTCCATGAGAAAGAACCCTCAGTACGGTAGATTCCCCAACCGAGCGGAGCTGGGTCGACCGCGAGTAGCGTCGAGAAAGTCGATGGCGATAGGCGGCGGCAAGCATAAGTGGCGAAATGCGGTGGGCTTTGCCGGTCGCCTGGCGGCAGCGGCAGGCGTTGAGCTAAGTGTTTACCGCCGCTATAGGCGGTGCCATGGCATAGACTTGGAGGAGCTTGTGCAGGTGTGAATGGGGAGCGTCTGGGAGGGGCGAGGGGTGGCGGCGGGCGAGGTTTTGTGACATGGGGATGGTGAGGTTTTCTTTTATTTTTGAATTGGGTGGTGAGGTTTTCTGTCCCACAAAGAATTTTGGGGCGACGGTTTGCTAAAGCGAACTGTGTGTGATTGACATAGCAGCAAAATGAAAGTCATTGCACACGGTTCCAATTTTGGGAACGTGTGTGATTGACGTACTACCTCCGTCCTGGTTTATTTGTCCCCCGTTGTAATTTTTACCAAAATTTGGTGAAATATTTAACATACTCAGACTTAGATAATAAGCGTACACGTACATAAGCATAGTTCAACCATAAGTACATAGTTCAACTGTCATTAAGCATACTCAAGCGTACATAGTTCGATCCATCCCACATCTCATCTCACATGCGGCCGGCACGATCCTGAAGCTTTTCCAGGTACTCGGCGCACGCGCTCTGCGCCACCCTGCGAGAATACTTCTGCTTGAAGGAGCCAACGACCCGTCCTCTTGCATGCGCCAGTACACTTAGATACGCGTCATGAAGCTTCTGGTTGCAAAATGGGCATCCATAGCCGTTGTTCCAGGTCCTAATACGCCTGTTATGCATTCCCGCATAAAGCTCCCTCAGGATTTGCCTGTTGTACCTCCTCTGGCCATCTTCATCCTCGTTGTCTACATCGTCAGATAGCACCTATACAAATAGTAAAACAAATTTGGCATCAAATCAATGATTACATGCCGTGAAGTAGGATTAGGAATTTATGGCTATTTATTTATACATATCCAGAGATTATGGTTCGAATCTTAAGCACACTCGTCTATGTACAGACCAATCTTGAAGAAAATAATGGCACAAACATATGTAGGTCATTCAAAATCAATTGTCAAGCCCTGGCTAGGAATTATTCGCACGAACACTAATACTAGTCGGATTGCCAGCAGAAATCATTTGCATAGATGAAACAACTAATCACTTATCACCTGTATCATTCAAACAATCAATACACTACACGGATCTAACGAAACTTACTTGGATTGGGAGAACATAACCATAGGATTTCTATTCCAAAAAGGGGGGCAGGAGTAACCAGAGAAACCCTTTGATCTATTTGACACATAAATGGGTATTAATGACTAACCAGTTGTCCGTCGTCGTCGGAGTCGTCGTCAGAGTGGTCATCGGAGTCGGTGTGGAACTCCGCCTCTGGCTGTAGAAGCTCGACGCCATCGACAATGTAAGGGTGCAATGATAACTCGCCGGCGGTGAAGGAAACCTATGTCTCCATCTCCACGCCGTGCTCCGGTGCTTTAGGAGCCCCGGCGTCGCCACTCCCTCTGATGGAGCGCTTCGGCGACATCCTCATACAATGACAGCTTTGAGGACTGAAAGCGGCCGCTCGGGCGCACCACTAATATGGAGTAGTGGGACTTGTGGGAGAGAGGCGGGCGGCGGTCAAACCGATGGCTTGCCTCCCGGTGAGCCTGCGCGCCAAACTGCTGGCATGCCTACCAAAGTTTCACACAGCTACTCGTATGCCTCCCGATGACACTGCACAGTGAGCACGCCTCCGTCAATTCACACACCTGCACGCATGCCTCCCCATCTGCCTGCGCGGTGGACTGCTCGCATGCGTCCCGTTAACTCATGCATGCTCGCACGCCACATGGGTCGCGCGGCGGCACGTATATTGTTTTTCTATTTGGATGATTAATGTTGTCGCTTTATTGCTTAACTGAAGCATGGCACGTATCCATTGTTCGTCTAACGCTCACGGTTCGAATAAATAATCTGTTTGGGATACTGGTTCCCAATTATTAAGAATCTCCCTTCTGGAATTAGATAAAGATTACATCAAAACTGGTCTCAAATTTTACAAAAAAAGTACAATGCCACTTTGTATTGGTGTCCATATGACAACACGATAAGTTTCATGAACTTCAAATAAGTTTTGGATGTACTAGAATTTAAAAATCAAGATTCTCAATGTTTGAAATTTGTTCCACGGGGAGTAAACATGCACCCAGTGAGACACATGTGTTTTTGCAATCCATTTAGGTGCATTGTCACGTGTGCATGTAGCTCAAATTTGATTTTTGCACATTATACCCGTAGAAAATCAATCAATCAATGTACTAAAACGTCTTAATGATCTCTATGATTTTTTTGAAATTAAAACGTCCCTCCTTTGTTCACATGTATGTTCACCACGGGATAATCAACTTAACATGAATCGTAGTTGCGGTAGATTTGCGGTGTGTGTGTGGGTGTGTGTGTCTGGGGGCGGCAGGTGGCTCGCCGTACACTACGAGTTGTGAGCCACCGTGTGGGTTAGCCGTTTTGTTAGGAAGGCCGGCGCCACATCAGAGTCGTGAAATCGTTATTTAAAACATTACACAACCCTTTCATACATAAATGTTTTGGCCACATGCAGTCGATGGTTGTCCTACACGACACTCGATACTCGCGTGTGACGTTTTCTGTGGGCCCGTGAGGTCGTCGTCCATCACTTTGATGAACTGCCGGTAGTGAGGTTAATTTGACAAGCAAGGTTAGAATCTTTTTTGTTTGTGTTATGGTGGTATATAGTACGCGTCGAAGAGGTGGGAGGGGACTAGCATATATACTATACGTACGCGTCCGTGAACAAGTACACCTCACACAGTGTCGAGACTTTTTGGTTTTCGAGGCACATGCCACATCAAAATTGTGAAATTGGTTATTCAAACATCACACAACACCTTTTTGGGCCACGTGCATATCCTAGCTAGGACACTCACGTGTGACGCTTCCATCTATGGGCCCACGAGGCCAACGTCGATGCATGCATGCATCACTTTGACCTACATCGGGATAGGTTAATTAATTTCATAATCGATGAGGATTCTTTTGGGTTGTACATATATTACGGTAGCATATAGTATGCGGTGAAGAGGGGGGAGGGGACCATCATATGTAGTACGCTTGATATGAACCTCGCTCTGTGTGGGTGCATGGTTTACGGTTTTTGAGGCATGTAGCACATCAAAGTTGTGCATTTTGGGTATTCAATATATATATATATATATATATATATATATATATATATATATATATATATATATATATATATATATATATATATATATATATGTTTGGCCCACATGCAAAGCGGTGGTGGTTGTCCTCTCGCACCCACTTTAGCGGTTATCAGCGATATCGATGCTTTCCATTTGTGGGCCCACTTGGTCCATCACTACTTTTTACCTGACAACAAGAGAGGTTAATTTGACTTAGGAGGGGATTATTATTTTTGCTCTGGGATGACATGCATGATACAGCTTGAGCGCACACACATGCATGTGTATGCATGAATCCTCCCATCGACTCGAAGTGGCTAGTACATCGACACATCATGAACCGATCTCGCTCTGTGTGGGGAGCTACTATATGATTTTTGACACATGCGCCACATCAATGTTGTGTATTCAAACATGCATGCATGCATCACCTCCATACATATGCATGTAGTGGTTGCCTTCGAACGGTACACTCCCTTGCGTGGTTATCAGCGACAAGCCTATATATTCATGGGCCCGCATGGACATCCATGATCAGCTGACCAACAACAAGATAGGTTACCATGGCGGATTCTTCATTTGGTTCGTGTTATCGTAGTATAGGTCATGGTGAGATTCATACCTAATTAAGTTTGAGCGCATATACTATGCACGCATGCATGCATGCATGAATCCCCGTCGTTGGCTTGAAGTGTAGTGTAAAATACATATGCATCGTCAACCTAACCCTCACTCAGTCTGGGGATTTCTTGTTCGAAATCACGGTTCCACATCAAAGTTGTTCCATTGTTACTCAAAAACACACCTCTTCATACATATGTTTGGTCCACATGCATGCAGTGGTTGTCCTCATGGACTAGCTACTTGCGTGATTATTGGCGAGCTAGCCCATCTCCGGGGTCGCATGGACGGCCATCACTTTGACCAACAACAAGAGAGAGGTTGTATGAATAAGGTGGATTATTCTTGGTCCGTTTTACGATACATCTTGGTGAGATATATGCCTCTCTGGTCCGCCGACTGAAACTGTGTGTGTGTGTGGGGGGGGGTTGCTACTTTGCACTTTGCTAGGTGAGCGTCATTTGGGGTGGGGCATGCATTCATAGCTTAGGATTCCCTTGGCGGCACGAGGGGGGGGGGCTGCTATATACTTCGCACTTTGCTAGGTGAACCTCGGTTGGGGGAGGGCAGCTAGCTACTTCAAGACCTGCTAGGGTGAACCTGGGTTGGGGGGTGGGCATGCATTCAGTAGCTTAGGATTCCCTTCGTGCCGACACGAGGGAGGGGGGCTGCTAGCTACTTCGCACTTTGCTAGGTGAATGAACCTCGGTTGGGGGGGCATGCATTCATAGCTTAGGATTCCCTTCGTGCCGACACGGGGGAGGAGGGGGGCTGCTAGCTACTCGCACTTTGCTAGGTTAACCTCGGTTGGGGGAGGGGCATGCATTCATAGCTTAGGATTCCCTTCGTCTTGACACGGGGTAGGGTAAGCAATACAAGGCGCTTTGCGAGAGAGGTGCCACATCAAAGTTGCATTTGGTATTTGAAAATCAAACCACCCTTTTGATACATAAATTTGGTCCACATGCAAGTGTGTTCGTGTCCTGACCCTCTCCCGCGTCATTTTTCGCTAAATTTATGAATAGTAGATAAGTCGGATGACGAAACAGACACGGTTCACTCAAACTAATTGTGTGCCACGCCGGTGCACCTATCATGCACACATCCGCACAGTACATTGGGCTCCATGAGGCTCCCCCTCTCAAAAATAGCTGCCCGCCTCGAGGGTTTTTCTGTTTCATAACACACGGTTGTTATGTCCGGACCGTGTGCGATGTTTCTTGTTCCCAATCCCACCTGCATCCCTAGAAAATATCTGCCCGCCTCGAGGGTTTTTCTGTTTCATAACACACGGTTGTTATCTCCGGACCGTGTGTCATGCACTATCATCAAAAATTTCGATAGCCCGACATTTCAATCCCGCGTTAGACTAACGCGTAGTAAAATTTTCAGTACCCACGTCATTTCCTCAAACAACCCAACCCCCTTCCACACACACACACACACCAAAACCTCCTCGGGCGTGCGCGCACACACATACACACCCCCTCCCTCGCTCGAAACCCTAGCAAGGTCCCCACCGTCGCAAGGTCTCCATTGTCAACATCTGCCGGTTTGCCCCGTGCTGCTTACCCACCGATCTCCATACCCAGGCCGCCCTGAGTTTCTTTGATGACGCCTGCCAAACACCCTCTTTCCCACAGATCCCTCCCCGTCCCCATCCCCCACCCTAGAGCGTCGTAACCCAAGCCTGGCTACGCTTTCCGTGGAGCTCGAGGAGCGATTGGCCCAAAAGAGGTGTATAGCGGTCTCTTCGCTCGACGTCGCCGAGGAAGCTGACGACCATTACTGGTGGCAGGCACTCAAGTAGCGGGCTAGAGTATGCGGGTATGTCTCGGCCGTCGGCTACGACATCAAGGTCATCGACAGTGACAGCCTGAGGCGGGCTGTGTCACAGGTTAAGTGGCCCACCCCAACCCCTCGGGTTCAACCGCCGTCGATCTCATCCATGGCCCCGCCGTTGATCTCCTCTGGCTCGCTGTCAACAATTTGCCATTCTACATCGCCATCGAGCCCCTTTTGTCATTTCTAAAGGACAAGTTCTTCGACGATGGCTTGGGATCCACAGCTTCCAAGTCAGACCTCATCAAGGGCGACAACGAGGAGGGCACCCTCTCCAGCTCTTCCAAGGGGAAAGAGCCCATCTGCTCTTCCAAGGGGAAAGCGCCCGTCTGCGACATCAGGGAGGGAACCCTACAGCCGTGCTCTTCGAAGGGGAAGGAGCCCATCTGCGACAGTATGGAGTGCATCCAGGGTCCATGCTCTTCCCACAGGAACGAGCCCATCTGTGACAAGTGAGGAAACCCATGATTTGTTTTGCCGCGCCTCTTCATAGGGGGAAACCCATGATTTGTTTTGTCGAGTCCGTTTTGTAGTGTGGTGAGAATATGTCCAGTTTTAATTGCTATATCAGGTTGTTTGCAGTATGCCTTGTTTATTTCAGTTGTTCACAATGTGATGCTCTATATGTGCAATTATTTATTGTGCAGTACATTTCATCAGTCCAGTTTTAAACATACCGATAGGCATGCATATATTTGCTTGATGTTAAGCCTATTATAGCTAGCATATGCCTCTTTTAAAGTTTTTTGATTGTTTGGTTGTTTGTAGTTAGCATATGTCCAGTTTCAAATGCTATCTTCGGTTGTTCGTAGTATGCCTTGTTTATTCCAGTTATTCACAATGTAATGTTCTATATGTGCAAGTATGAACTGTGTAGTTCAATTTCATCAGTACCAGTTTCAACAATACCACTATGAATGACTACATTTGGTTGCTGCATCTTGTAGTTAACAAGCCTTTCCCTTTTTATTTAACAATAACTAGTGTACTTAGACCGGCACAATACCAGTTTGAATGACTATGTTTGCTTGTTGTTAAATGTTAGGCATGTTGCAGTTAGCACATCTTTCCACTTGTTTTGCTTTACTAGCATGCTTAAACCTGCACACTGAAGCTATGTTTTGGAGATTATTTTGTCTGCCATGTATAATTTTGGTTGATGTTTAGCCTGTTGTGCTTAACATGCTTCTCGATTTACCTACACAGGACAATTTTGGGAACGATTGCTGTTTTCCATCGAGGTTAGTTTCATCTCATGGCTTATATCTGCTCACTGTTCAGGATATCGGTAGCTGGTACCATATAGGTCGGCAGCTGATAAGGGACTAATCGGTGAATCGGACTTTTAACTTAATATATCTGTAACCCATTTTTTGTTAGGTTAACTAGGGCCATATGTAATATATCTGAGGTTACATAGCAACTTGCACTATACTTAATGTCTAAATATGCAATCGTAGGCTACATAGCAACAAGGAAGAGTGTTACATTAATGTTCTAATGATGTCTAGATATACGTAGAAGAGCAGCAACAACAACAACAACAACAACAACAACAACAACAACAACAACAACAACAACAACAACAACAACAACAACAACAACAAGAACAACAACAACAACAACAACAACAACAACAACAACAACAACACAGCCCTGTTTGGATACTCGACTTAGCTAGAGGTTAGAGTTAGTTTCTAGCTCATTACTAACCCTGAACTAACTCCATCCAAAGAGTTGTTTGGATGGCAGGGTTAGATTGACAATAAATGCACTAGGAGAACTAGCTCCAATTAGCACCTCTTGGGTTGGATAGTTTTTTTTGGTGGGTTATAGATGCAACTAGCTCAAACTAGCCCTCATGTTTAGATATACTTTAGAGCTATTTGATCCCGAACTAGCTCAAACTAACTGTAACCCATGGATACAGCAGTAGTTAATCAGCCGATAATTTGTAAGAATGCACTAAACTCCTTCTAGCCCATAATATAGGATGTTAATTCATCTAATATGTTATAAGATACTCCCTCCGTTCCTAAATATTTTTCTTTTTAGATATTTCAAATGGACTACCACATATGGATGTATATAGACATATTATAAAGGAGTGTTGTACTACATCATTGTGCAATTGATGTTTAGCTTGTAATACTGACTTGGTGCTTTTAGGTACATATATGTCATTGGTAAAGATCCGCGCTTCGACCCTTTCTGCGTATGGGGCAATGAGATATCGATAAACCAGCATCAAGTGAGGAAGCTGATAAAGATTGTTAGTAAAATGGGTCCAAAGATGGGAATTAAACTATTTGTTTACACTTTATCCAAGACAACAGTGAACTGCAGGACGGTAAGTAAGAACTCTACAGCCTTCTTTTTACTGCCCATAATGAGTTGTGTTACATGACAATGTCTGAATCTTTTTCCTTTGCAGTGGTTGCCAAAGCAGTTTACTCAAGATTACCTCTCAAACTACATGATTGGTGGGCACAAAGGTTAAAGTATTTCTACTAGAACACGATGATTATCTAGATGTTTTCATGAAGACCGTGAAGGATGGGCAGTCGGCCATCACAAGGGGCTGCACTAGAGTCGTGCGTGCCTTCTGCATGGAGGAGGGCACAATATGGGCATTCCGCTTCACCTTGTTCAGCAACCAGAATACATTTCCCCTCTTTCTTTACCGTCATTAATAGTACAAGTATACAACTGTGGTTCATCATTCTTTATTTGGTTCTTATGTAATTCTTGAACATATGTACCTATGAATCGAATAATGCATTGGTTGTTTGAACCTGATCGATATGAATAAAGCTGTAGAATACATTCAAATTCAAATCCAAATCCTATACAATTTGGAAAAGCAGCAATTAAATTGGGGTGAAATTACGCTCTCCAGGTTGTTACGGCACACACGATTGGTAAAACACAAACGTTTGCGATATGCACCATAATATGAGATGGTTCACAGAGAGGAAATGTGTGCACACACGGTTGCCATTTGCAAACCGTGTGCGATGTCAGACAATATCACAAACGGTGCAAGCAAACTAAACGTTTGTGTTAGTTGCCTTACCGTACACGATTCGCAACCATGAACTATTTCTGATGAAATATGCATCGTAAACGTTGCACCACAGGATAGCGTGTGCGATAGTTGTCGTGTACGACGATGTCACGACGGTCCGGTGTTTCGTAATCCTGTCCGACACTCGTGCGACGATTAGCAAATCTTCTTAATGGTGAACCGTTTGTGATGGGCCGCGCATCATACACGTTCTATAATAGTGAACCGTTTGTGATGGGCCGCGCATCGTAAATGTAGCACCACAGAATACCGACTACGATGGCAATGCGAGCAGAAACGAGTAGGAGTACTGTAGGGGCCCTATCCCCGACGATTTCTAGGTCGTGTGGGAAGGACCCCCTATCGCCCACACTCACTTGGCAACGGTTCCAAATGCCGTCACGGAAAGGGGTTAAACCCGTTTGTTTAGTTGCACGAGAGGATCTGGTAATAGGGATGCCCAGTGCAGAAATAAAAAACTACAAATAATTAAACAAAACTCCCCCAGACTATTGTTGGTATGGAAGGCACCCAAGGATTCGGCTAGCCATGGCTTGTGTTTGATGGTCGAGGGGGAGTAAACTTTACTTTTACCGCTTGGCAACCGCCGCTAATGTGTTTAGCATGGAAGATGTTGAAAACTCTTGGTCGTAACGTCGACAGGAAGGGTATGCCCAAAATTATATTTATCTCTAATTTAAGCTTTGAGGTCTGGCACCACTACAAATCCCTGCTTCCCTCTGTGAAGGGCCTATCTATTTACTTTTATGTTATTTTACTTTTATGTTGAGTCATCACCTTCTCAAACAAGCGCCAGTCCTGAGAGCACTATTTTCATCCTCATGCATTATGTCTAGTTAATGTTGAATGCATCATGAATGGATCTCTTCTGCCATGAATTACAATGTTTAGGCGCTACTTGAACTTTATGTTTTGCGGTCTCAGAAAGGTCTAGCGAGATACCATTATTGTCATATTATATCATGATTGTTTTGACAAAGTGTTTGCATCTGAGATATCTTGTTATTGCTTGCTAGTTAATTATGCCATTGATATGAGTTAATGTAATTTCTAAAAGTTATTTTTGGCATGGCTAGTCATGATCTTTGCTGTAAACGTGGGTGCTATTTAAGCATATATATGGAAACAAGAACAAAGGAGTTCGTAAAAGTTTTTCTTTATTATTTTCAGTTTATCAACTGAATTGATTGAGGACAAATAATGGGTTAAGCTTGGGAGAGTTGATATATCTCCATCGTATATACTTTTCCAACCGCTTTTGCTCTTGTTTTTGACTCTAATGTGCATGATTTGAATGAAACTAACCCAGACTAACGCTATTTTCACCAGAACTATTATGGTGTTGTTTTTGTGCAGAAATAAAAGACTCAGAATTGGACAAAACTTTTTGCAGAATTGTTTTGGAATAAATAAAAATTACTAGAACCAAGACCCACAGGAGGGGGGGGGGGGCAGCTGCCCACAAGGCTCCACTGTCCCTAATTTCGATGCTATAAAATCCTATTTTCAGAGAAAAAATAAGGGAGGAAGTTTCATCGCGTTTTACGATATGAAGCTGCCGCTACCTTCTGTTCTTCATTGGGAGGTCAGATCTGGAGCCCGTTCGGGGCTCTGAAGAGGGGGATCTTTGTTCTTTGTCATCACCAACCATCCTCCATCACCAATTTCAGGATGCTCACCGACGGGAGTGAGTAATTCCTCCGTAGACTCGCTGGTCGGTGAGGAGTTGGATGAGATTCATCATGTAATCGAGTTAGTTTTGGTAGGGCTTGATCCCTAGTATCCATTATGTTCTAAGATTGATGTTGCTATGACTTTGCTATGCTTAATACTTGTCACTAGGGCCCGAGTGGCATGATTTCAGATCTGAACGTTTATGTTTTCACCATTATATCTATGTTCTTGATCCGATGTTGCAAGTTATATGCACCTATTATGTGTTATGATCCATAAACCTCAAGGTGGCAACAATTGGGATACTTTTCGGTGATGAAAATAGTTTGAGGAGTTCATGATTTGGACATAGCTATTATAAAAATGTCTACAAATATTACATTTGCATATTTCTCGAAACCCGCGGACATGCTGGGCTGGGTGAAAATATCATGTTGGGCTGGATGAAGAAATGTTATAAAAACATAAACACATGATTGCACATCTATTACTGCATTGGTCAGTAAAATCTTTGCAAGCTTATGTACGCAATCACTAGGAGTTAACTTGCCAAGTTATATATAAACAATTATTATTATTATTTTGTAAGAACTTTTGATTTATGAAATAAAATATCATTTTAATTTTATGAGTTAATAGGACGTGGGATATAATTATTTTTTAGGCTAGACGTGGGACAGTTGAGTTGGTTCTAGGGTAAAGTACTGGGAGAAAACTCAGATTACATCGTAAAAAAAAGTGGGAGAAAATTCAGATATAGGATTAATGAAAACCAAAAATAAAGGAAGTAGGAAGGTCTATAAAATGGTTGGACGAACGACAGGTTTAACGGAACCTTATGTTGTTTCTATTATATATATGTAATAAAATAAGATACAAATATAAATATATTCTAACCTATAAGACTGCTAGCCGACCCTCCTCCATGGAGCTCCCTCGGATTGGGATGTTCCTGGCCGTCCGATCGCGTTGAATCTGGTGAACCAAGCAGCTAGGTCCATCTAATCTATTGTGCGATTTTCACCTTGTGGTTGATTTTCTAGGTCCATGACTGGTGGGTTCAGGGTCGCTTCCTATTGGCCGGGTTAAATTTTGCTGGGTGACCTGTGCCCGTGCGCCGCGTGCCATCTCGTGAGATGCACTGCCTCCCGGTCAACCCCTCCCGCCCGCCTCGCACAACCACTCCTTCCACGCACCTTGCTCCCAATCCCCTCCTCCCGCACGAACCCTAGCCCCCAATGGTCGTGACGCCACACCCTAACTCCTCCCCAGCAGCCTCCCGGGTAGCTTCTTCCTCTTCCTCCCGTCTGATCCAAGGCGTGCGGCTGATAACCCACAAGTATAGGGGATCGCAACAGTTTTCAAGGGTAGAGTATTCAACCCAAATTTATTGATTCGACACAAGGGGAGCCAAAGAATATTCTCAAGTATTAGCAGTTGAGTTGTTAATTCAACCACACCTGGATAACTTAGTATCTGCAACAAAGTATTTAGTAGCAAAGTAGTATGGAAATGCTTGATAACAGTAGCAAAAGTAATATTTTTGGGTTTTGTAGTGATTGTAACAATAGCAACGGAAAAGTAAATAAGCGGAGAACAATATGGGAAAAGCTCGTAGGCATTGGATCGGTTATGGAGAATTATGTCGGATGCGGTTCATCATGTAACAATCATAACATAGGGTGACACAGAACTAGCTCCAATTCATCAATGTAATGTAGGCATGTATTTCGAATATAGTCATACGTGCTTATGGAAAAGAACTTGCATGACATCTTTTGTCCTACCCTCCCGTGGCTGCGAGGTCCTAATGGAAACTAAGGGATATTAAGGCCTCCTTTTAATAGAGTACCGAACCGAAGCATTAACACATAGTGAATACATGAACACCTCAAACTAAGGTCATCACTGGGAGTGGTCCCGATTGTTGTCACTTCGGGGTTGCCGGATCATAACACATACTAGGTGACTGTAGACTTGCAAGATGGGATCAAGAACTCACATAAATTCATGAAAACAAAATAGGTTCAGATCTGAAATCATGGCACTCGGACCCTAGTGACAAGCATTAAGCATAGCAAAGTCATAGCAACATCAATCTCAGAACATAGTGGATGAAGGAAATATGCCCTAGAGGCAATAATAGAGTTATTATTTATTTCCTTATATCATGATAAATGTTTATTATTCATGCTAGAATTGTATTAACTGGAAACATAATACATGTGTGAATACATAGACAAACAGATAGTCACTAGTATGCCTCTACTAGACTAGCTCATTAATCGAAGATGGTTATGTTTCCTAACCATAGACATGTGTTGTCATTTGATTAATGGGATCACATCATTAGGAGAATGATGTGATTGACATGACCCATTTCGTTAGCTTAGCACTTGATCGTTTAGTATGTTGCTTATGCTTTCTTCATGACTTATACAAAGTTCCTGCAACTATAAGATTATGCAACTCCCGTTTACCGGAGGAACACTTTGTGTGCTACCAAAGCGTCACAGCGTAATTGGGTGATTATAAAGGTACTCTCAGGTGTCTCCAAAAGTATATGTTGAGTTGGCATGAATCAAGATTAGGTTTTGTCACTCCGATTGTCGGAGAGGTATCTCTGGGCCTTCTCGGTAATACACATCACATAAGCCTTGCAAGCATTGCAACTAATGAGTTAGTTGTGAGATGATGTATTATGGAGCAGTAAAGAGACTTACGATAAGCGAGATTGAACTAGGTATTGGATACCGACGAGCGAATCTCGGGTAAGTAACATACCGATGACAAAGGGAACAACGTATGTTGTTATGCGGTTTGACCGATAAAGATCTTCGTAGAATATGTAGGAACCAATATGGGCATCCAGGTTCCGCTATTGGTTATTGACCGAGAATGGTTCTAGGTCATGTCTACATAGTTCTCGAACCCATAGGGTCCGCACGCTTAACGTTTCGATGACAGTTCATTATGAGTTTATAAGTATTGATGTACGAAGGTAGTTCGAGTCCGGATGTGATCACGGACATGACGAGGAGTCTCGAAATGGTCGAGACATAAAGATTGATATATTGGAAGCCTACATTTGGACATCGGAAATGTTCGAGTGAAATCGAATTTCTGCGAGTACCGGAGGTTACAGAACCCCGGGAACTAAATGGGCCATAGTGGGCCTTGGTGGAAAGGAGAAAGGGCCAGCCCTAGGTGGCGCGCCTCCCCTTCCCTAGTCCTATCGGGACTAGGAAAGGTGGTCGGCCCCTCTCTCTCTTCCCCCTCGGGAATCCTATTCCAACTAGGATTGGAGGAATCCTACTCCGGAGGGAGTAGGACTCCTGCGCGCCCCTCTTGGCGGTCAGCCCCTCCCCTTGGCTCCTTTATATACGGGGCAGGGGCACCCCATGACACACAAGTTGATCTACGGATCGTTCCTTAGCCGTGTGCGGTGCCCCTTCCACCATATTCCACTTGGTCATATCGTCGCGGAGCTTAAGCGAAGCCTGCGCGGAGAAGTCATATCGTCGCGGAGCTTAGGCGAAGCCCTGCGTCGGTGGAGCATCATCATCGTCACCACACCGTCGTCTTGTGGAACTCATCCCGACACTTTGCTGGATCGAGTCCGGGATCGTCATCGAGCTGAGCGTGTGCGAACTTCGGAGGTGCCGTCGTTCGGTGCTTGGATCGGTCGGATCGTGAAGGCGTCGACTACATCAACAGCGTTGTTATAACGCTTCGCTTTCGGTCTCACGAGTGCGTGGGCGGACACTCTCCCATCTCGTTGCTATGCCATCACCATGGTCTTGCGTGATCGTAGGAAATTTTTGAAATTACTCGTTCCCCAATGATGGCATCGAGCCTGGTTTTATCGTCGATGTCATATGCACGAGTAGAACACAAGTGAGTTGTGGGCGATATAAGTCATCTTGCTTACCAGCATGTCATACTTTGGTTCAGCGGTATTGTGAGATGAAGCGGCCCGGACCGACATTACGCGACGCTTACGCGAGACTGGTTTCACCGCCCGAGCACTAGTTGCTTAAAGGTGGTGGCGGTGTCTGTCTCTCTCACTTTAGTTGAACCGAGTGTGGCTCGCCCGGTCCTTGCGAAGGTTAAAACAGCACCAACTTGACAAACTATCGTTGTGGTTTTGATGCGTAGGTAAGAACGGTTCTTGCTCAGCCCGTAGCAGCCACGTAAAACTTGCAACAACAAAGTAGAGGGCGTCTAACTTGTTTTTGCAGGGCATGTTGTGATGTGATGTGGTCAAGGCGTGATGCTATATTTTATTGTATGAGATGATCATGTTTTGTAACCGAGTTATCGGCAATGGCAGGAGCCATATGGTTGTCGCTTTATTGTATGAATTGCAAAAGCCATGTAATTGCTTTACTTTATCACTAAGCGATGGCGATAGTCGTAGAAGCAATAGTTGGCGAGGCGACAACGATGCTACGATGGAGATCAAGGTGTCGCACGGTGGCGATGGTGATCATGGCGGTGCTTCGAGATGGAGATCACAAGCACAAGATGATGATGACCATATCATATCACTTATATTGATTGCATGTGATGTTTATCCTTTATGCATCTTATCTTGCTTTGTTTGACGGTAGCATTATAAGATGATCTCTCACTAAAATTATCAAGAAGTGTTCTCCTGAGTATGCACCGTTGCTAAAAGTTCAGTAGTACCCGGACACCACGTGATGATCGGGTGTGATAAGTTCGACGTCCATCTACAACGGGTGCAAGCCAGTTTTGCACACGCAGAATACTCGAGTTAAACTTGACGAGCCTAGCATATGCAGATATGGCCTCGGAACACGGAGACCGAAGGTCGAGCGTGAATCATATAGTAGATATGATCAACATAGTGATGTTCACCATTGAAACTACTCCATCTCACGTGATGATCGGACATGGTTTAGTTGATTTGGATCACGTAAACACTTAGATGACTAGAGAGATGTCTGTCTAAGTGGGAGTTTTTTAATATGATTAATTGAACTTAAATTTATCATGAACTTAGTACTGATAGTATTTTGCTTGTCTATGTTTCTGTAGATAGATGGCTCGTCTTTGTTGTTCCGTTGAATTTTAATGCGTTCCTTGAGAAAGCAAAGTTGAAAGATGATGGTAGCAATTACGGACTGGGTCCGTAACTCGAGGATTATCCTCATTGCTTCACGGAAGAATTACGCCTGGAAGCACCGCTGGGTGCGAGCCTCTGCTGCAGAGCTGCACCGAAGTTGTGAGCGTCTGGCAAAGCAAAGCTGATGACTACTCTATAGTTCGATGTGCCATGCTTTACGGCTTAGAACCGGGTCTTCAACGGCGTTTTGAGCGTCATGGAGCATATGAGATGTTCCAGGAGTTGAAGTTAATATTTCAAGCAAATGCCGGATTGAGAGATATGAAGTCTCCAATAAGTTCTATAGCTGCAAGATGGAGGAGAATAGTTACGTCGGTGAGCACATACTCAAAATGTCCGGGTATAATAATCACTTAATTCAGCTGGGAGTTAATCTTCCGGATGATAGTGTCATTGATGAATTCTCCAATCACGCCACCAAGCTACAAGAGCTTCGTGATGAACTATAATATGCAAGGAATGACTAAGACAATTCTGAGCTCTTCGCAATGCTAAAAGCAGCAGAGGTAGAAATCAAGAAAGAGCATCAAGTGTTGATGGTCAACAAGACCACTAGTTTCAAGAAAAGGGCAAAGGGAAGAAGAAGGAAACTTCAAAAGAACAGCAAGAAAGTTGCTGATCAAGAGAAGAAACCCAAGTCTGGACCTAAACCTGAAATCGAGTGTTTTACTGCAAGCGATGGACCTTTGAAGCGGAACTGCCCCAAGTATTTGGCGGATAAGAAGGATGGCAAGGTGAACAAAGGTATATGTGATATACATGTTATTGATGTGTACCTTACTAGAGCTCGTAGTAGCACTGGGTATTTGATCTTGGTTACATTGCTAATATTTGCAACTCGAAGCAGGGACTACGGAATAGGCGAGCACCGCAAAGGACAAGGTGACGATCTTGGCGTGGGAAATGGTTCCAAAGTCAATGTGATCGCGGTCGGCACGCTACCTCTACATCTACCTTGGGATTAGTTTTAGACCTAAATAATTGTTATTTGGTGCCAGCGTTGAGCATGAACATTATATCTGGATCTTGTTTGATGCGAGGCGGTTATTCATTTAAATCAGAGAATAATGGTTGTTCTATTTATATGAGTAATATCTTTTATGGTCATCGCCCTTGAAGAATGGTCTATTCTTGTTGAATCTCGACGGTAGTGATACACATATTCATAATGTCGAAGCCAAAAGATGCAGAGTTGATAATGATAGTGCAACTTATTTGTGGCACTGCCGTTTAGGTCATATCGGTGTAAAACGCATGAAGAAACTCCATACAGATGGACTTTTGGAATCACTTGATTATGAATCACTTGGTACTTGCGAACCGTGCCTCATGGGCAAGATGACTAAAACACCGTTCTCCGGTTGTATGGAGAGAGCAACAGACTTGTTGGAAATCATACATACAGATGTATGTGGTCCGATGAATGTTGAAGCTCGTGGCGGATATCGTTATTTTCTCACCTTCACAGATGATTTAAGCAGATATGGGTATATCTACTTGATGAAACATAAATCTGAAACATTTGAAAAGTTCAAAGAATTTGAGTGAAGTTGAAAATCATCGTAACAAGAAAATAAAGTTTCTACGATCTGATCGTGGAGGAGAATATTTGAGTTCTGAGTTTGGTCTACATTTGAAGCAATGCGGAATAGTTTCGCAACTCACGCCCACGGAACACCACAGCGTAATGGTGTGTCGAACGTCGTGTCGTACTTTACTAGATATGGTGCGATCTATGATGTCTATTTCGATTTACCGCTATCGTTTTGGGGTTATGCTTTAGAGGCGGCGCATTCACGTTAAATAGGACACCGTCAAAATCCGTTGAGACGGCGCCTTATGAACTATGGTTTAGCAAGAAACCAAAGTTGTCGTTCTGAAAGTTTGGGGTTGCGATGCTTATGTGAAAAAACTTCAACTGATAAGCTTGAACCCAAATCGGAAAATGTGTCTTCATAGGATACCCAAAGGAGACGATTGGGTATACCTTCTATCACAGATCCGAAGGCAAGACATTCGTTGCTAAGAATGGATCCTTTCTAGAGAAGGAGTTTCTCTCGAAAGAAGTGAGTGGGAGGAAAGTGGAACTTGATGAGGTAATAGTACCAGCTCCCTTATTGGAAAGTAGTTCATCACGAAATCAGTTTCGTAACAACTACACCGATTAGCGAGGAAGATAATGATAATGATCATGAAACTTTAGATCAAGTTGTCTTTGAACTTCGTAGATCAACCAGAATAAAATCCGCACTGAGTGGTACGGTAATCCTATTCGGAAGTCATGCTACTAGATCATGGTGAACCTACGAACTATGAAGAAGCGATGGTGAGCCCAGATTCATAAAATGGCTTGAAGCCATGAAATCTGAGATGGGATCCATGTATGAGAACAAAGTATGGACTTTGGTAGACTTGCCCGATGATCGGCAAGCTATTGAGAATAAATGGATCTTTAAGAAGAAGACCGACGGCGATGGTAATGTAGCTGTCTACAAAGCTCGACTTGTTGCAAAAGGTTTTCGACAAGTTCAAGGGGTTGACTATGATGAGACTTTCTCACCCGAAGCGATGCTTAAGTCTGTCCGAATCATGTTAGCAATTGCGCATTTTATGATTATGAAATTTGGCAAATGGATGTAAAACTGCATTCTTGAATGGATTTCTAGAAGAAGAGTTGTATATGATGCAACCAGAAGGTTTTGTTGATCCAAAGGGTGCTAACAAAGTGTGCAAGCTCCAACGATCAATTTATGGTGCAGTGCAAGCCTCTCGGAGTTGGAATAAGCGCTTTGATAGTGTGATCAAAGCATATGGTTTTATCTGAGACTTTTGGAGAAGCTTTGTATTTACAAGAAAGTGAGTGGGAGCTCAGAGCATTTCGATATTATATGTGGACGACATATTGTTGATTGGAAATGATATAGAATTTCTGGATAGCATAAAGGATACTTGAATAAAAGTTTTTCAATGAAAGACCTCGGTGAAGCTGCTTACATATTGGGCATCAAGATCTATAGAGATAGATCAAGGCGCTTAATTGGACTTTCACAAAGCACATACCTTGATAAAGTTTTGAAGAAGTTCAAAATGGATCGAGGCAAAGAAAGGTTTTTACCTGTAGTACAAGGTGTAAGATTGAGTCGGACTCAATGCCCGACCACAGCAGAAGATAGAGAAAATGAAAAATGTTCCTATGCTTCAGCCATAGGCTCTATCATGTATGCAATCTGTGTACCAGACTGACGTATGCTTAGCTGTAAGCTTGGCAGGAAGGTACCAAAGTAATCCAGAGTGGATCATGGACAGCGGTCAAGAACATCTGAAATACGAAAAGGACTAAGGATATGTTTCTCGTATATGGAGGTGACAAAGAGCTAGTCGTAAATGGTTACGTCGATGCAAGCTTTGACATCGATCCGGACGATTCTAAATCGCAAACCGGATCGTATTTTTATTAAGCGGTGGAGCTGTCGGTTGGTGCAGTTCTAAACAAAGCGTCGTGGCGGGATCTACATGTGAAGCGGAGTACATAGCTGCTTGAAGCAGCAAATGAAGGAGTCTGGATGAAAGAGTTCATTTCCGATCTAGGTGTCATACCTAGTGCATCGGGACCAATGAAGATCTTACGTGACAATCTTGGTGCAATTGCCTTGGCAAAGGAATCCAGATTTCACAAGAGGACCAAGCATATCAAGAGGCGCTTCAATTCCATTGGGACCAAGTCCAAGTGGGAGACATAGAGATTTGCAAAATACATACGGATCTGAATGTTGCGAGACCGTTGACTAAGCCTCTTCCACGAGCAAAACATGATCAGCACCAAGACTCCATGGGTGTTAGAATCTTTTTGTGTAATCTAGATTATTGACTCTAGTGCAAGTGGGGGACTGAAGGAAATATGCCCTAGAGGCAATAATAAAGTTATTATTTATTTCCTTCTATCATGATAAATGTTTATTATTCATGCTAGAATTGTATTAACCGGAAACATAATACATGTGTGAATACATAGACAAACAGATAGTCACTAGTATGCCTCTACTAGACTAGCTCATTAATCGAAGATGGTTATGTTTCCTAACCATAGACATGTGTTGTCATTTGATTAATGGGATCACATCATTAGGAGAATGATGTGATTGACATGACCCATTTCGTTAGCTTAGCACTTGATCGTTTAGTATGTTGCTTATGCTTTCTTCATGACTTATACAAAGTTCTTGCAACTATAAGATTATGCAACTCCCGTTTACCGGAGGAACACTTTGTGTGCTACCAAACGTCACAACGTAACTGGGTGATTATAAAGGTACTCTACAGGTGTCTCCAAAAGTATATGTTGAGTTGGCATGAATCAAGATTAGGTTTTGTCACTCCGATTGTCGGAGAGGTATCTCTGGGCCTTCTCGGTAATACACATCACATAAGCCTTGCAAGCATTGAAACTAATGAGTTAGTTGTGAGATGATGTATTACGGAACGAGTAAAGAGACTTACGTAACGAGATTGAACTAGGTATTGGATACCGACGATCGAATCTCGGGTAAGTAACATACCGATGACAAAGGGAACAACGTATGTTGTTATGCGGTTTGACCGATAAAGATCTTCGTAGAATATGTAGGAACCAATATGGGCATCCAGGTTCCGCTATTGGTTATTGACCGAGAATGGTTCTAGGTCATGTCTACATAGTTCTCGAACCCGTAGGGTCCGCACGCTAAACGTTTCGATGACAGTTCATTATGAGTTTATAAGTATTGATGTACCGAAGGTAGTTCGGAGTCCCGGATGTGATCACGGACATGACGAGGAGTCTCGAAAAGGTCGAGACATAAAGATTGATATATTGGAAGCCTACATTTGGACATCGGAAATGTTCCGAGTGAAATCGGGAATTTACCGGAGTACCGGGAGGTTACCAGAACCCCCCGGGAACTAAATGGGCCATAGTGGGCCTTGGTGGAAAGGAGAAAGGGCCAGCCCTAGGTGGCCGCGCGCCTCCCCCCTTCCCCTAGTCCTATTAGGACGAGGAAAGGTGGGCCGGCCCCCTCTCTCTCTTTCCCCCTCCGGGGAATCCTATTCCAACTAGGATTGGAGGGGCCCCCTCTTGGCCGGCCAGCCCCCTCCCCCTTGGCTCCTTTATATACGGGGGCAGGGGGCACCCCATGACACACAAGTTGATCTACGGATCGTTCCTTAGCCGTGTGCGGTGCCCCCTTCCACCATATTCCACTTGGTCATATCGTCGCGGAGCTTAGGCGAAGCCCTGCGCCGGAGAAGTCATATCGTCGCGGAGCTTAAGCGAAGCCCTGCGTCGGTGGAGCATCATCATCGTCACCACGCCGTCGTCTTGTGGAACTCATCCCGACACTTTGCTGGATCGAGTCCGGGATCGTCATCGAGCTGAGCGTGTGCAGAACTCGGAGGTGCCGTGACGTTCGGTGCTTGGATCGGTCGGATCGTGAAGACGCACGACTACATCAACAGCGTTGTTATAACGCTTCGCTTTCGGTCTCACGAGTGCGTGGGCGGACACTCTCCCATCTCGTTGCTATGCCATCACCATGGTCTTGCGTGATCGTAGGAAATTTTTTGAAATTACTACGTTCCCCAACAGTGGATACTAGGGATCAAACCCTAACAAAACTAACTCGATTACATGATAAATCCCATCCAACCCATCACCGTCCAGCAAGCCTATGATTGAATTACTCACGCACGGCGGTGAGCATCATGAAATTGGTGATGGAGGATGGTTGATGATGACGACGGCGATGGATTCCCCTCTCCGGAGCCCCGAACGGACTCCAGATCAGCCCTCCCGAGAGAGTTTAGGGCTTGGCGACGGCTCCGTATCATAAAACGCGATGAATCTTTCTCTCTAATTTTTTTCTCCCTGAGCACGAATATATGGAGTTGGAGTTGAGGTTGGTGGAGCTCCAGGGGGCCCTCGAGGCAGGGGGCACGCCCCCACCCTCGTGGAAAGGGTGTGGGCCCCCTGGCCTTGATTCTTTCGCCAGTAGTTTTTTTTATTTCCAAAAATAATCTCCGTGATGTTTCAGGTCATTCCGAGAACTTTTGTTTCTGCACATAAATAACACAATGGCAATTCTGCTGAAAACAGCGTTAGTCCGGGTTAGTTCCATTCAAATCATGCAAGTTAGAGTCCAAAACAAGGGCAAAAGTGTTTGGAGAAGTAGATACGACGGAGACGTATCAACTCCCCCAAGCTTAAACCTTTGCTTGTCCTCAAGCAATTCAGTTGATAAACTGAAAGTGATAAATAAAAACTTTTACAAACTCTGTTTGCTCTTGTTGTTGTAAATATGTAGAGCCAGCATTCATGTTTTCAGCAAAGATTATGAACTAACCATATTCACAATAACACTTAGGTCTCAAGTTTACTCATGTCAATGGCATAATCAACTAGCGAGCAATAATAATAAATCTCGGATGACAACACTTTCTTAAAACAATCATGATATGATATAATAAGATGGTATCTCGCTAGCCCTTTCTGAGGCCACAAAACATAAATGCAGAGTACCTTTAAAGATCAATGACTGACTAAACATTGTAATTCATGGTAAAAGAGATCCAATCATAGTCATACCCAATATAAATTAATATTAATGGAATCAAATGACTTCGGTGCTCTCCAGCTGGTGCTTTTTAATAAGAAGGTGATGATTCAACATAAAATTAAATAGATAGGCCCTTCGCAGAGGGAAGCAGGGATATGTAGAGGTGCCAGAGCTCGATTTTAAAGCAGAGATAAATAATATTTTGAGCGGCATACATTCATTGTCAACATAACAACCGAGAGATGGCGATATCTTCCATGCTACACACATTATAGGCGATTCCCAAACAGAATGGTAAAGTTTATACTCCCCCTCCACCAACAAGCATCAATCCATGGCTTGCTTGAAACAACGAGTGCCTCCAACTAACAACAGTCCCGGGGGAGTTTTGTTTGCAATTATTTTGATTTGATTTGCATAAAGCATGGGACTGGGCATCCCAGTGACTAGCCATTTTCTCGTGAGTGAGGAGGGGAGTCCACTCCTCTTGAGAATAACCCGCCAAGCATAGAAGATACAGACAGCCCTTGTTGGTACATGAGCTATTCGAGCATACAAAATAGAATTTCATTTGAAGGTTTAGAGTTTGGCACATACAAATTTACTTGGAACGGCAGGTAAATACCGCATATAGGAAGGTATAGTGGACTCATATGGCATAACTTTGGGGTTTAAGGGATTGGATGCACAAGAAGTATTCCCGCTTAGTACAAGTGAAGGCTAGAAAAAGACTGGGAAGCGACCAACTGAGAGCGACAACAGTCATGAACATGCATTAAAATTAATGAACATTGAGTGCAAGCATGAGTAGGATATAATCCACCATGAACATAAATATCGTGAAGGCTATGTTGATTTGTTTCAACTACATGTGTGAGCATCTGCCAAGTCAAGTCACTTGAATCATTCAAAGGAGGATACCACCCCATCATACCACATCACAACCATTTTAATAGCATGTTGGCATGCAAGGTAAACCATTATAAACTCCTAGCTAATTAAACATGGCATGAGCAACTATAATCTCTAATTGTCATTACAAACATGTTTATTCGTAATAGGCTGAATCAGGAACGATGAACTAATCATATTCACAAAAATAAGAGAGTCGAGTTCATACCAGCTTCTCTCATCGCAATCAGTCCATCATATATCGTCATAATTGCCTTTCACTTGCACAACCGGACGATGTGAAAAAATAATAATAATGCACGTGCATTGGACTAAGCTGGAATCTGCGAGCATTCAATAAAGAGGAGAAGACACGGCAATACATGCTCTTGGTTAAACCAACAATAATGCATATAAGAGCCACTTCAAAAATTTAATCATGGTCTTCTCTTATCGACCCCCAAAGAAAAGAAAAGAAACTAAAACTATTTACATGGGAAAGCTCCCAACAAGCAAAAGAAGGACAGGAAATATTTTTGGGTTTTCTTTTAATTATTACTACTACAGCAAGAAAATAAACTAGCTAAAAGTTATTACTAATTTTTTGGTTTTCTTAAGGTTTTTCAAACACACAAGAAGAAAGCATAAAAAGGAAAAATAAACTAGCATGAATATTACAGTGAAAAATTATGAGCACCGACATCTAGCTATGAGTGTGTCAACATGAATGTAATGTCGGTGAGAGATACGTACTCCCCCAAGCTTAGGCTTTTGGCCTAAGTTGGTCTATTGCCAAGGCTGGCCTGGCGGATATCCAAAGTTGTAAATGGGGTCATACAGTGATGCAGCAGCCATTGCATTGTGTGCTGCAGCTTGGAGGCGAGCTATCTCAGCCCTCCTCTCATATTCGTCAGCCTCCTCTCTTGTTATAAAATATCTCCCTTTTTCCTGAAAGTCAAAGAAAGTAGAAGCAGGGAGAGCGACGTGATAGGTGCGTCGTCTGTCAAAGATTAGTCGGTACTGGAGGAACTGATCGTTTCTCTCAACAAAACGATGACGAACCATAGCCTCATAATCTAAATAAGCAGGAGGCAACTCAATATCATCCTCACGTATGGTTACACCAAGAAAATTAGCTAAACGGGTTGCATAAATTCCACCAAAGAAATCTCCATTATATCTATTATTATGCAACCTACTTGCAACAATGGCTCCCAAATTACAATGTTTATCTCCTAATACAGCACTCCTGAGAACACTGAGGTCAGGGACACACATGTGACAAGCTTCATCCTTACCATTTATGCACCTACCTATGAAGAGAGCAAAATAATGTATAGCAGGAAAAAGAATGCTCCCTATGGTAGCTTGTGCTATGTCTCTAAATTCCCCCACGGTTATACTAGCAAGAAAATCTCTAAATTCAGATTTGCGAGGTTCACTAGTACTACCCCATTGTGGAAGTTTGCAAGCAGTGGTAAAATCCTCTAAGTCCATAGTATAAGAATTTTCATAAAGATCAAACAGGACAGTTTGAGAATTGCGTGAAGATGAAAATTCAAACCTCCTCACAAAGGAACTAGTGAGATAGTGGTACTGGCGGCACTTATCTGCCTCTAAGCTCACAAGATCAGCGTTACGCACATATGCGTTAAATTCTTCCTTGATTCCTGCTTGATCCATGAAGTCCTCTGAAGGCCATTCACAAACCCGTACTGGAGCGTCCCTTGGTGGTTCATCATCAGCATCGCTCATTGCAAGCCTGGGTCCTTGCTTCCTTGAAGAACCACCTTGGTAAATTTTCCTAAACATATTTATTCCTCTGAAAAAATTCTGAAATTTTTAGTACCTTCAAATTAAAGTGAACCAAACTCAACAAAATTGATAGCAACTACTCCTACAAGTGCCTAGAGCCTATATCATGCATTAGAACTACTTGGAACCATATAAATTTGACATGCAAGCTCAAGCACATGGTCACCTAGGCAGCAAAAATTTGCAATGAATAAAGCAGTAGAACAAAAACTAATTGGACCAATGGAGGAGTCACATACCAAGGAACAATCCCCGAAGCAGTTTTGTGAGAGGTGCTTTGAGCAAGGAGATCGAAAATCGCAGCAAAATAAGCTAGAACTCGTGCTTGAGCTGGTTGGTGATTTTTTTGGGAGGAAGAAGGAGTGTGTGGGTGCAGGAATAAGTGGAGGGGAGCCACCATGGGCGCACGAGGCAGGGGGCGCGCCCAGGGGGTGGGCGCGCCCTGGACCCTCGTGGCCATGTGCGTGCTCCCCCAGATGTGTTCTCAGTGCTGGATATTCTCAAATATTCCAGAAAAAATCATATTTCATTTTCAGGGCATTTCTAGAACTTTCATTTTCGGGGTATTTTTTATTACACGGATAATTCAAAAAATAGACAGAAAATACTAATTTTACTTTATTTCAACTAAATAACAGAAAGTAAAAGGAGGGTACAGAAGGTTGTGCCTTCTAAATTCATCCATCTCATGCTCATCAAAAGGAATCCACTAACAAGGTTGGTTAGGTCTTTTTAACAAACTCATCCCGAATCGCATGAAACCGGAGAAATTTCGAATAACACTATGTTACCTCAACGGGGATATGCATGATACGTCCATTTTGCATCATGCTTTTATATCGATATTTATCGCATTATGGGCTGTTATTTCACGTTATGTCACAATACTTATGGCTATTCTCTCTTATTTTACAAGGTTTACATGAAGAGGGAGAATGCCGGCAGCTGGAATTCTGGGCTGGAAAAGGAGCAAATATTGAAGAACTATTCTGCGCAACTCCAAAAGTCCTGAAACTGCACGGAATACCTTAAAATAAATAAAGAAAAATCGTCGCCAAAGATGAAGGCCAGGGGGCCCACACCCTGCTCACGAGGGTGGGGGCGCGCCCCCCTACCTCGTGGGCCCCCTGGTGGCTCTCTGACGTCCATCTTCTCCTATATGAAGTCTTTCGATGAGAAAAAAATCAGAAGCAACCTTTCGGGACGAGACTCCGCCACCACGAGGCGGAACCTTGGCGGAACCAATCTAGGGCTCCGGCAGAGCTGTTCTGCCGGGGACACTTCCCTCCGGGAGGGGGAAATCATCGTCATCATCATCACCAACGCTCCTCTCATCTGGAGAGGGCAATCTCCATCAACATCTTCACCAGCACCATCTCATCTTCAAACCCTAGTTCATCTCTTGTATCCAATTCTTGTCTCCAAGCCCCGGATTGGTGCTAGTAGGTTGCTAGTAGTGTTGATTACTCCTTGTAGTTGATGCTAGTTGGTTTATTTGGTGGAAGATCATATGTTCAGATCCTTTATGCATATTATTACCCCTCTGATTATGAACATGAATATGCTTTGTGAGTAGTTACGTTTGTTCCTGAGGACACGGGAGAAGTCTTGCTATTAGTAGTCATGTGAATTTGGTATTCGATTCGATATTTTGATGAGATGTATATTGTCTAACCTCTAGTGGTGTTATGTGAACGTCGACTACATAACACTTCACCATTATTTGGGCCTAGAGGAAGGCATTGGGAAGTAATAAGTAGATGATGGGTTGCTAGAGTGATGAAGCTTGAACCCTAGTTTATCGTTGTTTAAGAAGGGCTGATTTGGATCCATATGTTTCATGCTATGATTAGGTTTACCTTAATACTTTTGTTGTAGTTGTGGATGCTTGCAATAGAGGTTAATCATAAGTGGGATGCTTGTTCAAGTAAGAACAGCACCCAAGCACCGGTCCACCCACATATCAAATTATCAAAGTACCGAACGCGAATCATATGAGCATGATGAAAACTAGCTTGACAATATTCCCATGTGTCCTCGGGAGCGCTTTTCCTATTATAAGAGTTTGTTCCGGCTTGTCCTTTGCTATTAAAAGGATTGGACCACCTTGCTGCACCTTATTTACTTTTGTTACTTGTTGCTCGTTACAATTTATCTTATCACAAAACTATCTGTTACCACTTATTTCAGTACTTGCAGAGAATACCTTGCTGAAAACCGCTTATCATTTCCTTCTGCCCCTCATTGGGTTCGACACTCTTACTTATCGAAAGGACTACGATAGATCCCCTATACTTGTGGGTCATCAAGACTCTTTTCTGGCGCCGTTGCCGGGGAGTGTAGCGCCTTTGGTAGGTGGAATTTGGTAAGGAAAAATTTATATAGTGTGCTGAAATTTTCTGTCACTTGTTACTATGGAAAGTAATTCTATGAGGGGCTTGTTCGGGGTATCTTCACCCCTTCCAGTAGAGCAAAGAGTTGCTCCTCAACCTACTGAACCTTTTGAAAATGAAACTCCTTTTGAATTTCCTTCGGGTATCATGGAAAAACTGCTGGCTAATACTTTTACAGGAGATGGAACAAAGCATCATGACGACCATCTTCGCTATGTGGATGATATTTGTGGACTATTTAAGCTTGCAGGTATACCCGATGATGTTGTTAAGAAGAAGGCTTTTCCTTTATCTTTGAAGGAAGACGCATTGACATGGTATAGGCTATGTGATACGAGATCCTGGAACTATAACAGAGTGAAATTGGAATTTCATCAAAAGTATTACCCTATGCATCTTGTTCATCGTGATCGCAATTATATATATAATTTTTGGCCTCACGAAGGAGAAAGCATCGCTCAAGCTTGGGGGAGGCTTAAATAAATGTTATATTCAGGCCCCAATCATGACCTCTCAAGAGAAACAATTCTTCAGAATTTTTATGCTCGGCTTTCTGATAACAATCGCACCATGCTCGATACTTCTTGTGCTGGCTCTTTTATGATGAAGACTATTGAATTCAGATGGAATTTATTGGATAGAATTAAACACAACTCTGAAGATTGGGAGCTTGACGAAGGTAAGGAGTCAGGTATGACACCTAAGTTTGATTGTGTTAAATATTTTATGGATACCGATATTTTCCGTAAGTTTAGCACTAAATATGGACTTGACTCTGAGATAGTAGCCTTCTTCTTGTGAATCTTTTGCTACTTATGTTGATCTCCCTAAGGAGAAGTGGTTTAAATATCATCCTCCCATAGAAGTAAAAGTAGCTGCACCTATTAAAGTTGAAGAAAAGACTATCACTTATAATGATCCTATTGTTCCTACCTCTTATGTTGAGAAACCACCTTTCCCTGTTAGAGTAAAGGATCATGCTAAAGCTTCAACTGTTGTTCGTAAAAGAAATATTAGAACTTATGTACCTCCTGAGCAAGTTAAAGTAGAACCCAATATTGCAATTGTTAAAGATCTCTTGTCTGATAATATTGATGGGCATGTTATTCAGTTCGAAGGTGAAGCGCTAGATTTGCTAAACCACGTGCTAAAGATAAACATAGACCTCTGGTAGGCGTGCTGTTATTTCTGTTAAAATAGGAGATCATTGTTACCATGGCTTATGTGATATGGGTGCGAGTGCTAGTGTTATACCACATACTTTATACGAAGAAATTAAGAATGAAATTGCACCTGCTGAGTTAGAAGGTATTGATGTCACAATTATACTTGCCAATAGAGATACTATTTCACCAATTGGGATTGTTAGAGATGTTGAAGTCTTGTGTGGGAAAACTAAATATCCTGCTGATTTTCTTGTTCTTACTTCTCCACAAGATAGCTTTTGTCCCATTATATTTGGTAGACCCTTCTTGAATACTGTTAATGCTAAGATAGATTGCGAAAAGAATGTTGTTACTAATGTCTTGGATGATATGGTTCATGAGTTTAATTTCTCTAAATTTAGTAAACAACATCGTGAAGAAGAATTGCCTAGTAAGGATGAAATTATTGGTCTTGCTTCTATTGCCGTACCTCCTAGTGATCCTTTGGAACACTATTTGCTAGACCATGAAAATGATATGTTTATGAATGAAAGAAGGGAAATAGATGAAGTATTCTTTAAACAAGAACCTATTCTGAAACACAATTTGCCTGTCGAAATCCTAGGGGATCCTCCTCCACCCAAGGGTGATCCCGTATTTGAGCTTAAACCGTTGCCTGATAATCTTAAATATGCTTATCTTGATGAAAAGAAAATATATCATGTTATTATTAGTGCTAACCTTTCAGAGCATGAAGAAGAAAGATTATTGAAAACTCTGAAGAAGCACCGTGCCGCTATTGGATATACTCTTGTTGATCTTAAGGGCATTAGTCCCACTCTATGTCAGCATAAAATAAATTTGGAAGCGGATGCCAAACCAGTTGGTGATCCTCAACGGCGTTTGAATCCTAAAATGAAAGAAGTGGTAAGAAAGGAAATACTCAAGCTTCTGGAGATAGGTATAATTTATCTCGTTGCTGATAGTCAGTGGGTAAGTCCTATCCATTGTGTCCCTAAGAAGGGAGGTATTACTGTTGTCCCTAATGATAAAGATGAATTAATTCCGCAAAGAATTATCACAGGTTATAGGATGGTAATTGATTTCCGCAAATTAAATAAAGCTACTAAGAAAGATCATTACCCCTTACCTTTTATTGATCAAATGCTAGAAAGATTATGCAAACATACATATTATTGCTTTCTAGATGGTTATTCGGGTTTCTCTCAAATACCTTTTACATGCCCTTTTGGTACTTTTGCTTAGAGACATATGCCTTTTGGTTTATGTAATGCACCTGCTACCTTTCAAAGATGCATGATGGCTATATTCTCTCACTTTTGTGAAAAGATTTGTGAGGTTTTCATGGACGACTTTTCCGTCTATGGTTCCTCTTTTGATGATTGCTTGAGCAATCTTGATCGAGTTTTGCAGAGATGTGAAGAAACTAATCTTGTCTTGAATTGGGAAAAGTGCCACTTTATGGTTAATGAAGGTATTGTCTTGGGACACAAAGTTTCTGAAAGAGGTATTGAAGTTGCTAAAGCCAAGGTTGATGCTATTGAAAAGATTCCATGTCCCAAGGACATCAAAGGTATAAGAAGTTTCCTTGGTCACGCCGGGTTTTATAGGAGGTTCATTAAGGACTTCTCAAAAATTTCTCGGCCTTTGACTAATTTGTTACAAAAATATGTACCATTTGTCTTTGATGATGATTGTGTAGAAGCATTTGAAATACTTAAGAAAGCATTAGTCTCTGCACCTGTTGTTCAGCCACCTGATTGGAATTTACCATTTGAAATTATGTGTGATGCTAGTGATTATGCTGTAGGTGTTGTTCTAGGGCAAAGAGTTGATAAGAAATTAAATGTTATCCATTATGCTAGTAAGACTCTAGACAATGCTCAAAGAAATTATGCTACTACCGAAAAGGAACTTTTAGCAGTTGTATTTGCTTGTGATAAATTCAGACCCTATATTGTTGATTCTTAAGTAACTATTCACACTGATCATGATGTTATTAAATATCTTATGGAAAAGAAAGATGCTAAACCTAGACTTATTAGATGGGTTTTCTTGCTGCAAGAATTTGATTTGCATATTGTTGATAGAAAAGGAGCTGAGAACCCGCTGCGCATAACTTATCTAGGTTAGAGAATGTTCTTGATGACCCACTACCTATTGATGATAGCTTTCCTGATGAACAATTAAATGTCGTAAGCACTTCTCGTAGCACTCCATGGTATGCTGATTATGCTAATTATATTGTTGCTAAATTTATACCACCTAGCTTCACATACCAACAAAAGAAAAAGTTCTTTTATGATTTGCGACATTACTTTTGGGATGACCCACATCTTTATAAAGAAGGAGTAGATGGTGTTATTAGACGTTGTGTGCCTGAGCATGAACAGGAACAGATCCTACGCAAGTGTCACTCTGAAGCTTATGGAGGACACCACGCTGGAGATAGAACTTCACATAAGGTATTGCAATCTGGTTTTTATTGGCCTACTCTCTTCAGGGATGCCCGTAAGTTTGTTTTATCTTGTGACGAATGTCAAAGAATTGGTAATATTAGTAGACGTCAAGAAATGCCTATGAATTTGTCGGTGTACTAGAGTAGGGGTACCCTAGTATCCCGAACTCGTGCACGGGCATTCTGCAGACACCAGCGGCAAGGCTTGCTGGTGACCGCCAAGGTCCTCCGTGGTTCCTCCGAGCCATTCAAGAACAAAGTATTTAAGCCAAGGAGACAAGGCCCGGCAAGAGGAGCTTGCCGGAAGACCACTCAAGGCACGCAGAAGACAAGACCCCAAAGAAGAGGAGCTTGCGGGAAGGCTCGGTGAGCGACAAGCTTCCGGACGCGACAAGGATTCAGCGCGGCAAGGCGCTTGCCGCGGCAGTAACCACTCTTTACCTCCGCTCCAGCTCATCCACCAACGTGTCGCCATGGGACCATTCGGTAGCGCGTGTCAAGAGGCTGGCGCCACGGAGAGCAGCGGTAAGCGGCGCTGACAAGATTGCCATCGTGGCAAGCGGTGGCGCCCCTGATGGTCCCTGTTGCACTGTTTAGGCGACATGGATGGGCATTTAATGCTTTTGTCCCTTGCCGTCAGAGTTAGGTAGAATACACTGTACAAGTAGCTGTACCAACCGCAACTCATTTTTTTCCTTTTTGCCCTTGTCTACGTTGCCACCTGTTGGTGACCCCTTGAGCATATAAAAGGAGGCCCATGCATAACGTAGAAGGGTTCAGCTCATTGAAACCGAGACACTCACGCTAGGTCTTGTAGCTCTCATCGCTCTCTAGCAAGAACACAATACAATCAGACAAGCAGCAGTAGGAGTATTATCTCTCCGGAGAGCTCCGAAGCTGGGTAAACTGCTCGTGTGCTTTGCCTCGATCTGCTCTTCGTGCGACCTCCACCCCTCACCGAACCGAAAGGGGCTCGGTCCGCCGGTCCCATAGGTGTTCGTGGGTTACGATCAGCTTCCCCGACAGAATTATTCACTTGTTATTGAACCATTTGATGTTTGGGGCTTTGATTATATGGGACCTTTTCCTGCCTCTAATGGATATACACATATTTTAGTTGCTGTTGATTACGCTACTAAGTGGGTAGAAGCTATTCCAACTAGTAGTGTTGATCATAACACTTCTATTAAAATGCTTAAGTAAGTTATTTTTCCGAGGTTTGGAGTCCCTAGATATTTAATGACTGATGGTGGTTCACATTTTATTCATGGTGCTTTCCGTAAAATGCTTGCTAAATATGACGTTAATCATAGAATTGCATCTCCATATCACCCATGATCTAGTGGTCAAGTAGAATTGAGTAATAGAGAGCTCAAATTAATTTTGCAAAAGACTGTTAATAGGTCTAGAAAGAATTGGTCCAAGAAACTTGATGATGCACTATGGGCCTATAGAACTGCATATAAGAATCCTATGGGTATTTCTCCGTATAAAATGGTTTATGGAAAAGCATGTCACTTACCTCTCGAACTAGAACATAAGGCATATTGGGCTATTAAAGGGCTCAACTATGATTTCAAACTTGCCGGTGAGAAGAAGTTATTTGATATTAGCTCACTTGATGAATGGAGAACCCAGGCTTATGAAAATGCCAAGTTGTTTAAAGAAAAAGTTAAAAGATGGCATGGCAAAAGGATAAAAAAGCGTGAGTTTAATGTAGGTGATTATGTATTGCTATACAACTCTCGTTTAAGATTTTTTGCAGGAAAACTTCTCTCCAAATGGGAAGGTCCCTACGTTATCGAGGAGTTCTATCGTTCGATGCCATAAAATCAACAACTTCAAGGCACAAACCAAGGTGGTAAACGGTCAAAGGATCAAACACTATATCTCGGTAATCCTATAAATGTTGAAACTAATATTATTGAAACCGTAACCCCGGAGGAATACATAAGGGACACTTTCCAGAACGTTCCAGACTCCGAAAAGAAATAGGTATGTGTTACGGTAAGTAAACCGACTCCAAAACAAATTCTAAGGCAATATTTCTCCGTTTTGGAATATTTAGAAAAATAGAAAAATAAGTAGCAGTCCGGGGAGGACACGAGGCCTCCACGAGGGTGGAGGGCGCGCCCCCCCTACCTCGTGAGCACCCCCCGTGTCCTTCGAACTCCATTTTCTTGCATGATACGTATTTTGGTCAGTAAAAATTCATTATATATTCTCCCGAAGGTTTTGACGACCGTATCACGCAAATATCCTCTGTTTTCGTTTCGAGCTATTTCCGTTGCAGATTTGAGGATTCCGGAGACTCGATCATCCTTCTATGAGGGTGAGCCTATGCCATGGAAGGTGGACGACAATCTTGCATCATCAACAACACCTCCACCGCCAACAACAAAGAAGGAGACATAATCACATGGGTATGGGCACTCCCCTTGGCAACTGCCAAGCTTGGGGGAGGTGCCCCGGTATCGTATCACCACCACAACTCCTACCTTTACCGTTTTTCTTAGTTCGGTCCTATTAGTAGTATCTTGATATAGTACAATAAAGTCATGGCATGATCTAGTTTTGAAGTTTTGCTTTATGATCCCTCTATGCAATCGAGTCCGTGAGCTATACATAATAAGGATTAGTGTTGAGTCAAGGGCTTGATTACTTTGCCATGATCTTGCGTGAATAAAAGAAAAGAATAAAAAGAAACAAAAAGTTCATATTGGTCTTATTGAAAGTAATGACTTCACATAGAAAGAGTATGATGATTATAAGTTGTTGGGAGTTGGCAAATATAGTTTTGTTCATCGTTGCAATTAATTGGAAGTAATAAGGAGAGATAGGTTTCACTTATAGATATATTATCATTGACACCTTTTATGATTGGGAACACTCATTAGAATATGACATGCTAAAGAGTTGATGTTGGACAAGAAAGACAATGTAATGAGTTATGTTTTCTTATATCTGAGATAAAGTATATTGTCATGGATCTCCTAACATGTTGAGCTTGCCTTTCCCCCTCATGCTAGCCAAATTCTCAACACCAAGTAGAAATACTACTTGTGCTTCCAAATACCCTTAAACCAGTTTAGCCATGAGAGTCCACCATATCTACCTATGGATTGAGTAAGATCCTTCAAGTAAGTTGTCATCGGCGCAAGCAACAAAAAATGCTCTCTAAATATGCATGACTTATTAGTGCAGAGAAATAAGCTTTGTACGAACTTGTTGTGGACGCAATAAAAGCGACAGACTGCATAATAAAGGTTCACATACAAGAGGCAATATAAAGTGACGTTCTTTTGCATTAAGATTTTTTGCATCCAACCATAAAAGCGCATGGCCTATCTTTTATTATTATCTTCTACCTTATGCAAGAGTCACGGTGATCTTCACCTTTCCTTTTTCATTTTATCCTTTGGCAAGCCCAACATGTTGGAAAGAACATGATATATATATCTAATTGGATGTAGGGGAGCATGAATTGTTATTGTTGGCATTACCCTTGAGGTAAATGGTTGTGGGGCAAAACTATAAGCCCCTATCTTTCTCTGTGTCCGATTAAAACTCCGTAACCACAAGTATTGCGTGAGTGTTAGCAATTATGAAGGACTAAGTGGTAGTTGAGTATGTGGACTTGCTTTTCAGCTCTGACATAGACTCTTTCCGATGTTATGATAAATTGCAATTGCTTCAATGACTAAGGGTATAATTTGTTGATGCTCAATAAGGTTTATGATTCATACTTTGGCATTGTGAAAAGATCATCACTTGAACATAAGTAATCATATGACAAATCTATTTATGTTGCTGTTATGAGAATAATCATGATGCCTTCATGTCCGTATTTTATTTTTATCGACGCCTCTACCTCTAAACATGAGGACATATTTATTGTTATCGGCTTTTGGCTTGAGGACAAGCGAGGTCTAAGCTTGGGGGAGTTGATACGTCCATTTTGCATCATGCTTTTATATCGATATTTATCGCATTATGGACTGTTATTTCACGTTATGTCACAATACTTATGGCTATTCTCTCTTATTTTACAAGGTTTACATGAAGAGGGAGAATGCCGGCAGCTGGAATTCTAGGCTGGAAAAGGAGCAAATATTGAAGGACTATTCTGCGCAACTCCAAAAGTCCTGAAACTCCACGTAATACCTTAAAATAAATAAAGAAAAATCATCGCCAAAGGTGAAGGCCAGGGGGCCCACACCCTGCTCACGAGGGTGGGGGGCGCGCCCCTCCCCCCTGGGCGCGCCCCCTACCTCGTGGGCCCCCTGGTGGCTCTCCGACGTCCATCTTCTCCTATATGAAGTCTTTCGATGAGAAAAAAATCAGAAGCAACCTTTCAGACGAGACTCCGCCACGAGGCGTAACCTTGGCGGAACCAATCTAGGGCTCCGCAGAGCTATTACTGGGGACACTTCCCGGAGGGGGAAATCATCGTCATCATCATCACCAATGCTCCTCTCATCGGGAGAGGGCAATCTCCATCAACATCTTCACCAGCACCATCTCATCTCCAAACCCTAGTTCATCTCTTGTATCCAATTCTTGTCTCCAAGTCCGGGATTGGTGCTAGTAGGTTGCTAGTAGTGTTGATTACTCCTTGTAGTTGATGCTAGTTGGTTTATTTGGTGGAAGACCATATGTTTAGATCCTTTATGCATATTATTACCCCTCTGATTATGAACATGAATATGCTTTGTGAGTAGTTACGTTTGTTCCTGAGGACACGGGAGAAGTCTTGCTATTAGTAGTCATGTGAATTTGGTATTCATTCGATATTTTGATGAGATGTATGTTGTCTAACCTCTAGTGGTGTTATGTGAACGTCGACTACATAAAACTTCACCATTATTTGGGCCTAGAGGAAGGCATTGTGTCGGGGAAGCTGATCGTGGCCCACGAACACCTATGGGAGCTGGGTCCCTTGTGGTTCGGAGGGGGGCGGAGATTGCACAAAGAGCGGATCGAGGCGATGCACACGAGCAAATTTACCCAGCTTCGGAGCTCTCCGGAGAGATAATACTCCTACTGCTGCTTTGTGGATTATATTGCGTTCCTGCTAGGGAGCAATGGGAGCTACAAAACCTAGCCTGAGTGTGGTCTCGTATGAGTAGAATGAACTAAGCCCGAGCTGAGCCGAACCCTTTCTACGTTGCACTTGGGCCTCCTTTTATAGGCACAAGGGGTCACCACAGGTGGCAAGTAGAAAAGGGTAAGATAGTAAAAACAGAGGTGGGTACACCGCTTTGTACAGTGTACAGTGATTTATACCTAACTCTGACGGCAAGGGACAAGAGTCATAAATGCCCGCCTCGATCGCTGAAACAAGGTAACGAGGACCGTCAAGTGCGCCTCCGTTTGCCACGATGGTAGCTTGTCAGCGCCGCTTATCGCTGCTCCCCGCTGGCTGCACAGCCCGTCGACACGCATGCTTGGGAGAGCCCCGTGGCGACACGTTGGCGGATGAGCTGGAGCGGAGATGAAGAGAGGTCACTAGCCGCGGCGAGCACCTTGCCACGGCAAGGTTCTTGTCGCGCTCGGGAGCTTGTCGCTCACCAAGCCTTCCCGGCAAGCTCCTCTTGCCGGGGCCTTATTTCCTTCGTGCCTTGAGTGGTCTTCCCGGCAAGCTCCTCTTGCCGGGGTCTTGATTGCTTTTGTTCTCGAATGGCTCCAAAGGAGCTGCCGAGGATCTTGGCGGTCATCAAGCCAGCCCTGCCGCTGGGTGCTCCAACTGCCGTGCACGAGTTCGGGTGCTAGGGGTACGCCTACTCTAGTACACCGGCAGAGCCCCGGCTGGGCCACACGGCGCTAAGCTCATGGGCCAGGCCCAAAACAAAGTGCACGGGCACGCGTGGTCTTGATTACGCCGTTATCGCTTGGACCCACCACGCCCCACGAACGCCACGCACCGGACGTGGCATCGTGGGGAGATCGTGGGGCTTTTTTAATGGGAAAATCGAACGCCCGCCCCTCTCCCTTTATAAGCAGAGGGTGCAGGGGGCAGGACGCCCACTTGCCATCATTGTCACATCGAAAACCCCGTCGCTTCCCCTTTCTTCTCGAGCCCAAAGAGAGCAACGCCCGCCTCCATTGCCACCGTGCCACCAACGCCGCCGACCTCCTCCACCACCTCTCCCCATGGCTCAAGGCCGACAAGGGAAAAGGCGTGAATCGCCGAGGCACTGCGCTCATGGCGCTGCGGAAGGAGCGGGCCCTCTTGACCCCTCGCTGACAGAAGGAGTTATGGAGCTGTACTATCTCTTCGGTCGACGGAGACCCGGCGCATCCGCCAGCACGAGAGTCATCTCCGCCGCCACATCCGAGAAGGTTTCCATCGGGTACCCCTTCTTCGCGCTTTTCTTCCACTTCGGCTCGCCCGCCTTTTCTGAATTCTTCGTGATGTCATGAACACTTATGGCCTCCGCCTCCTTGATTTCACCCCAACGCCGCCCTCACCTTGGCTGCGTTTCGCACACCTCTGCGAGAACTTTGTCGGGGTCCACCCAAACGTAGCACTCTTCCGCCATTACTTCATGCCCCGCGTAGAGAGAGGAGAGCCGCTTGCCGGAGGGATTGCATGGGTCTCTAGGATCAGCAAGAAGGAAGCATATCTTGACGGAGAGCTGCATAGTAAGTGGGAGGAGGAGAGCTGACTGGTGTTGGATCTTAGAAGAGGAGCCACAGCCTTTCACCGCCTCGCGCCAAAACCCCATAGTCCGCGGCATGATTGGAGCAACTTGGCGCCGGAGGACACAAGTTGCGATTGTCGTGACTAGGATTTTATGCCTCCGCAAGCAGTGGCTTACCGTAGGAGCAGTTGGCGCGACTTCCTTCGCCGCCGATTGCGCGCCTTGCAGGAGAGGAGGAGGCCTGCTTGGGAATTCTGAACGCGGCGGACATCATGAGGTTGCGCCGGGTTTGAACTGGAATTTTACTACTTTGAGCTGGACGGCATGCTGCGGAGTTGTTCAAGCTCGATGCGGATCACCCCGAGTGGTGCATGTTGCCAAGGGGAGTCGTGCCCTTGTGCAACAACTCGCCGCTGACAAAGATCCGCGCGATGATGCCGCCAGCGATTCCCATGGGATCGCTCCAACTTGGCAGGAGCCCGCCGACGACGCCATACAGCAATTCTTCGACAACTTGGTGGAGGTGCCGATCCACGCCGACGCGAGCGAGACGGCTCACCCGCGACACCACCGATCAGGAGATGCGCGCGACGCCACAAGGTTGGAGGAGGCGAAGCTGCCGCCGCCCGGCGTGTTTGGGTTCACCGCCGAGGAGGCGGAAACAGCCGAGGCGGCAAGCCTTGCCGACCGAGAAGAGCTTGTCGGTGAGGAGGAACAGGCCGAGCCCGACGCCAATCTCAAGAGCCGGCCGGTGGCGCCCTCCGCCGTCAAGCAGCTTGCCGCAGGAGGAGCCCGCGGCCCCGCCAAGGAGACGCCCGCAAGACCGGAGAAGTGGCGGGCGGCAGACGGCCCCCAGCCGCCTCGCCGCCCGACACGCGCTTCCACATGGCGAGCACCGCAGCTGCTGGAGCGCCTCCTACCGCCACAAAACGGGAGCGGGTCTTCGAGTCACGGCCCCTGATCTCGCCAAGCGCCCGAGGGAATCTTTCCTCCAATCCGTCGCGCCGAGCGGACTTGATCTCTCCGCCTCAGCCCGAGGAAGAAGAGGAAGAGTAAGATCTTGTCGCTGCTATTTGTAATCTTCCAATTTATTGCTGTATTCTCAGATCTAATCGCTTCACTCAACCTTCTCCTTCTTCAGACGCTTAGCTCAGAGGGCGTCAAGAGGGCCAAGACCCCGTGGTGGTTGTCTCAGATGATTCCCACAATGGCGGCAGGGGCACGTCTGAACTCCCTTGCCGGACTGGCAACCCTTCACAGAAAGCAGCCCCAAAGACAGCCCCCAGCAGTAAGTGTTTGGTTTACTTCTCATGGTTAGGTGTGCTTGGGTGCTTCTCCATCACTGATATCTGGTTTGTTGAATTATGTAGGAGCAGAGCAGCCTCATCAGGAAGCACCAGAGGTCACTCCCGAAGTTCTGCTTGCTTCAACTACGCCGCCAAGGGAGGACTCTCCGCCAAGGGAGCGCTCTCCGGCAAGGGAGGCCTCTCCGACAAGGGGAGCTTCCCCGACAAGGGCCAGCGCCGACAACCCTCCGGTTGTGGAAACCGCGGCAACAGATCCCATTGCAGGTAATTTTCTTGTTTGAAAATCTCCCTTGGATTCTCTTTTCTTCTGTTCTTCTCTTTCGAACATTTGCTTGACTTGTTCTTTCTCTGATCATCAGATCCACCTGCCGGAGACCCGATGGAGAGTGAGGCTGTCGGCGAAGAGGACGCTCGCGGCGACAATGTCGACGCCGCCAACCTGGAGGAGGAAACTGGCGCTGACGGGCCCGCCGGCGAGGAGGCCGCCAAGGCTGCTGGCACAGAGGCTGGGGAGGGATCTGGCGATCGCACTGACGGCCCTGAGGCCGCAGGAGCGCCAGGCGCTGCACCGACCGCCGATCCTCCCGCCACCGATGCCGCACCAGACTCCGAAGAGCCCCAGCCCGGCGCCTATCTGAAGGCCGGTGAGGGTGTCTTTATCAAGCTCCCGGGCATCAAGCCTGTGGCACCGCCGAGGGGGAGACCTTCGACGCGGAACTGCCGCCTCCGCCGGGCTGTCGCTGGTCGATGCTCCGAAAGCAGCAGCGGGCGAGCCCGAGGAGTAGCAGCTGCTAAGGAGGTTGTTGTCGCTCTACCGCGCCCGACAAGCCAAGCTGGAGTCCAGGGAGGCGCTTGTCGCGAGGGCGGGAGCTGACTTGGAGAAACGCGCGGAAGAGCTCCGACGCGCCAACAAAGAAACTCTCCGGGATATAGCAGAGGCGCGGGAGCAGCTTGCTGAGGAGCGCACGGCCTTCATCTTGGAGAAGGGCGAGATCGAGGAGCAGCAGAGGCTTGCCGGCGAGAAGCTCTCCGCGCGAGAAGGTGAGCTGGCGCAGCGGAAGATCAACCTCGACAGCTATGAGGAAGATCTCGCCGTGCGTGCAAACGATTGGCGGGCCACTTCAGGAGGCAAAGGATGCTGCTGCGGCTGCCGAGGCTGCCAAGAAGGAACTGGAGACGAGGGTGGCTCAGCTGGAGTCCACCCTCCAGAAAAGCGCCGAGGAGGTCACCGGGTTGAAGCGCGAGCGTGAGAAGGACGCCTACACCCTCGGTGAGTTGCAGTGGCACCTCGCTGAGAAGATCAAGGAGATCGACGCCGCAAGGACTCCAAGGCGGATCTCGAGCTGAAACCGACCACCTTGACGGAGACGTTGGAAGGCGCCAAGGAGCGGAAGCGGGCTGCTTGAGAAGATCAAGGCCAACGAGGAACTGTTGTCGATCGCCGTGGATCGCCTGAATAATCTCGAGACAAGATAATGCATCGGATGAAGGTCTTGTGGACACCGCCGCCGGTATCCATAATGAGTCGATGGGCTGGGGATGGTGGATCTTGGGTACTCCACCGACGAGAACCTCCAACCCAGCGCCAAGCTCAGCCTGTTCTTCAAGGGCGGCCGACGGGTCTCCAGCTGCTCCGGAGGAGATCCCAAAGCAGTGGCGGAGGAGTCGCGCCAAGTTTGCTTGGGGCTCTCTGAAGGTGCTTGATGAAGGTGGCCTTCCGCAACCTAGGCGCCGATTTCACCAAAGTCCTCAAGTCCCCGCCTCCATCTGCCGACGTTGAAGCGCTAAAACCCTTGTCGCACCCATTGTGGACAGGGTGAGCGGAGTCAAGAGGCTCGATGGCGACCGCGTGGACTAGGCCGCCAAGCTTATCTTTCTCTTGTCGTCAGAGATCATGTTTAGGCGAAAAATCTATTAGATCCGCGACAAGTTATCATGTAATATACACTATCTTAGGCAATCGAATGCAATGTTATTTCCTTTACTCGATTTCTTCCCTTGTATGTTTATGCCCTACGCTTTTAGGGAACTTGTCGGTGCGAACACCTTTGCCGCGAGCGCCGAATGCGGAACTTCAGCAGCTCTTTGGCGATGCCGCCCGACAAGCAACCTTGTCGCAACTAGTTGCAGCACACTTAAGTTGTTGAGCGGACTCGAAACAAAGTAAGGGCGCAAGCTAGTCGCGAGTCGGTTCCTCCGCGCACAGCTTTTCCATACAAAGTACTATCGTTCGAGGAAGATAACTTAAAAATTTAAAACTGGTCGTTTAAACTTAGCAACTTAGCTTCTCTGTTGTCCATTTCCCGGCAAGGCAACCGTTCCTCGAGCGATGCTTGGCGGCTCACACCATTATCTTCTCCTCCCCCCCCCCCCCCCGGTTAACTTGTGGGCGGATGAACCTTCTTCTTGTTTGAGAAGAAAGAAGAGAAAATAAAGTTATGGAGCCTAGTGGCTCGTTATCGCCACGGTGTGGATGCTGCACAAAATGTTAGTAAATACATGCATATAAGATTATGAAAGCATGTATCGACAAGTCGCGCAACACATAGGCTTTATCGATGCACGGGTCTGCGCTCGCTTTGTACAAAGGATTACATGCAACAGCGGCAAGACTTGTAAGAGGGAGGTTGCCGAACGGGTTCCGCAACCGCGCCTTTATGGGTAAAACTTGCGAAGATGCTCTATATTCCAGGAATTGCTCACCGAACGCCATCTTGGTCTCAAAGCGGACAGCGCCGGGCCTAGTGACTCGCTTTCACCCGATAAGGGCCTTCCCACTTCAAGGCCAACTTGTTGGAATTCTTGGCGGATGAACACGCCAAGAACAAGGTCGCCTTCCTCGAAGCTTCGGCATTAACTTTGCGGCTATGGTAGCGACGCAAAGCTTCTTTGGTAACGAGCAGCTCAGACAAAGAGCTCGAAGACGATCTTCCTCGAGGAGCAGCGTCATCTTGTCGCAGCTGCTCTTGCTCAAGCTCATCATAAGCGAGCACTCGAGGTGACCCGTGATACGAAGTTCCGTGGGGAGAACTGCCTATGCTCCATAGACTAGAGCGAAGGTGTCCGCCGGTGGCTCGATTTGGCGTCGCCCCGACGACCAAAGAACCACCGGCAGCCTCGATCCAGCTTTCTTCCGCACTTGTGCAGCCTGTCAAAGTTCTGGTCTTGAGTCCCCGCAGACTTCAAAGATTTGCTCTCTCCGCTTGACCGCTGCTTCTCGGATGAGCAATGTATAAAGCAGATCTTGGCGCCAAGGTCTTGGGCGTATTGCATGAAGGTGCGGCTCGTGAATCGTGTGCCGTTGTCGGTGATGATTCTGTTAGGAATCCCAAAACGACAAACAATTGACTTGAAGAACTTGATCGCCGATCGGCGGTCACCTTCCTCATCTGGTTCCACTTCCGCCACTTTGTGAACTTGTCGATGGCGACGCATAAGTACTCAAAGCCCCGACAGCTCGGGGAAAGGGCCGAGGATGTCGAGCCCCTGCATCAAAAAGGGCCAGGATAAAGGGATTGTCGGAGAGCTTGAGCTGGTTGGTGTATCATTTGGAATGGAACTGCACGCTTCACACTTGGTTACTTGTGCAGTTGCATCCGGAGGGCTTCGCCGAAGAAACCTTGCCGGAAAGCTTTGCGGCAAGTGTTTTGCGCCAATGTGGTGACCACATATGCCTCCATGTATCTCTCGCCAACAGCTTTCGTCCATCTTCCCGCAAATACACTTCAATTTCACTCCGCTGAGTCTTCTTCAGATATGATGTTGTCAACAAACCGATACATACTTGACCGCCGGGCTACTCTTTCCGCTTCTTTTGCTCTTCGGAAGTTCTCCGTCTCAAGGAAACGGACGATTTGCTGCGCCCATGCCGGAGCTCGTGGCTCGACAACAAGGACTAAAGGCTCATCTATCACTGTGGGAACATTAGCTTTCACGGCAAGAACTCGCGGTTCTGCCGAGTTGATGATCCCCGCAAGCTTGTCGGAACAAAGCTTGTCGGGAGCGCTCGCTTCAACGAAACAAACCGCAAGGTTTGTTTGAGCGCATCGATCCTCGATGATATTTGCATTGATTTTAGGGACTTTCTTGGCGGCGGCTCCGTGGAGCTCTGCCGGAAAGTAGTCGCGGAAATCAATTTTCTCTTCTTGTTCTGTCTGTTGATGGTGTTACGGTTATTGAGTCAGCTTGAGCACAAAAATTCCTGGTTCCATTGTGTAACTTAAGTGCGCGCACATTTGGAGAGGCCATCAGCTATATCATTCGAGCTCTTGAACGTGTTCCATTTGCAGGCCCTCAAAGTGCTCTTCTAGCTTCCTCACTTCATCGACGAGGCTTCCATCAACGGACTCGATAATCTTTATTTACTTGGCGGACGACAAGTTGCGAGTCCCCCCGACAATGAGCTTCTTGATCCCAAGGTCTACCGCAATCTCGAGACCGCAAGCAAACCTTCATACTCTGCAGATTATTTGTTGCTTGTTCCTTGGGAAAATGCATCTGGACTATGTACTTGAGGTGCTCTCCGGTGGGTGCGATAAGCAGACGCCGCACCGTGCCTTGCAGCGAGAAGGCACCATCAAAGTACATCAGCCACTCTTTATTTGCCTCCTTGACGGGGATGCTTGTCTCTGGTATTTCTTCATCTTGCGTTGGCGTCCATTCTGCTATGAATTTTGCCAATGCCCAGCTTTGGATAGTTGAAGTACTTTCAAACTTGAAACCAAAGCTTGACAGTTCCAGTGCCCACTCGAAAATTCTGCCTGTTGCTTCTGGGTTTTGCAATATCCTCTTCAGCGGAAAGCGAGTGATGACTGTTATCTCGTGTGCTTGGAAGTAATGGCGCAGCTTTCTCGAGGCCATGAGGAGGCCAATAAGCAGCTTCTGCACACCAGAGTACCTTGACCTAGCCCCGCAGAAGGGAACCGACAAAGTAGACTGGCGCTGCACCATCTTTTCTCGTATCTTGTCGCAACCCTCGCGCTGATCTGTCCTTGTCGGGACCAGAGCTTGACGGCGAAGCCCCTCGCTTGTCGCTGGATGCACCTGTCCCGTTGCGGCTCATCATCGCCTCCTCTCCGCTACTAACGCAGCACTAACCACTTGATTGGTTGCCGCTATAAACAGCAGCAACTTCTCTTGTGGCTTAGGTGCGATAAGTATTGGAGTGGAGGATGTATCTCTTCAAGTCTCGCAGCGCAGCCTCCGCTTCGAGTCCATTTCATTGACCTGCCTTTTCAAAATCTTGAAAATGGCAGGCGCTCAGCAGACTTAGAGATAAACCTGCTGAGAGCAGCCACGCAACCGGCAAGCCTTCTTACATCCTTGACGCGCTTTGGTGCTTCAATCTGCTCAATGGCCTTGATCTTGTCGGGATTGGCTTCGATTCCCCGCTGAGACACAAAGAACCCGAGAAGCTTGCCGGAAGGGACTCCAAACACGCACTTCTCGGGGTTGAGCTTGAGGTTGATCTTGCGCAGATTTGCAAAAGTCTCATCCAAATCATGAATCAGAGTTGCTTTGTCCTTGCTCTTGACCACTATATCATCCATGTAGGCTTCCACATTTCTGTGTATTTGTGGCTCAAAGGCATCATGGACTACTCTTGCAAAAGTTGAACCAGCATTCTTCAAACCGAAAGGTATCCGTATGAAGCAGTACGTGCCACATGGTGTAATGAATGCGGTTTTCTCTTCATCCTCTTCTGCCATGAAGATCTGATGATATCCTGAATATGCATCAAGAAATGAAAGCAGATCACATCCGGCTGTGGAGTCAACAATCTGGTCTATACGTGGCAAGGGAAATGGGTCTTTGGGACAAGCTTTATTAACATCTGTAAAGTCAATACAAAGTCTCCATTTCCCATTGGCCTTGCGTACAACTACCGGATTGGCCAACCACGTGGGATGGAGTACTCCTCTGACAAGGCCTGCTGCTTCCAACTTCTTGATTTCTTCCGCTATGAATTCTTGGCGCTCCACTGCTTGTTTTGTAACTTTTTGCTTGACGGGCCGCGCGTGAGGACAGACAGCTAGGTGGTGCTCAATTACTTTCCAGGAACATCGGGATGTCGATGGTTGCCATGCAAACACATCGACATTCGCCCAGAGAGCAACGAGCTCGCCTTCCTATTTAGGGTCAAGCGTGGCACTAATGGTGAAGGTACCACCAGTGCCGCCCTCCTTGGTGGGCACCTTCTTGGTCTTCGGCGGAGCTGCCATCGCCTTTCTTGCACTTGCCGGTGGAGCTCGATGGTGCGTCCTCAGCGGTTGCGCAGCACCAAGAGGTGCGCTTGCCGGAGTGGGCATCGAGCTCTTGCCGGACTTTGTGGTCTTTTCTTCCCCGGAGCTTCAGGTGCAAGTGGTTTGCTATCTGTGCGGCTGCTGCATCCCGTAAATCTTGTCGGCGCAGATAAGCGCATCCTTCTTGTCGCCATGGACAGAAATGACGCTTATCGGGCCGGGCATCTTGAGTAAGTTGTAAGCATAATGAGAGGCGGCCATGAACTTGGCAAGTGCTGGACGGCCAAGTATGCCATTGTAGGGCAATGGGAAATCGGCAACGTCAAACGTGACCCTCTCAGTTCTGAAATTGAGCTCGCTACCAAATGTTACCGGCAACGTGATCTTCCCTTTGGGCTTGCTCCTTCCTGGGTTGATTCCTTGGAAAGTACCAGTCTCTTCGAGCTCGCTGTCAGGGATTTGAAGCTTTTGGAGCACTGCAGAGGAGATCAGGTTCAGCCGGCCCGCCGTCAACCAACATCTTTGTGACCTTGAGGTTGCGGATGGTTGGTGAGACCAACATCGGCAAGCACCGACCGCAGATTATGCGGTCGGGGTGATCCTCAATGTCAAAGATGATGGGCGTGCTGGACCACTTCAGAGGTTTGCGCGACTCTATGGATGGTTCTGCTGCATTGACCTCGCGCATCCATTGCTTGAGTTGGCGGTGCGAGGTATGCAGAGAAGCACCACCGTCAACGCAAAGGACCTCCGTTGCTTTCTGAAACTCCTGCTCATCAGCTTCATCGCCTTCCATGTCTTCGCCATCTTCATCTTCATCTTCCTCCTTGTCGCGCCACGGGAGGTCTCTCCTGCCGCTGCTTGGCCTTGCCTGCTGGCGTCCTCCCGACCGGGTCTCTTCTTACTAGCTGCACCTGCACCTTCTGGGCCTTCTCCTTGTCTCGCCGCCAGATTCAGCTCTCTCGTAGCTCAACAAGCTGCTCGACTTTCTTGCAGCTCTCGAGATCGTGGCCCTTGGTGCGGTGGATCTTACAAGATCTTGCTTGTTGGAGTTGTCGGGCTTGTCGGCGGCCGCCACAGCTTGGCGATCGGCGTCGGCGGCAACCTCCTTGCCGGAGCTGCTAACCTTAGCCTTGCCGGCGCCACCTCCGCTGCCGGACTGCTCGACAACTAGTACTTCTTGGTTTTTTTCTTTTTCGTTGTTTCGCCGCGGCTCTTCCTTGCCGGGCGGTCTCCTCACTATCGGACTCTGCTCCCACATTCTCTCCCGGAGTCTTCTTCCTTCTTCGGTAGCGTGCACACTTGTCGGCCGGGCGTAGAGCTCACGACGTCTTTCACTTTGCACATCGCCATCTCCTCCTCATCCTCGCGGTTTCGCACATTCGATGAAATGCACCGATCACCGCGGTAGGGTGGACGTCTGGGATGTTTTAGTGCACTGATCGAATCTCGATGAATTTGCGAGGACTCTCCTTCCTTCGGGCGAGCAGGTGAAGGTCACTCTCTTGGCCATGAGGCTTGTGGCCACCGTGAAGGCGCCGACAAACTGGTGGCACAAACCGCCCAAGAAGAAATAGAGCTGTCCGGCAAGTGCATGAGCCAAGATCGACGCTTGGCTTGAGCACCGTGGGAAAGTAGTTGGCGAGGATCTTGTCGTCTCGTCCCCCCGTAGCCTGCACCGCGATGGTGTAGATGCTGAGGAACTCCGATGGATGTGTCCTGCCATCATACTTCTCCGGCACATCTGGCTTGAAGTTTTTCTTATCGGGCCACCGGACTTGCCGCAGCTCACGAGTGAACGCAGGGCAACCTACCACGTACGGCAAGTCGCCTGGTTCCCCTGGCGCATGCATATCGACAGTAGGCCCGGCGCGCTGGTCGGATTGACGACGCGCTTTCTTCGGGCGCCGATACGGGTTCGAGCGTCTTCTTCTTGCCGTTCTCGAAGAACTTGGCGCTGGTCGCGACGAGTTCGCGGATCCGACGATGCTGTGGAGTCGCTGTCGAGGTGGATCCGGCGAGTCGGCGATCTTGGCCTTCGGGAAGGAGAGTGTACGGTGGCTGCTCCCCCGCAAGTCTCGTCGCCATCGGCTCGTGCCTTGTCGCCTTGCCGCGGCTGCGAAGCGCTTGGTTGCCGCGGGACGTCGCCGTTGGCAAAGCCGATGAGGCTTTGGATTGTGGCCCTCCATTCATCGACCTTGTCGGCCGTTGGAGGGTAGTCTAGAAGTAGCTGAGCTCTCGCCAAGGCTTCTGCGGGAGTAGTGGGTGGCAAGGGCGTACGTAGCGAGGAACGGGATGTGCTCGGACTCCTAACCAAGTTAGGAGGAGCAACATCCCGCCGACCGTACTCGCATTCATCTGCATCGCATGCTGATGTGCATGCGGGTCTCGAGGGCCTCGGATCCTCCAGCTTGGCCTTGATCCAACGAGCGATGGTGCCGCGAGTATCATGACGCTGTCGGTCCCGCGCCTCGAGAAGGACGCGGTGCGGACTCGACGCCGACACCTGCGCTGCCTTGTCCTTGACTGGCGGCATTGTGGGCTCTCTCGACGACGCCGCTCCTCGCTGGCGTTTCCCCACCACCGACAGCTCCGTGGTGGTGGGTTCTGGACGCGATTTGACGGCTGCTGCTGCCAAGACTTCTTCTTCGGCGCCATGTTGACGAAGATGTTGATGAAGAAACTGCTCGTGTGAACGCCGGATCGGGTTCACACAGCCTCGACGCCCCCTACCTGGCACGCCAAAGATGTCGGGGAAGCTGATCGTGGCCCACGAACACCTATGGGAGCTGGGTCCCTTGTGGTTCGGAGGGGGGCGGAGATTGCACAAAGAGCGGATCGAGGCGATGCACACGAGCAAATTTACCCAGCTTCGAGCTCCCGAGAGATAATACTCCTACTGCTGCTTTGTGGATTATATTGCGTTCTGCTAGGGAGCAATGGGAGCTACAAAACCTAGCCCGAGTGTGGTCTCGTATGAGTAGAATGAACTAAGCCCGAAGTTGAGGCGAACCCTTTCACGTTGCACTTGGGCCTCCTTTATAGGCACAAGGGGTCACCACAGTGGCAAGTAGAAAAGGGTAAGATAGTAAAACAGAGGTGGGTACACCGCTTTGTACAAATGTATGATGATTTATACCTAACTCGACGGCAAGGGACAAGAGTCATAAATGCCCGCCTCGATCGCTGAACGAAGGTAACAGGACCGTCAAGTGCGCCTCCGTTTGCCACGATGGTAGCTTGTCGGCGCCGCTTATCGCTGCTCCCGCTGGCTGCACAGCCCGTCGACACGCTGCAGCTTGGGAGAGCCCCGTGGCGACACGTTGGCGGATGAGCTGGAGCGGAGATGAAGAGAGGTCACTTGCCGCGGCGAGCACCTTGCCACGGCAAGGTTCTTGTCGCGCTCGGGAGCTTGTCGCTCACCAAGCCTTCCCGGCAAGCTCCTCTTGTCGGGGCCTTATTTCCTTCGTGCCCTGAGTGGTCTTCCCGGCAAGCTCCTCTTGCCGGGGTCTTGATTGCTTTTGTTCTCGAATGGCTCCAAAGGAGCTGCTGAGGATCTTGGCGGTCATCAAGCCAGCCCTGCCGCGGGGTGCTCCAACTGCCCGTGCACGAGTTCGGGGTGCTAGGGGTACCCCTACTCTAGTACACCGACACATTGGGAAGTAATAAGTAGATGATGGGTTGCTAGAGTGACAGAAGCTTGAACCCTAGTTTATGCATTGCTTCGTAAGGGGCTGATTTGGATCCATATGTTTCATGCTATGGTTAGGTTTACCTTAATACTTTTGTTGTAGTTGCGGATGCTTGCAATAGAGGTTAATCATAAGTGGGATGCTTGTTCAAGTAAGAACATCACCCAAGCACCGGTCCACCCACATATCAAATTATCAAAGTACTGAACGCGAATCATATGAGCGTGATGAAAACTAGCTTGACGATATTCCCATGTGCCCTCGGGAGCGCTTTTCCTATTATAAGAGTTTGTTCCAGCTTGTCCTTTGCTATAAAAAGGATTGGGCCACCTTGCTGCACCTTATTTACTTTTGTTACTTGTTGCTCGTTACAATTTATCTTATCACAAAACTATCTGTTACCACTTATTTCAGTACTTGCAGAGAATACCTTGCTGAAAACCGCTTATCATTTCCTTCTGCTCCTCGTTGGGTCCGACACTCTTACTTATCGAAAGGACTACGATAGATCCCCTATACTTGTGGGTCATCAATGCACATCCCCAATAATAAGAATATCATATTTCTTCTTGGCAGTAGGTAGAGGAAATTCAAAACCTCCAAAAATAATCGATGGAACTTTTCCAATAGAATCGATACTATGAACTTGAGGTTGTTTCCTCGGAAAGTGTACCATATGCTCATTGCCATTAACATGAAAAGTGGCATTGCCTTTGTTGCAATCAATAACAGCCCCTGCAGTATTCAAAAAGGGTCTTCCCAGAATAATAGACATACTATTGTCCTCGGGAATATCAAGAATAACAAAGTCCGTTAAAATAGTAACGTTTGCAACCACAACAGGCACATCTTCACAAATACCGACAGGTATAGCAGTTGATTTATCAGCCATTTGCAAAGATATTTCAGTAGGTGTCAACTTATTCAAATCAAGTCTATGATATAAAGAGAGAGGCATAACACTAACACCGGCTCCAAGATCACATAAAGCAGTTTTAACATAATTTATTTTAATGGAGCATGGTATAGTGGGTACTCCTAGATCTCCTAACTTCTTTGGTATTCCACCCTTGAAAGTATAATTAGCAAGCATGGTGGAAATTTCAGCTTCCGGTATCTTTATTTTATTTGTAACAATATATTTCATATACTTAGCATAAGGATTCATCTTGAGCATATCAGTCAAATGCATACGCTTGGTTTCTTAATTGAGAAAAATACTTACTCTATTGTGCTGCATCATCCTCTCCCCTTCGGGGATAGAAGATAGGTCTAATCATCTCAGCAAAGCGCTCAAAATCCTCATCATCCTTTTTCTTGGATGATTTAGGAGGAAAGAGCATGGGTTTCTAAACCCAAGGTTCTCTTTCCTTACCGTGTTTAATAGAAACCAAGTCTCTCTTATCATAACGTTGATTCTTTGATTGTGGGTTATCAAGATCAACGGCAGGTTCAATTTCTATATCATTATCATTGCTAGGTTGAGCATCAACATGAACATTATCATTAGCATTATCACTAGGTTCATGTTCATCACCAGATTGTGTTTCAGCATCATAAATAGAAATATCATTGGGATTCTCAGGTGTGTCTACAACAGGTTCATTAGAAGCATGCAAAGTCCTATCACTTCTCTTTTTCTTATATTTAGAAGGACTAGGTGCATCTGCATTATTTCTCTGAGAATCTTGCTCAATTCTCTTAGGGTGGCCTTCAGGATACAAAGGTTCCTGAGTCATTTTACCAGTTCTAGTAGCCACTCTAATAGCAAAATAATTATTCTTACTATTTAATTCATTGAGCAAATCACTCTGAGCTTTAACTACTTGAGTGGTAACCATAGAAGCATGTTTACTAATGAGTTTAAGTTCACCTTTAACTCTAGACATATAATAACTCAAGTGTTCAATCATATAAGCATTGTGTTTTAATTGTCTACCAAAATAAGCATTAAAATCTTATTGCTTAACCATAAAGTTATCAAACTCATCCAAACATTGGCTAGCAAATTTAGTAGGCGGGATTTCAGCTTTATCATATCTATAGAGAGAATTTACCTTTACTACCTGTGTCGGGTTATCAAGATCATGTGCTTCTTCAATTGTTGACGAATTAAGACCATATATTTCTTCAACAGGCGGTAAATTAAGACCATGTTTTTCTTCAATAGGAGGTAAATTCTTAACATCTACAGCTTTAATACCCTTTTATTTCATAGATTTCTTTGCCTCTTGCATATCTTTAGGACTGAGAAATAGAACACCCCTTTTCTTCGGAGTTGGTTTAGGAATAGGCTCAGGAGTTGGCTCAGGAAGTGTCCAATTATTTTCATTAGTCAACATATTATTCTATAGAATTTCAGCTTCATCTCGTGTTCTTTCCCTGAAAACAGAACCAGCACAACTATCCAGGTTGTCTCTGGAAGCATCGGTTAGTCCATTATAAAAGATATCAACTATTTCATTTTTCTTGAGAGGATGATCAGGCAAAGCATTAAGTAACTGGAGAAGCCTCCCCCAAGCTTGTGGGATACTCTCTTCTTCAATTTGCACAAAATTATATCTTTCCCTTAAAGCAGCTTGTTTCTTATGAGCGGGGAAATATTTAGCAGAGAAGTAATAAATCATATACTGGGGACTACGCACACAACCAGGATCAAGAGAATTAAACCATATCTTAGCATCACCCTTTAATGAGAATGAAAATATTTTAAAGATGTAATAGTAGCGAGTTTTCTCATCATTAGTGAACAGGGTGGCTATATCATTTAATTTAGTAAGATGTGCCACAACAGTTTCAGATTCATAGCCATAGAAAGGATCAGATTCAACCAAAGTAATTATATCAGGATCAATAGAGAATTCATAATACTTATCTATAACAAAGATAGGTGAAGTAGCATAAGCAGGATCATATTTCATTCTAGCATTCAGAGTTTTTTGTTTAAGCTTAGCTAATAATTTCTTAAGATCGGTTCTATCATTGTAAGCAAGAAAGTCTCTAGAAGTTTCTTCATCCATAACATAGCCCTCAGGCACAACAGGCAATTCATATTTAGGGGGAGAATCTTCATCATCACTTTCATCAATATTATCAGTTTCAATAATTTCATTCTCTCTAGCCCTAGCAAGCTGTTCATCAAGAAATTCACCAAGTGGCACAGTAGTATCAAGAATAGAAGTAGTTTCATCATAAGTATCATGCATAGCAGAAGTGGCATCATCAATGACATGCGATATATCAGAATTAATAGCAGAAGCAGGTTTAGGTGTCGCAAGCTTACTCAAAACAGAAGGTGAATCAAGTGCAGAGCTAGATGGCAGTTCCTTACCTCCCCTCGTAGTTGAGGGATAAATCTTTGTTTTCGCGTCTTTCAAGTTCTTCAAAGTGACGAGCAGATATAAATTCCAAGTGACTCAAAGAATAGAGCTATGTTCCCCGGCAACGGCGCCAGAAAATAGTCTTGATAACCCACAAGTATAGGGGATCGCAACATTTTTCGAGGGTAGAGTATTCAACCCAAATTTATTGATTCGACACAAGGGGAGCCAAAGAATATTCTGAAGTATTAGCAGTTGAGTTGTCAATTTAACCACACCTGGATAACTTAGTATCTGCAGCAAAGTATTGAGTAGCAAAGTAGTATGGAAGTAACGGTAACAGTAGAAAAAGTAATATTGGTGGGTTTTGTAGTGATTGTAACAATAGCAACGGAAAAGTAAATAAGCAGAGAACAATAAGTGAAAAGCTCGTAGGAATTGGATCGGTGATGGAGAATAATGCCGGATGCGGTTCATCATGTAACAATCATAACATAGGATGACACAGAACTAGCTCCAATTCATCAATGTAATGTAGGCATGTATTCCGGATATAGTCATACGTGCTTATGGAAAAGAACTTGTATGACATCTTTTGTCCTACCCTCCCGTGGCAGCGGGGTCCTAATGGAAACTAAGGGATATTACGGCCTCCTTTTAATAGAGTACCGGACCAAAGCATTAACACATAGTGAATACGTGAACTCCTCAAACTATGGTCATCACCGGGAGTGGTCCCGATTATTGTCACTTCGGCGTTGTCGGATCATAACACATAGTAGGTGACTATAGACTTGCAAGATAGGATCAAGAACTCACATATATTCATGAAAACATAATAGGTTCAGATATGAAATCATGGCACTCGGGCCCTAGTGACAAGCATTAAGCATAGCAAAGTCATAGCAACATCAATCTCAAAACATAGTGGATACTAGGGATCAAACCATAACAAAACTAACTCGATTACATGATAAATCTCATCCAACCCATCACTGTCCAGCAAGCCTACGATGGAATTACTCACGCATGGCGGTGAGAATCATGAAATTGGTGATGGAGGATGGCTGATGATGATGACGGCGACGGATTCCCCTCTCCGAAGCCCCGAACGGACTCCAGATCAGCCCTCCCGGGAGAGTTTAGGGCTTGGCGGCGGCTCCGTATCGTAAAACGTGATGAATCTTTCTCTCTGATTTTTTTCTCCCCGAACACGAATATATGGAGTTGGAGTTGAGGTCGGTGGAGCTCCAGGGGGCCCACGAGGCAGGGGGGGCGCGCCCAGGGGGGCAGGCGCGCCCCCCACCCTCTTGGAAAGGGTGTGGGCCCCCTGGCCTTGATTCTTTCGCCAGTATTTTTTATTATTTCCAAAAATATTCTCCGTGAAGTTTCAGGTCATTCCGAGAACTTTTGTTTCTACACATAAATTACACCATGGCAATTCTGCTGAAAACAGCGTCAGTCCGGGTTAGTTCCATTCAAATCATGCAAGTTAGAGTCCAAAACAAGGGCAAAAGTGTTTGGAAAAGTAGATACGACGGAGACGTATCAGCGGCCACATAGGCGGGCCTCTCCGGCGGCGGCGGCAACCTGCAAGGAGAGGGTGACGACATGGATCGGTCCCCGTAGGAGAGAGAACATGGGAGAGAGGCAGAGAAGGAAGGATAGGTGGGAGAATGAGAGAGGAAAGAAGAGAGAGAGTCCCGGTGGTGGATAGGAGAGGGTCACTGGCCGGCGCCGGCCTGTGGCGGTGTAACGCCCCGGATTCGATGCGCCAGGTGTCTGCCAGTTATTCGTCGTCGTTGCCATGTCATTTGCTTGCGTGTTGCACTTTGCCATGTCATCACCTGCATTTTTATCATGCCATCATGTGCATTTCATTTTGCATACGTGTTCGTCTCATGCATCCGAGCATTTTCCCCGTTGTCCGTTTTGCAATCCGGCACTCTTATGTCTCCCGGCGCCCTCTTTTACCTCTTTTCGTGTGCGGGTGTTAAACGGTCTCGGAATGGACCGAGGTTTGTCAAGCGGCCTTGGTATAGCACCGGTAGACCGCCTGTCAAGTTTCGTGCCATTTGGAGGTCGTTTGATATTCCAACGGTTAACCGGTAACCGCAAAGCCTCTTTTGTTGCAGCCCAACTCCCTTTCTAAGTGGCCCAAAACCCAGCAAACTCCCTCCATGCTCTCGGTCGTTCGATCATGATCGCGTGGCGAAAACCGCACCTCATTTGGACTCTCCTAGCTCCCTCTACCTATAAATACATCTCCCCTCCAAATTAGCGGATGAATTCGCCCCTAACCCTAGCCAACCTCCCTCCGCGCGGACCGTCCATCCGCCGCGGACATGTCCGCCGCCCCCATCGACCAACCCGCGCCCGCCAC